>JAPKLW010000123.1:0-64073 GCA_026898455.1 Plectranthus barbatus | reverse complement strand
CGATTGGCTCCACGGCACTCATTCAGACTCAAATACGCATGAAATCTGTGCAAAACAACATCAAACAAAGCCAAACGTAATATTTCCTTAAAGAATAAGAATAACGCCTGAAAACATCACGTAATGGCTCAATATGAAGTATAATCTAAGCATAAATATATCAATAACATGCACAGAGTGAGTGTTTATCACTAATCCAACACAATCTCGCAAACAATAGCATACAAAATCTCACAAATGTTTTGATACACAAATGAGGAAAACATGATATTGGAATGAACTTTGCAATGAATCAACAATGAAAAATTGAATGGTGCAAACAAATTTTAATTCCCCTAGAGATGGTCAATCCACTCGAATCTAACTAACCCTCTTAGCACCGGTGATCTAATTGTAGATGAAATAGAATCGTCAAATTGTCACGTTATCTAATCTTATATCACTCCCAAAGGCACGTGGATTCTCAACATACAAGCATTCACCTCACAATTGATTGGATATATTCTTATAAACAACCATGCCATTCATGACCTCTAAATCTGCTTTATAGATTACAATTTAGATGTCAATTTATCAAACAATTGGTGAACGCCTACATTGCTTGAATAGGAAAAAGCTCTAGCGTGTTGTAATCCTCAAGGAGAAAGTAAAAAAACATTTAATCAATCCAAAAAATCCATCAAATTATTCAAACCAACATCCTTAATAGGTTTAGCTACTCATACCTTGAAATTGACATAATTGAATTACAAAAGTAGGAAATGCCATTACAAGGTAAGATTTGAGTGATAAATTTCCCTTATTGTTGAGCTCTTTGTCTTGATCTTCAATCTTCTCTTCAAATTTTCCCTAGTTGGATAGATCTAGCCCTGATTCTCCTTGAATTTTGTGTTCGGAGAAGCTTGGAAGTGTTTGAAAGTGAGTAACCGCCTAAAATTTGCCAAAAGTTCCAAGCTAACTCGAATCTTCCCTTTTTATAGTTTATATTGATTATCCAATTTTGACCGAAATGGTCCACTAATCAGGAAACTCCACCGAAACCCGCATAATTTCGATTGGTATGAAATTAGCTCGGTCAAAATTTGCCTCTGTAAGGTAGATTTTGACCGATATCTCAGGAGCTGGATCGAAATCTGCCTTACAAAGGCAGATTTTAACCGAAACAAATCGGGTATAGGTCAAAATTTTGCTATGTTTCACCCTTCCAGCTCCTTATGCTCCGTTTGGGTTGAAATCAACTTTACACATGCGAGATTTGGGTCAAAATTCATCCAAAATTGGCTCAAACTCATGGATTAATGCTTAATCTTCCTCCTACACACCTCAAACACCAAAACACTCGAAAACAACATCAATCTAACTAAAAATATCATATGTGGGTGAAACATATATGAAATGAACACAAATGAGCACAAAAAAAGTATACATTTCACACACATATCACCAATAACAAAGGATATAATCAAAGACACCACAAATGGATGCTAAAGTTCGATTGATAAGTCAAGTTAATTCTATGGTTGAACCCTAAAATTTTGAGCTTTCAGAAATAAGGAGAAAATATCACTGAATTTTTATTAAAACTGAAAACTGATTGAATTGTTCCATAAGAAAGCCTATATATAGGCAACACAAATCCTAATCTAATAAGGAAATAACAATTCGAAAATTAAAGCTAGAAATTCGAAAATAATAATTAAAGAAGTCCAAACATGTTTGTCCAAAATAACTGACTAGAATTAAACTAAACTCAATCACTACACACAATTAAATTAATAATTTTTTGGTCTTCATTTAATTCTTCAAGCAGCATCGATTTCTTGGAAATACTTGCATTCCAATTATCTTTAACCAATATATTCAATCCAGCACTCAATTTCCTTGCTCGAGCTCTAGTCATCAGTCCACTTGAAATGTAGACTGGATCATCTCTCACAGCTGCTACTTGGGCTCTATCAATTCCGTTACAACTCGATATATATCCTAACAGGACTTTACAAGTTTATGTGAACTAAGCTAATCTAGAGACACTTCTAACTTTGCAGTTTCTATACATTCTTTTGACACATCAAAACAACAATTAGGTAGGAATACTTCGTAACAACACTAGATTTAATTTTTATCCCGCATATTAAATCGAGTACGTGGAAGAATCAAGATTAGATTTAATGTGATTACTGATTCAGAAATTAAAAATCACCATGTAAATCTGAACCTCACAGTATTAAATTAAATAGGACTTTATCAAATGATAAATTATATTGACATCCACGATCGACCTGAGTTAATAGATTTACAATTCAATTCACGGATAAAATCCCTTCACCCCCTACACATCATACGATCACACTATCGTTGAGATAAAGTGGTAAAGCTTCTTCGTGTTCAAAATCCCTTTACTCCTCCACATCATATGATCTCACTATCTATGAGATCGTTGGAATCCTCACTAGTAGTCGGAGTGAAAACAGAGGGATACAGATCTGAAGATCTAATCGAGAGGATAATTTTTTCTTCCCTTTCTTCTTGTCGAGTTTTATACTTAAAATTGAACGCTAGATTTACTTTTTATCATCCAGATTAAATCGAGCACGTGGTAGAATCAACATTAGATTCAACGCAATTATTGATTCATAAATTAAATACTACCATGTAAATCTGAATTTCACAGTACTAAATTAAATAGGACTTTATCAAATGGTAAATTGTATTTGTAGGTCCCAAGATCAGAGTACGATAGTATATGCATCGGAAGTTTTAAATGATCTTGCACTTGCTGAAAACTGACTTAGACTCAGTTTTTAGTTTTGATAAAAACTCAGTTTTAAGCTCGAATAGGTTTAAGTTTCAGTTTCGGATATACACTTCAATACTTAGCCAAGTATTGAAGGTTTTACATACACAAGTAAACTTAAAGTGGTTTAGAATCAAAGTCCTACGTCCACTTTTCGGAAATTAATCTGGTAATTTACTAAGGATCAGTTTACAAACCTTCTCACGATCTATTGCTAGCCTGTCGAAATCCTACGTCCTTCGGTCTACTAGTGTCACTCGCCCAGAAAATCTTTGTTCCTACTTCCTTCTTCAGTTTGAAGTGAAGACGCACCTCGCAGCCTTCAATCATGATGTGGATGTTTGCGGTTCTTCCCAAAACTTCAAGATGGTTGGCAAATCTAGTGATAATTAATATCCTAGAATAGGAAACTGACTGTTGTGATTATTACTTGAAAAGTAATAATTACCAAGTGTTAGCTAAATCTTATAAAGCTATTGATGGATTTATATACTAAAAGCATTATGATTGGTATATTATATACAAGGTCGATTGGTTAGTATACTGGGAATTATAAATTTTGTATGTTCATCTCCTGTCTGAATTAACAAACATGTGTCGCAAATGCAATTATCCTCTTATCTCGTCGATAGGGAGATCATACAGTGTGTAGTAGATCACGGAAGATCGTATGGATCATTTGACCTAGCGAGATATAAATAATTATCATAGCTGAGAAAGTTCTAGGATAAACTGTCGGAGTAGGCTGCAGCATACGTGGTAATAAGCATCTTATCTTGGATGGCTTGGTATGCTGTTGTGGGGCACATATTGATAAGGACCTAAGTCGAGATCAATTCTTTTATCTGAAATTAAAAGAATCTAGATCTCTATGGCTTGATGAGATCCTAAGCCTATATGAAGGTACAGAAGTATATGCAGATTGTGTATTACTTTGAGTTGCAGTGAAAGGCTCTGGTTGAGATTGTATATCTGTATCTTGGGTAATAGTATTTTGTGTATGATTGTCTGATACTGAAACTAGGTAACCACATCCAGTATAGGATGGTGACATTTCCTGAGCAGCTCAAAAGGTTTGTTATGCTAAAGTCCTGCAGGCTGATTAAGTTCAAGCATAAGTGAAAAGGTTTGAGTGGATTGACTCGGGAATATAAGATGTTAATTAATTAAATGGCTTGACAGAGCTTAAATTAATTAACAAATGTCCATAACCTTAAATGTGGGGATAAACCGAGCCCATGCAACCCGTACCTCAAAATGTGGTAGCAAATAGGTAGGACAGTATTGATTCTTTGGTGGAATGAATCAATATTAATTAATTAATTATATTCTGGGTTAAAACTGAGGCCCAATAGAAGTCCAGTATTTTCCAATAAATAGGCCTCAGTTCCTCAGATCTCAACACACCACAAGATCATAAGTTGCACACAGCAAACCAGAATTTGGGAGCTGTGGTGATCGACTAGATCTGAGAAACGATGAGGAAATTCTGCCTCTCAACCAGGCAAGGAATCTGAAGGGAATCTTCACCAGATATTCAGATTGAGTTGGGATACAAATCAGAAGATCAGATCAGGAGGATCTTCTTTCTTCTCTCCCTCTTCCGTTTCGAAAATATTAACATATTTTTATCAGATTTAATTCCTTTTATCTGTTAGGGAATTAATCTTTGTGCGTGGGAAAATGATCAAGAGGAATCTCCACGTACTCGTTCTTCAGGGTTTCGCAATCCAGGTATTCCGCATAAACTTTCTTTATGCATAATCAATAGGAGCACGCTAGGAATAATCATAGGCATATCAATTTATTTTTGATATTCCAATTAACGATCCGGGCAAACGGACTTCGTGATTCAGTTCATGAATCCCTTCAATTGGTATCAGAGCGAGGTTCATTAATTGGCTCTATCGGAAAAAATAATATTGCTTATGATTTGTGTGATTATTATTATTGATTGAATGCTATGAATGGTTTTTGGGTTGTGTGATTATGTTTTTCGTACTCATGGTTCTCGGGTAAATCCGCCCCTTTATAAGGATTCATTTTTCACCCACGAGATAAATTCGTGGTTAGATTTAGGTTTTTTTAAAAATGTAATTAGGTTTATTCAATGTAATTTTTATTTTAAAAATTAAATCTGTAAAACAGAGAACGAAGAACACGAAGAACAAAGGATCAAGCAATCCATCGCAGCGAGGCACGATGGCGCCGACACGAGGGACGTGCACGGTAGTCGTGGAGGCATGGAGGCACGCCAGTGGCGCACGCAGTGGACGGTTGAGCAGGCCATAGCCAGTACGGCGGCACGTGGCGGAACCCTAGGTTCCACGCGGTCGTGCGCAGCAGGCAGCAGCCCACTCTAGGCGTGCCCGTGGCGGCATCGAGGGCTGGGGAGGCGCGGCAAGCGCAGGATGGCGGTCAAGAGTGGTCGGTGGCGTGCGCAGGCGCAGTGGAACCCTAGGGTTTTGCACGTGCACGTCGCGCGCCGTTCCTGCGACGGTGCTGGCATTCTCTCCCGCTCTTCGGTCGGTGATGGTGGTGGTGATGCGCGGCGCGGCTTGTGGAGTGGGGGCGTGGGCTGGGGGTGGTGCAGCGAGGGTGGTTCTCACGCGCGGGGGCAATGCAAACCCTAGGGTTTGCATGTTGCGCGCGCGTTTCTCGTGCCATGCTCCCTGTGTGTTTTCTAGCGAGTCGTGATGGTCGTTGATGGAGAAGATGGTGCACGGCGGTTCGGGCAACGGTCGGGGCAAGCCGGGGTGGCGGAATCGCGGGCTAAAACCATGCACGTACGTGCATGGAAGCTGCGCGATGCCGGGAGCCCTCGTGGCAGTGGTTCGTCTGGCCGAGTTCTCGCGGGCTATTGGGCTTGCAATGTGTGCCTAGCTAGGCCTGCGATTTGGTTAACTGGCCCAGTTGTCCAATTTTCTGATGAATCAAATCTTGGAGGCCTAGATTCAGAAAATAAAGTCAGATCACAGTCCAAGTAGTGGGAGCCCAGTCGAAGATCTGTAAAAATAATTCCAACGTGTAATAGTTAGAATTATTATTATTTTAGTATCATGGGGCCACGAGGACATTTTTTATTTGTTTTATTATCTGTCTTTGCATGATATATGTGTTTATTAATTGTGCAGCATATAAACATGCTGTAGATAATAGGAACACGTTTAGTGCTTTTATTTACAGCTTTAAAGCATGCTATTTGATTTATTTTGTGTAATTAATTATAACTATAAATTCGGGGTTCATGCTATGCATGATAGAATTTTAGCATTGTTATAATTATGGCTACATAAAATAATCTGTGCAAATGAGCCTTATGAATTTTAAAATTACTAAGCTCATAATTTAGTAAGACCTCCACAAAGCAATCCTTTATTGGAAGTGGGTAATTTATTAGGTAAACGTCTACATGTATAGCTTACCTAATTTATTATTCATAAGTTATAATAGATAGGATTTCTTAAAATAAACATTTATTTCATGTGAGAAGTGGGAGTTCATGCGTAAACGTCTACATATGTAGCTTGCGTATTGAATTTTCATAAGTTCTATAGGGATTGAATTAAATGAGACAGCCTTATTATAGGGATCAGGTGTGTTCTAGTAGATCCTTATATGGGAGGGTTGGCTTTGGTGGTAAGCTAGCTTAGATGTTATCCAGAGTATAACTCATTTGTGATGTCCCTGCTCAGTAGGATAATATGGTCTTAAGTTAGTCTCCAATTATTAATTCCATTTGTCTAAGGAACCCGGGCATGGACTGGAATTAAAGGACTGAAATTGAAAGATGCAGTATGGTTTAGTGTTTTTTTGTAAACGTCCACATGTGTGGCTTGCAATAGTAATACTTAGGCAAATTGGAGGAAACATTAATATTGGTTTATCATAAGGTTTCAATATTTAATTGTTTCAATTGTTTGCGACTATGTTTTAATTTATGCTTTAATTTATTGTTTTCATACATGTCTTTACCAAATGTAATCAATATCTTAGCACAAAACCAATTAACCGGTCCCGATTTCCAAGAATGGAAACACAACTTGGATTACATCCTTGTCACTGAGGAACACAAGTTTGTCCTTGATAAGCCTCGTCCGGCTGCTCCCACTAATGCATCGACCGATGAGGAAAGGAGCTACTATATCAAGTGGCTCAAGTCAAATAATATAGTGAAATGCTATATGATGACTACTATGTCCAAGGTACTTGCACAGCAGCATCATTCATATGATAATGCTAGTGATATAATGGAAAGCCTCACAGAGACCTATGGTGAGTCAGATCGAGCTGTCATATTCAATCTCATGAGAGAAATTGTAGGAAAGAAAATGGCAACAACAAGCTCGGTCAGAGAGCACGTGGTCGGCATGACTCATCTTATGGATGAGCTCACGCTGCATGGAGGTGGTATCGATGCGGAGGTGCAGGTTGATATCATCCTCAACTCTCTGCCAAAGTCCTTTGACAACTTTAGACTGAATGCTGTCATGAACAAGAAAGAGTACATTCTTAATGAGTTACTCAATGACTTGATGGGAGCGAAGTCAGTGATGCTTCCAGAAAAGGTTGCTTTGGCTACTTCAGGAAACCGTCCTGTTGCGCTGGTTGGCAAGAGGTGCAAAGGAATGTTTAAGAAGAAAGCCAAAGGTACAACTTCTGTGAAGAAGTCAAAAAGGACACTGGGCGTGCCTGGTAAGAGGGACAAGTGTTTCAGATGTGGCAAGGCTGGTCACTGGAAGAAAGATTGCCAAGTCAGGAAGACTGGACAAGGTGCGTCATGTGCATTTATAATGGAAACATGTTTACAATCAGTTTCTACCCATTCTTGGGTCGTGGATACTGGAGCTACTGATCATGTTTGTTATACTTTGCAGGGGTTCAGGCCGACAAGGCAGCTGAAGCATGACGAGATTACCAACTGAATGGGCAGCGGAGAGCGAGTCTCAGCAGTAGCCATTGGAGATTTTACTTTATGCTTTGAAAACAATGTTTTGATTTTGAGAGATGTTTTACATGTGCCGGTTTTTTGGCGGAACTTAATTTCAATTTCCAAGTTATTTAGTGATGGATATTCAGTTATTTTTTATAGTGGAGTTTCTATCATTGGTAATAACGGTGTTATCTGTCATGGCAAACTGATTGACTCTCTCTATATCATTGATTGTATGCATAAATCTTCCATGAATGTTACAAACTCATCCAATAATAATAATCATTGAAGTGAAAGTTTTCTTCCGATGAGGATCAAACATATCTCTGGCACTTGAGACTAGGTCACATCAATCTAAAGAGGGTTAAAAGATTAGCATGCGATGGGCTCTTGGATTCTTTTCAAGTAGTACCGCATCAAATCTGTGAATCATGTATAGAGGGAAAGATGACGACCAGGCCTTTTAAGGCAAGTCAGTCTCGAGCAGAGGATGTGTTGGAATTGATCCACTCAGACTTATGTGGACCAACGTCCATGCAAGCTCGTGGAGGTTATGAGTACTTCGCCACATTCATTGACGATTACTCAAGATTCGTATATGTCTATTTGCTTCGCCATAAGTCTGAATGCTTTGAGAAATTCAAAGAGTTCAGAACTGAGGTAGAAAAGAAGCTAGGTAAGACTATCAAGACACTATGATCAAATCGTGTTGGAGAATACCTCAGTAACGAGCTCTTGCAGTACTTGTCAGACAACGGGATTACATCCCAGTGGACTGCACCAGGAATCCCTCAACAAAATGGTGTAGCGGAAAGAAGAAATAGAACTCTCTTGGAAATGGTCAGGTCGATGATGAGTTATGCAAGCTTGCCGATTTCATTTTGGGGATATGCCTTAGAGACAGCGGCCTATTTGCTTAACCTGGTACATTCTAAATCAGTTCCTAAAATGCCTTCGGAACTCTGGTATGGGCGAAAGCCAAGTTTGAACAGAGTGAGGGTTTGGGGTTGTCCAGCATATGTGCTGACAAAGGAACCTGATAAGGTAGAAAGTAGGTGTAAGCTGATGTTGTATGCAAATGAAAGGTGGTTACTTCTATTGTCCTGAGAATCAGAAAGTGGTTTTCAGTACCAACACAAGATTCTTGGAGGACGAATATGTAAGAAACCACAGATCTAAGTGTGAAATTATCCTCCACGAACTTGAGGATAAGGAAGCGATTCCATCAGGAAAGCCCAGTGTAGTGGTAAATCCATCTGTAATAGGTGAGGCTATACTAACACTGCCACTAATGCAAGGTATGGGACCAACAGGTACTGTGCCAACTACTGACATGGTTCAGATGCCTCGTCGCAGTGGGAGGGTTGTCCACCAACCCGAGAGGTATATGTTCGTGGGAGAGTCCTCTCACTTGATCCTGGAAAACGGACTGGATGATACCGATCCCTAGACATATAACAAGGCCGTATCTGATAAAGATGCAGACAAATAGCTGATCGCCATGGATTCAGAAATAGAATCCATTACGGCTATGGATGTATACCAGAATACTAATTTGCCAGATGGCTATCGAGCCATAGGGTGCAAATCGGTATACAAAAGAAAGAAAGGAGCGAATGGTGAAATTACAGATTTCAAAGCAAGGCTGGTGGCGAAGGGTTATAATCAGAAAGAAGATGTAGACTATGACGAGACCTTCTCACCGGTAACCATGCTTAAGTCCATTCATATACTCCTAGCCATAGCAACACATAAGGACCTAGAGATCTGGCAGGTGGATGTCAAAATCGCGTTTCTAAGCGGGTACCTTGAAGAAGGTAGGGACATCTATATGCAAAAGCCAGAAGGTTATGTGCAGAAGGGGGAAGAACATTTGGTCTGGAAGCTAAAGAAGTCACTGTATGAACTTAAACAAGCTTCACGTTCATGAAATCTACATTTTGATGAAGTGATTAAATCCTATGGATTTTCACAATGTTCAAACGAGAGTTGCGTGTATCGTCTATGTGTCAGTGGAAGTGTGGTGTTCCTTGCACTTTATGTAGATGATATTCTCCTATTTGGCGACAATGAGGAAGTATTGTCGGGCATAAAGGGGTGGTTATCCGAACAATTTCATATGAAGGACCTAGGTGAGGCAGGATACATCCTAGGGGTAAAAGTATTGTGGGAGCGCAATTAGAGGATGCTGACCTTGTCTCAAGGATCATATGTGGATAATGTGATTACCCGTTTCAGCATGCAAACTGCCAAGAAAGGTCTGTTGATTTAGCCATTATAGGAAAGATTGGGTCGTCCAATCATAGCAATCTTCTAATCTGTTATGCTCTGCTCAGTCGTTTGCTTTTGACTTTTGGCAGTGTACTTTCTACCTGCTCTTGTCAGACTAAGTTTCAGTCTGAGGAATCTTAAGTTTAAGTTTCCTCATATTGACTTTTTGATTGACACTTAAAGGAATCTTGAACATGTCTTTGAGTTCCACTTCGAGTTCCTTGTGTCTCCTTGCTTTGCACGTGCTCTTAAATTTTGAAATTGAAAACCGAGATTCTCCAAACTCAATTTTAAGTTTCTGCTTGTATGGCATCGTAAGTGAAACTTAAAATTGAAATCCTCCTGATTTCAAGTTTTAAGTTTATTTTTTTCTTGGGTGAAAACTCATTTTCCAGAAATTGAGATTCTGGACATTCTTAGTGTCAAGCTTCGAAACTTAGTCTTCATCATTTCAATTTCCTCAGGGTCTTTACTTTCAATAATAAAACTTGATTCTTGTCTCCTCGAGCTTTGGCTTGATCTGCTCGATCTTCATCTTCAGTTCCTAGTCTATAACAACTCAAGTTTATCCTATATAAGGATTACATTTAAAGACATACTAGAAACCTAGAAGCCGAGTTTTGACACACCAAAACATCAAATAAGGGAGTAAACTGAAACTCATTTTCTAACAATTTCCCCTTTTTTGGTGTTTTCAAAACCACTTATCTTGAGTCAGGAAAAAGGAGATTTGATAAGCTGAGTTTACAGAGGACACTACTCAGAATACCAATCCTTTAACCGACCTACTCTATTTTATCTTCCTCCTGAATTGGAGTGATAATACTCGATTATTCAAATTAGAGCAAAATTAAACTTATTGATCACGCTAGAAGATGTGAGTTCAGCCAGGTTAAAAAATAGTAAAAAGGAGCGAGAGAGAGAGAATGAGATTTTGTCTTCAATCCAGTTTTCAGTTTTTCATTGATAGTGATAAAGAATTACAAGTACATCATAAAATATGGAAAAATGAAAAGATAAAAAAAAAAGTAAGTTTGAGCTCAAAAAAAATACTCACGGAGGATGTTGCTCTGATGTTGAAGTTGACTTAGAATCGGCAAGTTTTTCGGCCAACTCCATCAAAGCCTTGTAGTGAGCCTCCCTCCTCTGTTCTTCGGCTTCTTCTCTCCTCCATCTTCCTCTCTTCCTTTCAATTTTTCCGGTCTTCTTCCCTCATTTTGACAACATAACAAAGAGTAGCAACTGTCTTCTTTATGAAAGAGACCGATTCAGTGGTTTTAGCATCCTTTCTGTCATAATCAACCAGCCTTCCCTTGATTTCTAGATTCTCCTGTGTTAAGAATATTGATAGACATATTAAACCCCTTCTGTTGCTAATATGTGTTGGTGCATCAAAGCTCTAGCAACTCAGCATCGAGTCAAATGTAAAAAGTCCTGCATAGGGAATGTATAGTCGAGTTGTAATAGAACTAGAAAAGAAGAAGAATCAAGAAAGAATCAGCAAACTTGACGATTGCTAAAGAATGCTGAAGAAGAGAACAAGGCTAGCAATACAAAGGAATGCTACAAGTATGCTGAAGAAGTGACTCCAGCAGAACTAGAAGATCTTAGCACAGACTGCTGAGATACCAACCATATGCAAACAACTAGCAAACGACCATCAGCAATCAAGGGAAACATTGAAGTCGTAAATCAGATGGTTGATGTTGGTCCCAGATCCGAGTACGTGTAATGTGCAGCGGAAGTATTCAAAGAGTTAGATACACTCTAAATATGAGCAGTTCAGTTTGCAGTATGCAGTTTTTGCTTAACGGTTTTTAGAAACACAGTTTAAGTTACTCAGCAGATTACGTTAACAGTTTAACAGTTATGAGCAGTCAACAGTTTATACGCTTCAACACTTACACGCTAAGTGTTGAAGGTTTCATGATATAGTTGAAAATTGTAAAGTGCGTACTGTAAATAAAACTGTAAATGACACATGATATTTATAGTGGTTCGAAGCCTCAAGTCCTCTGTCCACTCTTCGAATATCAGATCCAGTAATTCACTAAGTTATGAGGTTACACTCCTCACAATCTATAGCCAGTTGCTGTAGAGACCTCCATCCACAGCACAATGGATCACTAGCCCACGTAGTTGTACTTCAGTCCTTCTTTAGTCTGTCGAAGGCTCTGCATCTTCTCTGTGGACTGGCTCGATATTGGACTGAGGACAGACCTCCCTTTTCCTTCTTCGGTAGGTTGGATGGTTGTGTTCTTCCCAGAACATTGGCTAGTCAGCAGTTGCCCGTGATAACCTGTTCTTCCTTTGCAAGATTAGGCTGCTATATTCTTAGTCTGTAAGTAAGAACACCAAGATAGTATATTAAGTCAGCTGACTTAATCCTCGTGTACTCAAAGTCACACGGTGAATCACCAAAGATACTGTTAGCAATGAATGATCCGTGTTCAATAAATGAACCACGGTATTAATGTCTTCTCGCTTGATAGCATTTAATGCTTGAGCTTTAGTTTCAGCCAAGAGATAATAAATATGTTGGAGATTCAAATCTGGGAGGGTATTCAGATGAGCAGAGAGGCAAAGGTTTTTATGTCTCTGTTGTTCCTGCTATTTATAGGTGAGACACCAGAAAATAGCCGGTAGAAACATTGGATAGGATGTCCAATCATAATCCATGCTCTTCTTAAAAGTCGCTTGTCTTTTGGCTTTTTCTGCTACAGCGTTCACCTTTTCTGAGCAGTTTGTACTTGTTGTGTTAGATGTCGAACAACATTGTACGCCATTCGTAGCTGAGTATTTGTCTATCTTTTATTATTAACTTCTTTGAAGTTCTCCTGTGACTTGTTCGACATCTTGTCATGCACGCATTCTTTGACGCAAAAATGTCTTGGTCTAAAACTGCAAGTACCTCTCAACAGTTTCTATGTGAAGACTGTGTCCACAGTTTTTGCGACCTTGATCTGCTCGTCTTCGTCTTCTAAATTCGACACTTATCTTGTCTGAATGACTTCTTCTTTGAAACTGTTCCATAGTTTTGATGTCTTCCTTCTTCCTAGACTATTACAACTCGATCATCCCATACAAGGATTACATGAGGTAATAACTCTAAGACCTAGACTTTGGTATGTAGTTTTGACACATCAAAACATCAAATTAAGGTAGTATTTCTACATCAATACCTAACAATTTCCCCCTTTTTGATGTTGTCAAAACCATACCTCTAAGTCGATGAGAAGATGCAGTTGATCTGAGTTTACAAATTTTTCTACCTAACACTGCTCAAAACTGTGCCTCTTCTACACTCGACCTACTCTAAATAATCTTCCCCCTTATTGGGATAATACTTATCAAATGAAATCAATAAATTTAGATTAATAAGAGAGGAAGGATTGTTGATCACACTGGAAAATGTGAATTCGGCCAGACAAGAATCAAAGTAAGAGATAATGAGCAGTTGTCTTCAAACCAATAGTTTTTCCATTTTCAATAGATATGATTGTTTACAAGTACATGAAAAGTTTTAAAACTACAGTAATAGAAGACATTCAAAATGTAAGACGAAGCAAAAATAAATTCATGACCTTGCTCACTTATCTTGATTCTTGTCTTTCTCCCTTTCTTGATTCGAGGAATCTGCATCTTTAGGCTTTGAGGAAGTTGCGGCGGATATGGGAAGCCAACCAGCTTGTGCCTTGAGGGCTGACGTAAAGCCAACCAGCTTGTGCCTTGAGGGCTGACGTTACATACGAGAAGTGTTTCCGATCTTCCTCTGTGGCAGCCATTAGTATGTTCAGCTTCATTGTAATATCCTCATCCCGCTTTCTGCATTCTTCTTCCTGCTTTCTATATTCCTCATCTCACCTTCTCTGTTACTCTTCTCGCTTTTGATCAATTAATATCAACTGCAGCTTCAGCGACTCATCCCTTCTCACTTCCCCCTTTTTGACAATATCAAGAACAAAAGCCATCTGTTGTTCCACTCAATGATCTATCTCTTGTCTCAGAACATCAAAGGGTAGAGGATTCACAGCTACTGAAAGAGGATTTGGAGACAGAATTCCTTCAACTGTGGCTAATGCTCTAGAGTCATCATTGGTTTGACTCAGAGAGGTAGCAGTGGAATTCTCAGGTTGAGGAGGGTTTTGGCTTGTTGTCTCTTCCTCCTTCTGTTTAGTTGTAGTTGTTGTTGCTTCATGTTTAGCCTGTTCAGTGATCGATGCTAAATCTGCATACAAATTATAGCAAAGGGCAAATAAATTTATAATCAACCCAAGGGTTGGTCGATCCCGGAAGGATAGTACAACGAAGGGAAATCATGTACTGAATATAGTTTTCAAAACTCTTGTTTGGGCACTTCAAAAGTAGGGTTTTGATCTTTTTCAAATCAAGGAAATTAAAGGGATAAAAACAAATATTAAAAAGCACAGATTCCAGGGAAATCTACCAAACTGATCAACATGCAAGAAACAAATATTCAAACCCAGAAAAGTTATTTTGGTGGAAAATCTGTTAATGTGGAATTAATTCCTTGGTCGGGCAATTAAATCCTAAATTACTAACTAGTGGTTATCTCCTCTCGGTCTCAAACACACAAAGTTAATCAATTTCATAAAAATCCAGATTAATCCTACAATTGAAATCTTCTTCGTCGGACAGATAATCAAAAGTATTAAACCCTAACTTCCTGTTACTAACCTTCACCTCTCGGTCCTTCGATTAATTAACTGAAACCTACCTCAATCTTCATCTCTCGATCCTTCGATGAGAATAGATTTTAAATAAAACATAGGATTTAAACCAATAAAAGGGTTTGAACAATTGAATCAAAACATGTATCACAGAAGGAGAAACCCTAGAACCTGTTTAGGGTTCTAGCCTAGGGTTCTAGCCTAACATATTGAGAGTAAACATTGCAGGGAAAAATAAAGATTGCATTAAAAAGTAAAGGTTTGACAAAAAGTAAAGTGGAATTCTAAAGAACACAGAAAATTAAAGTAAAACAATATAGGAAAATAAAATAAGTGAAGACCCTAATTCTGAGCTATTGAAGAGTTTATATAGTAGTACGGTTGAGGCCTTGGATGTATATCTTCAAAAGGTATGATTGATTGCTTCCAAATTGATGTATATCTTGTTCCCCAAGCAATTCTCGCCCAAAATATATGAAAATCTCGCCAAATCTCACCAAAACAGTCTGTCTCGGCCGAGATGGACCCTGCCACGGCCGAGATGGAAAATTCGGCCCAGCCGAGATGGATTTGATTTCGGTCGAAACAGAGACGTTTCGCCACTTCCGACCCTTCTTTGCAGTCTCACGGTTTTGGCCATAACTTTTGCATCCAAACTCCGATTGATCCAATTCCAGTTGCGTTGGAAAGCTAACTCAAAGATCTTTCAAATGACATGCTCCATTAGCTCAGATTCCATTGTTGGAGGAATTGGTGACTGTTTCTTTGAACATCTGCTGCTTTCGGTACGGGTTATCCATTGGATTTGGCCTAAAACCTGCGAAATCTCACCATAACAAGCATAACACCTTCTAATATATACTCATGCTCAGTTTATTCAAGAAAACAAGCTAAAATGCATAAAAGAAAAGAAAAACAATGCGATAAGAGAGTAGAAAAACGAGCTTATCAAACCCCCCAAACTTAAACACTTGATTGTCCTCAATCAACAAAAGAAAGAATCAAAAGTTCAAGCAGAAGAGTGGTGCAATGCCTCACAAGATTCATCACATTCAAACTCGTAAATCCACAAGACATCAACACTTTTGAAAGAATCAGAAAATCTGTAAACTATGGACGACTCACATGGAAAGTGTTTCGTTCATTCACTCAAGTGTTTAGGATAATTATGGGATCACACACAAGTCATGCAAATCAAGTTCTACCATAGGCTTGCAAATAATCTCAATCTCCACTGCAAATATGTGCACACAAGTCTAAGATCAGAAAGGACTTTATTCAAGGTTGTAACGTAGGCTTTTTAGTGAAAGGTAGGGAAATATATGGCCAAGTGACTAAAATCAATCAAGTAATCCTCAATCAATCAATCCACTATCTATTGATATCTACCCAACTCCTTAGATTTCCAACACAAACCATGGCTCTTTTATTTCTTTCTTCTCTCTCTTTTTTTTCTACACGTATCCTTTTATGCTCTTAAACAATTTTGAATATTCATTTGAGCTTATAAGGATTAACAAACACAACAACAATTTTTTTTCATTTTCTATTTTTTTTTCTAGAGCCCAACCTTTTCTTTTGATTTTACCCTTATAATAATATCTTATCCTTCTCAAACAAATCCCAACCCACTCTCATAGACAAGAGTTGATTTCCCTATTCATTTCCAACTCATAGACAAAGAAAGAAAATATCATAGGCTCAAAAGGGCTGGCTAGGGATAACAATTAATTAGGACAGTGTATGGGAAAATAGGCTAAACAAAGATGGCCTAAAATCACTTCCTAAACTTGTGCACACTAGCAGTCTTGAAAGAGAAATAGAGCAAGTTCTAGAGAAACTCAAAAATGCAGACACACTCACAATCGAACTTCAGGCTCAAAAACTCACACTTAGGACAATTTTTCCTCCACAGTAAACATCAAATCTTCATCTATCTCATGCCAATGCAAGTACCAAAACAAGAAATCATGCGGTATTCACATTCATAGGCATACTCGAACACTATCACAATCAACGCAAACTAAAGTCAATCAATTCTCATCTCGTATTCTTGTTAGGGCTCAATTATGCTCAAATTCCCACAATCTCGCATTTTATTCAAAAATTTATTCATGCAGAAATTGAAATAAAGCAACTAAAAGATAGAAAAGAGTTTCAAACCCTTAAATCTTCATCCCCCCAAACTTATTCGAAAGTCAGAGAGAATAAGTTTGGAAATCGGATTCAGAGTTCGAAACTGTACCTGATTGTTGGCCTCAGACACCAACTTTTTATCTCCTTCCTTCATCATCAGCCGGCGTGGACTAAGTCTGCTAGCACTCCTATCTCGGCCGTGGCGAACATCATCTCGGCCGGGATGGAGCCTTCTTGTCGACCTCTGTCTCGGTCGAAGTATCCCACGCCTCAGCTCTCTGTCTCGACCGTTGCAGACTCTGCCTCGGCCGAGACAGACTTTGAATATATATATATATATATATATATATATATTTTATTTTTTTTTCAAAAGACCATAAAAGTGAAGTACAGTAATAAACAAAGGAACTCGAAAAAACTGAAAAGAAAAGGGAAAAATTGAAAACACAATGGGTTACCTCCAATTCAGTGCCTTATTTACCGTCGTGGCTCGACTCAGCTTCCAGCTCACCAAGGCGGTCGAGTCCAGACTCGTCGACCCCTTGAATCTATCATGAAGACCCGCCGGTTCTGAATGATGGTGGTATACTCGGAAGGAGGCAGCTTAATTGCCGATTTCACTGACTCGTTTCCTCGTTCCCACCGGATGGCTTCTTCTTCCTCCGGTGTCTCGTCGTCTTCTTCTTCCTCTTCTTCAGCAGTAGCGATCCGGTTGCACTCTCCTTTCCTCTTGTTCTTGTCTATGCAAAAGGTTATCGACTCTTCATTCCCCCTCAAGGTGATCTCTCCCTTCTTGCAGTCGATTAGGACACCAGCTGTGTCGAGGAACTCTCTTCCCAAAATCATGGGGGTGTTGGCATCTTCCTTCATCTCATGGACAATGAAATCTGCAGGAAAAATCAGATGACCAACTCTAATAAGTACATCCTCTACGATACCTTTTGGCTTGGACACAGACCGGTCCGCCATCTGCAGGGTTATCGTAGTGGCTCTCATCTTCCCGATTTCCAGCTTCTTGTAGATAGACCAGGGCATCAGGTTGATGCTCGCCCCGGTGTCACACAGCACGTTCTGGAACTCTTTGCCTTCGATCTCGATAGGTATCGAGAAGCATCCTGGGTCTGATCTCTTGATAGGGATCTGCTTCTGTAACAGTAGACTACACTCCTCGTAGATCTTCACAGTTTCGTTCTCCACGAACTGCTTCTTCTCGCTCATCAGTCTTCTGAGGAACTTCATGTAACCTGGTATCTCCCTGAGAGCTTCAACAAGAGGAATGTTAATATTAATCTTTTTTAAATTTTCAACAAAATTTTTGAATTTCGAGTCTTCCCTTTTCTTTGCGAATCTCTGTGGGAAAGGCATTGGAGGCACCGGATCAGTTTTTCTTCCTTCCTTTTCCTTCTCTTTCTCGCCCTGCTTGGCCTTCTGTTTCGACCAAGATGAATCTATCTCGGCCGTCCTGCCTTGCTTCTGTCCCGGCCGTTCTCGGCTTGTCTCAGCTGGGCTGGCTTGCTCTATCATGGCCGGTTCACACTCTGTCTCGGCCGTCCTGCTTCCCTCTGCCTCGATCGGGATGGAATCCATCTCGGCCGAGACAGAGCGGTCTTCCGAAGGATTTTCCTCCTCTGCTTCTTTTTCTCCTCCTTCCGGGTTGCTCGGGCCTTCATATCTCGTTCCAGATCGAAGCGAGATGGCATTGACTGACTTTTCCCTTGCTGGATTTTTTTTCGTCATGCTCGGAAGTTGCCCCGGCTTGTGTTGATTTCCTAAGGTGGCGGAAATCTGGCTCAACTGGGTGTCTATCATCTGCAGATGCTTAGTCATCAGTTGCATGTGATTGGTCATCCCTTTCACCTCATTCTCCACCTTGCCGAATCTGTTGTCTAAGCTCTTTATGAATTTCTTGAGTGTTTCCTCTAGCACAGACTTCTTTTTCTCCACGATCTCTCCTCCAGTACATACATCAAACTCAGGAGGAGGGTGCTCTGCAGCAGTGGGGTTAGCATAAGAAAAACCAGGGTGTGATCGCCCATGGTTGTAGTGATACCCCTGATTACCTCGGTAGTTATTGTGATAACCACCCCCTATGTAGTTTACCTCCGTTCCTGCAGTTCCAGATGAACTGCTTGCTCCACGGTTGATGTAGTCAGCCTCCACCGGAACAATCGCCATGCTTGGCTCAGTAGGAATGGCAACAACCTTTGTGGTTCCCAGCTTCTCAATTTCCTCTCGGAGTTTCTTCACCTCCACGACCACATCGAATTCTGTCTTGGCCTCAACAGCTTTGACTGGAAGTTGTCTCTCAGTTGGCCACTGATGGCTGTTCAGTGCCATGTCCGCTAAAAGCCTCATACTTTCTGCTCCACTTTTCTTCATCAAGATCCCGCCAGCAGATGCATCCACCAATTCCTTCATGTGAGGATTCAGACCTTCATAGAAGTGGCAGACCTGAATCTCGAGATCAATTCCATGTCCAGGGCAGAGTCGCAGGAGTTCCTTGTACCTCTTCCAGGCTTCATGCAGTGACTCATCATAGAGCTGCTTGAATGTAGTGATGGCAGCTTTCCTTTTCAGCAACAGGCTCGGTGGGAAGTAGTTGGTGAGGAATGCTGCTCGCAGCTCCTCCCATGTCCCAATTTGGCTTTTAACAAGCCCAGCATACCAATACCTTGCCTCGTCTCTGAGTGAGAATGCGAAGAGGCGCATCCTAATGACGTCCTGGGGACTCCATTCTGCTTTATCGTATCGTACACCTCGATGAACAAGTTGAGGTGGGCGTATGGATCTTCCACTGCTCTCCCCCCAAACTGATTATGCTGCACCATCTGTATCAGCCCTGTGCGCAGCTCAAAATTGTTGGCGTTGATGCCAACCCTGAATCCAGCCTCCTCTTGCTGTGGTAAAAATCTGTCCAAGATGTACCTCTGTGGAACCACCACCTGTCTGTTGTTCAACTCCGCCAGTCTTGCGGCTTGCTCGGCTTGGGTAGCTTGGGCTGCAAGAAGTTGCGCCCTCAGTTGCTGCACCTCATCCACAAACTGCCTCTGCTCCTCCGGTGTCATGTTCTGCAGAGGGGCTTCTTGATTCGCTTCCATCTCAAAGTTCAACCTCTTTCCTTTCTTTCTGATGTTTCTGCAGGCTGCTTCGATCTCTGGTATAACGGGCTCGAGTATCTTCCCTTTGCTCCGTGTGTTCATGCACCTGCACAGAAAACGAGGAAAAGATCAGGCTGTCTCGGTCATTTTGGACTTTATCTCGGCCGTGATTGAGGATTTCGTCTCGGCTGGTTTGAGATTCAACTCGGCTGGGATAAAAAATTCGTCTCGACCGTGGTGGGACTCACCTCGGCCGAGACAGACACGACTCAGAAAAACTCACGCGAATGGAAAACACAGCGACGGACTCCAAAACAAATAAAAATAATACTAAACTCGAAAATAAAAAGAAAGAGTACAACCCAATCCAGCAGTTCTTCAACTTCCCAGTAATGACTCGCCGTCTGACTATCCCCGGCAACGGAGCCAATTTGATCGATGCTAAATCTGCATACAAATTATAGCAAAGGGCAAATAAATTTATAAACAACCCAAGGGTTGGTCGATCCCAGAAGGATAGTACAACGAAGGGAAATCATGTACTGAATATAGTTTTCAAAACTCTTGTTTGGGCACTTCAAAAGTAGGGTTTTGATCTTTTTTAAATCAAGGAAATTAAAGGGAGAAAAACAAATATTAAAAAGCACAGATTCCAGGGAAATCTACCACACTGATCAACATGCAAGAAACAAATATTCAAACCCAGAAAAGTTATTTTGGTGGAAAATCTGTTAATGTGGAATTAATTCCTTGGTTGGGCAATTAAATCCTAAATTACTAACTAGTGGTTATCTCCTCGGTCTCAAACACACAAAGTTAATCAATTTCATAAAAATCCAGATTAATCCTACAATTGCAATCTTCTTGGTCGGACAGATAATCAAAAGTATTAAACCCTAACTTCCTATTACTAACCTTCACCTCTCGGTCCTTCGATTAATTAACTGAAACCTACCTCAATCTTCATCTCTCGATCCTTCGATGAGAATAGATTTTAAATAAAACATAGGATTTAAACCAATAAAAGGGTTTGAACAATTGAATCAAAACATGTATCACAGAAGGAGAAACCCTAGAACCTGTTTAGAGTTCTAGCCTAACATATTGAGAGTAAACATTGCAGGGAAAATAAAGATTGCATTAAAAAGTAAAGGTTTGACAAAAAGTAAAGTGGAATTCTAAAGAAAACAGAAAATTAAAGTAAAATAATATAGGAAAATAAAATAAGTGAAGACCCTAATTCTGAGCTATTGAAGAGTTTATATAGTAGTAGGGTTGAGGCCTTGGATGTATATCTTCAAAAGGTATGATTGATTGCTTCCAAATTGATGTATATCTTGTTCCCCAAGCAATTCTCGCCCAAAATATATGAAAATTTCGCCAAATCTCGCCAAAACAGTCTGTCTCGGCCGAGATGGACCCTACCATGGCCGAGATGGAAAATTTGGCCCGACCAAGATGGATTTGATTTCGGTCAAAACAGAGACGTTTCGCCACGCAGTCTCACGGTTTTGGCCATAACTTTTGCATCCAAACTCCAATTGATCCAATTCCAGTTGCGTTGGAAAGCTAACTCAAAGATCTTTCAAATGACATGCTCCATTAGCTCAGATTCCATCGGTGGAAGAATTAGCGACTGTTTCTTTGAACATTTGCTGCTTTCGGTACGGGTTCTCCATTGGATTTGTCCTAAAACCTGCGAAATCTCACCATGACAAGCATAACACCTTCTAATATATACTCATGCTCTGTGTATTCAAGAAAACAAGCTAAAATGCGTAAAAGAAAAGAAAAACAATGCGATAAGAGAGTAGAAAAACGAGCTTATCATTCAGCAGCGTCTTCTACTGCCTTTTGATGTGTTTCAGCACTTGCAGCTTCTTCCCTTAGTCGCTAGAACTCAGCAGTTTCTTCCTCTTTTCGCTTAGGCTCAGCAGCTTCTGCCTCTTTTTGCGTAAGCTCAGCAGCTACTTTTACTTCTTTCTGTCGCTGGAGTTCAGCTGCAGCTTCTGCTTCTTGCTGACGTTTCAGCTCAGCATCTTCTTCTTCAAGTTTCCTCTGGAGTTCTGCTGCTGGTGCTTCTTCGTGTTTACGTTTCAGCTCAGCAGCTTCTTGTTGTCGTTTCAGCTCAACAGCTTCTTCTTCTTTTTGTCTTTGGATTTCAGCTGATGTCTCTTGTTCTTGGATTTGAAGTTGCGATAGATGACTCCTGAACATTTGTTCATTGTTTTCCAGCTGTCGTTGTTGAACATCTAGTTCTTGCTGCTTGGAGTCAAGTTCTTGTAGTTTGGTGTCCAAGTGCTCAAGAGCTGTGTGATATTCATCTATCTTTCTTTTGATGATTTCCAAGGTTGATGTTGTAGCTCTTGTCGTATCCTGTTGAGAATCACAATAAATAGTTCCCCCTGAAAGCAGGAGGGTTACTATTTCATCTTCCTCGACCGGTACTCGTCGATGAGACGTGGTTTGCTTAGAACTGGAGGATGATGAGCATTTTTTCTCTTCAGGATGTTCTGATTCAGAGTTCGTAGCTATGTCCGATAGTGTGGAGGATTGGCCTGTCCCCACAAGCGTAGCATCAAAATGGAGTTTCGTGGCAACTGTTTAGATTGGTTTATCATGGTTTGTCTTACTTTTCTTCTGACATTGAAGCTGTTTAGTAGCAGGTTGGTTATCTGGCTATGAGACGTCTTTAGAATTGATTTCTGGTTGCATCCTTTTTCTTCTGTTTTGTCTTTGAGCAGGATTTTGAGTGGAAGTGTCTGTCTTCATAGATTTCTTGGACTCTTTAGCAGTTCGAATTGTCGGAATGTTTTTTAGATCCTCAGATGTCTCAGCATCTATTTCCATATCGTCCAAACTGTCATCAGCTACATCCTTTTGAGTTACACGATAGACTGGAACCTTTGGCGGAATAAATTCGGATGATATAAGATCTTCTCCTTCATCTTGTATTCCTAGAATACTCTCCAGAAGGTAGCTAACCTTCGGCCTAAACCGACACTTGAAGAGAACTTTCCTTTGGTTGCAATATCTCTGTTCTTCCTCACATTCTCCAGTAATCGACCAAAGATGTATGTAGCCCAATTTCCTTCAGCACAGTCATCAAGAACCATCATTAGAGAATATTTGGGACTACTTAGCTCAGATAAGGATCCAATCCCACAATAGATCATCCTCAGCGCAATCTCACTGAGTATCTTATAAGATGGGTTCAGTTCGGATACCTTTGTGGTGGATTTGAATTTTTTGGGTGCCTCTGGCTTTTTCCATTTTAGCCATTGAGCTGCCAACTCTTCCTTGTCATTTTGAAGATAGCTGGCGATATCGACTCCAGTTTTTGGTAGATGTAGATGTTGAGCAACAAGACTAGGATCGACCGTTTTCTACTTCTTGTCAACTAAAGTGTGGAAGAATTGTTTTTTTTCGTGGAATGTGGCATTTTCATAGAACTCGACGACTCAAATTAGATTGAATCTTTGAGGACATGCAGTTAGGAACTTTGATAAGTTCTCACTTAGAACCTTTCCAGCAATCTCTTGGGCAATCATCTCATTGGTGGTGATTGAGAGGAAGTTCTTCCAATTCACAATTTTTTCCTTCACGACCTGAGATTTTAGAAGCTGTCGATCAATGGTCTTGGAGTCTTCAACTAACTGAAATAGTTCGTCCTGAGAGGTCTCCTCTGTGATGACAAACTGTTCTGGATTCCCAGAAGCACTGGCGTCCATGATTTGGTGTTTCTCCTTCGGCATGAACTAGATGAGAAGGATGATTGATTTTTGGAAACTCTTGGGTTGATCCCTATAGGTATATTGACTGATTGACTGGCAGTAAATGTAGAAATCAAGAGGACAACACGAGGGGTTTAAGGGATTTTGGTGATCGATTTTATCAAAAATCATAGACTAAGATTCAGACCCCTCTTTTATCTTGAACGACCGCGATTGATGCTGATCTTGGTGCCTGTTCGGGTCATGTGGCACGCCGTATTGCAGTGTATGGAAGGATTGACGTGGATCCGGGTTATACGCCGTCGTGCTATTCCGCATTTAAAGTGATGTGCCGCTAAGATCTTTGCGGTAATTGAAAATGCGCTCCTTTGTGTTCAACAGTTTTCTCTCTCCTTAATCTTCACTGAGATTTGTATAAGATGGTTTGAAACCATTCTTTAGGATGAAAAACTGAGCAACAGTTATCCTTTCCCAGTAGGAAACTGTCTTTCCATTTATCCTTTGGCAAGGTACCACTGATAGCTTCCATGCCTAATTTTTGCAGTTCTCGATCTTTGTTCGGGGACTTGAAAGACGTTTGGCAATCAGAATGATTGTGATTCTCGATCTCTTGAATGACTCTGAGACGGTAGCCATCTGACCTATGGGTTATCTTTAATAATTTATTTGAAACGGTGGTTGAGTATTAAATCACCACTCATTCTTTTGGCCTCTGTTCCGATAGGTCATGTCCTTCAGTGGTGAGGACGTGGCAATGATCTCTGATTGACGCATTTGTCTCTCTATAAAAGGTGTTTAACGAGGTAGTAAGTATTCAATCAGTAAGTCCTTTCTTTTCTTCCATCCAACCATAGTGCTTCTTGACAATGGTTGAACCAGCGAACATTGTGGAGGAGATGGGTAGGATCACTATAAAGCGAAACGAGGTCTTCAATCATTGGAAACTGTATGCTGAGTACTGGAACCTTCCCGATATCTATCTTGAGATCATCACTAACTTGGAGTCCAATGGCCTGGATCGCTTCCTCTCTGTCCAGCCGGTTGCTTTTCAGCAGGATCTGCTGAGAGTAATCGTTTATGGTTCCACCATTTTCGAGGATGAGATCTCCTTTAGTCTTAATGGAGTGGAGTCCACCTTGTCAGCGGACTTCTTGTCTCGAGAGTTTCAGCTACCGCATCATGGGAAGCCAGTGTTGCATCATCGAATAGATGAAACGGCCCCTGAGTGGTCGTCATGGTGGGAATGGAGAGGCAATGACTGTGATTTCAGTCCAACAATTCCCTGTGGGTTCCTTCAGCCTCGATACCAGGTGTTCTTCGACATCTTTAACGAGTTGGTGTTATGCAATCCTCTGATACAAACAAACTTCTCTCCACCTATTTGGAGGGCAATGATGGCTTTTGAAGATCAGGCTGAGGTAGACTGGACTGCCTTTATCTTCGATCATCTGAAGATGTCCATGTAGAATCTGCTGAACAAGGCCATTCCCTATGGCATGCAGCTGAGCTGGCTCTTAGAGAAGAGGATCCCTTTCTTGGCTGAGGGTACGTCAGGTTCACGGCTGAGGCCAACTGACTATTACCCTGTGCGACTGTGTTGATTGCCTCCTTGCAGTTTCTATTGCCATCATCTCTACCTCCTAGTTGTCAATTAATAGGCTATCTAAAATTTACAAAACTGATGTAGTTTCTCTTTTTTTTTTTTTGTTCAACTTGCTAATATGAACTGTGTATCCAGTATGTTATTAATGAATGGTTCACATTTTGCCTGTTGTATCTTCCATTCTCCATGTGTATTTTCTCTCTCTTAATATTCTTTCTTCCTGAATCCTTTTGATCATAGTCATACGCTGGTGTCTTTTGAGCTTCTGTACACATGTGTCGATTTGACATGCTCGCGTAAGTTGTCAGGCGTTGATGTTGACTTTACATATTCAGAATCTGAACCCTGGAGTATTGTGCCCTTTTCTGGAACGTCATATCTCTCATTTAATTTGATAAATATCTTTTCAAATCAACACGCGATTTCTTCTCCATAAATACCTCCTATCTTTTAACATTGAGTAGTCCTCCTAAGCGATATAGTCTGTATCTTAAAGAGACAATATCCTTCTCTTCATATCTCTAATAATATCATTCAAGTCATGATTTCCTTCAAAATCACTAGCCATGACTTTTGCGAGTGATATTTCAGTCATGAGAAATAAGATCTTTAACTAGTATGCACTGGAGGCTCAATACATGGCACACCCGGTGATGTATAACTCGATAATGAGGAATCTCAAAGAGACGGGCCTTAAGAAATTTGTAACTAGGGCACCATATAGATTCTTGGACGATACGCTGAAGGTGATTGCCAATAACTGCCATATTACCGAAGATGGTGAGATTATTACTAACATCAACGGTCAACAACTTTGCTGGTCGGTTGAGTCCTTCTCAACTAGTTTCAGACTCCCTCAAGGTGGTGTTCCTGTCATAGATTATCTCAAGGAAGTTACATTGCCCGAATGGTCTTCTTGGCATCAATGGAGGAACTCGACTGTCAGTTTCCATCCGACTTCCTCTTCTAGGTGGTTGACGCCTCGATATCATATTACTTTTGACATCATCAATCATATGATTGCAGGTAATCCTATGGAGAAATATGATTTCTCTCCACTTGTCTGGAAGGCGATGATGGCCTTTGATAATGAAGTTGAGATTGATTGGGCATCTTTCATTTTTGACAAGGTGCGACATGCCTTTGAGAATGTGCCTCACACTCCAATTCCTTTTGGAATGCAACTGAGTTGGCTTCTCGAGCAAGAGGTCCCTTCTCTCCTCACTGGCTGGCCCAGATTGAGGGATTATGACTATTATCCTCCACAACGTCGTCTTCATCCTTGATAGAGTTGTTGAGTTATCAGAGTCATGTGATGTATTTTTTATTCTTCATTCCTTCAATTGTAATGAACTTTTAAGTTCTTCTTAGCTGTAGACTCAATGTATGGATGACTTGACTCAATGTATCCTCTTTAGTGAATGCACTGCTCTTTCCTCTTTGTCTTCAACAAACGCGAACAATGACAAACTGTAATTGACTTAATCATTGTTTCTTAAAATCTACAGTTTGACTGTGTGACAATCAATTAATATCTCCTTCTCTTGAGATTCCATCAAACTCTAAAAGACCTAGTTTGATGCATAGCTCTTTGAAACGAGCCTCAGGTAGCGGTTTAGTGAAAATATCCGCTAGCTGATCTTTAGTTTTGATATATTCAACCAAGGCATCCTCTTTTTCGACATGGTCTCGAATGAAATGATGACAAATATCAATGTGCTTCGTCCTAGAATATAGAACTGGATTCTTTGAGATTGAGACTGCGTTGTTGCTATCACAGTAGATAGAACACATCCTATATCAATTCCATAATCCCTAAGCTGCTGCTTTATCCAAAGCACTTGAGCCCCACAGCTTGCTGCTGCTACGTACTCTGCCTCTGTAGTTGACGTAGCCACATAATTTTGTTTCTTGGTAAACCAGCAAATCAGTTTACGTCCTAAAAACTGACATGTTCCACTTGTGCTCTTTCTGTCAATTCTGCAGCCTCCAAAATCTGAATCATAGAATCCATTGAGCATGATTCCATTAGTTTTGGGATACCAGATACCTAGAGACTCTGTGCTCTAGAGGTATCTTACAATTCTTTTGGCTTCTTCCATGTGTGACTTCTTAGGATTCGCCTGAAATCTTGCACATACACCCATGGCATAAGATATATCAGGTCAGCTGGCAGTTAGATACAGTAGTGACCCGATGATTTCTCTATAAGTCGTCGAGTTGATAGGTTCTCCTTCGTCATCAAGGGTGATCTGAGAACTGGTGCTCATAGGGATCCTTAGTGATTTTGTCTTCTCAGGACAAAATTTGTTGATCAAATCTTGAGTATACTTCTTCTGACTTATGAAAATTCCTTCGTCAGATTGATCAACTTGCAGACCAAAAAAATATGTCATCTTGCCCATCATACTCATTTGGAATTTATTCTGCATTAGCTGGGCAAACTTCTCACATAGCTTGGTATTTTTGGTTCCGAAGATGATATCGTCTACATAGATCTGAACAAGTAGGATGTCCTCTCCATTCTTTATCTTGAATAGTGTACGATCTATAGCACCCTTTTCAAATCCATTTTTGAGCATAAACTGAGAGAGAGTTTCATACCATGCTCTAGGTGCTTGCTTTAATCCATATAAAGCTTTCCTTGGTTTGTTGACTTGATTTCCTTTCTTGAAACTTGGAGGTTGTTCTACGTAGACTTCTTCTATTAATTCTCCGTTTAGGAAGGTACTCTTCACATCTATCTGTAGAACTGTGAAGTTATGGTAGGCTGCATACGCCAGGAATAGTCGAATAGCTTCGAGTCTGGAAACTGGCACAAATGTCTTATCGAAGTCTATTCCTTCGCATTGTGCGTATCCCTTTGCAACTAATCTTGCTTTGTTTCGAACAATGGTACCGGTCTCATCTCTTTTATTCTTGAAGACCCACTTGGTACCAATCACAGACTGATGTGTGGGTCTATCCACCAGATACCACAAATTGTTGCGAATGAACTCATTTAGTTCTTCCTACATCGCATTTATCCAGTCTGTTGATTGTAAAGCTACAATGACCTTTACTGGTTCGATCTGAGATAGGAAGCAATACATCAATGTTGTGCCTTATCTGGTTTGGACAGGATTTCCAACATCATCGAGTATGGCTTCTTTTGGATGATCTCTTAGTCAGTTTGGCTTCTTCATAGGTACGGCTTCAGCACGAGCAGCTAAATCTCTAGAAATTGTGGAATGTTCACTTTGAGGTGGTTCAATTCCATACTCTGGAACTGTTTCTTCTTCTTCTTCTTCAGAAACTCCTTCACCTTCTTGTTCTGGGACACCTTCGTCTCCTTGTTCTGGAACTGTATTCTGATCAGCATCTGCATTCTGAATATCAGTTGGCTTGCTAGCTGAATCTGCTTCCTTAGCATCTTCAAGTTTGACTCCTTGGTGTTAGCTTGCTCTGCATCTAAGACCGCATTATGTGCTTCAGGGAGCTTCTTTTTACCTGAATCTTCAATGTTTGTGGTCTTTAAGGCCTCAGCGATAGCATTTGCATCATTGGCCCTCTCGACTGCTTGGAGTTCAGCCGAGGCAACTGGAGTCTCAGGGGTATCACTCATAGATCTAGTCAAAGGAATTGTTTGATTATGATCAAGATCACTCTTAGGTTCCTCATGGACATCCTTGATCTCATGATTCCCTAGACTCAGTTCTTGAAGTGTCCTGCGCACTATAGTAGCTTCATAAAAAATAACATGACATGTTATTTCCACAAGCTGGGTTGTCTTGTTGAATACCCTATATCCCTTATATGAAGGATGTCCATACCCAAGGAACACACCTTCATCAGCCTTTGGGCTGAAGGTATTCAACTTGAACTTCCCATTATTGTGAACATAACATGGAGAACCGAAAAGTACGAAGATGAGCTATAGAATGCTTACGACCATTGTAGATCTCATAGGGTGACTTGTGCAGCCGTGTGTTGAATGCGCTTCTATTCTGTGTGTAGCAGGCTGTCATCAAGGCTTCTCCCCTAAATCCTTTTCCAAGATCGGTGGCATCCATCATGGTTCTCACTGCTTCTTTAAGTGTTTTGTTTCTTTGTTCAGCAAGACCATTTTGTTGAGGCGTTCTAGGAGCAGACTTCTCATGACCAATTCCAATTTCAGCACAAAAGTCCATACAAGGTCCGTTGCAAAGTTTTGTTCTATTGTCTTATCTTATCCTCTTGACTCTCACTCCTTTGTCATTTTGAAGGCATGTGATCAGTTCTAGTAACTGAACTTTGACTTTGTCCTTGGATTTGAGCAGTATCACCCACGTGTACCTTGAATAATCATCAACAGGAACCAATGTGTATTTCCTTTTTACGATTGTAGGTGGAGTGACTGCTCCAAACAGATTCATGTGAAGTAGTTCCAAGATTCTTTCTGTGCTCGCTGGACTGGTCATGAAAGAGGCTTTCGTCTGTTTACCGAGCTGGCACAATTTACACACTCCTTCTTTCTGGAACTTCTTTCGTGACAGTCCTTCAACTAGGTTATGCTTCGCCAGATGTTGGATCGAATTGAAGTTTAGATGGCTAAGTCTTTTGTGCCATAGCCAGTTTATTCCTTCTGAGGAACTGATTGCTATGAGTCATGTCCCTCGTTCTCCACTGGACCAATCTACACTGTAAAGACCTCCTCTTCTGATTCCTCTGATTATGGTCTTGTCTGTCACCTTGTCTATTATGTGGCACTCTGATTCTTCAAATCTGACAATGTAGCCACTCTTACTCAGTTGACTTATACTGAGAAGATTGTTTTTCAAACTGGTGACTAAGGATACGTTCTGAATGATAATTCTGTTGTGCTCCACGCATCCTTTTCCAATCACTTGTCCCGTGGCCTTGTTCCCAAAACTGACTAATGCTCCTTCGTGCATCACAAGGTTCTTGATTAGATCTTTTTATCCTGTCATATGAGTCGAGCATCCGCTATCTAAGATCTATGTTCTTGTCTTCTTTCGGGGGCTTGGCCTCTGCAACACAGAAAAAATATTTAGGTCCCCGCATCTTTTCGGGTCCTAAAAGGTCAGTCATGTGGATCCATCCTTTTGGTATCCACACTTGTTTCACCCTTACGGCTCGTGAAACTAAATCACTTTGTTGTGATTTATCTACCTTTCTTCGGGTGAAGTGTGTGCTATGTGAATGCATGTTATGTGCGACTGTGGTGTGTGAACTCTTCCTGAAACAACTATTATGGAAAGAGTCTCGATAAACTGTTCTCGGGTGTGTAGCCATCAGAGTCTTTTGAGAGTACAGTTGTCTCGATTCAGGCCTCGAATAGATGTTCCCCCTATTCGGTTGACTATTGTGATAAAACTGAGATCTATCATGACTTCTCGGATTTCTATCCGGTTGTCGAATAGACTTCCTTGCAACCTGTACATGTTGCTTAGTCGTTCTGGTTGGTAAAACTGGATTCCTTGCATATGGAATACTATGCTTGTCCAGTTTTGAGATTTCTCCTCTCGATAGTTGGTTTAGACAGTTTTCGAACTGTGTCATTATACTATCGAGGTGCCAGTTTAGGGTCAGATTCTGACCAACATTTGGTCTTGACACCTTGATTTACTGGTTCTTTGAGAATGTCCTTTCATTTCCCAACCATATGACTTGGACTAATATTTGCTTTGACAGAGCGCAATGATGTTTTCTTAGTCCTAGATGTAGATGCATGCTTGTTCATGGATGTATCATATTGGGGTTCAGAAAAACCGATTCCTCGTTTACCAGAGTATTGCTTTTGAACATTCAAAATTTCATCTAAATTCTTAGAACTCTTTTTGAAAGAACATTCACATTTAACAGGTTCGGTTTTCTTCAAGGAGTCACACTCTTTTGAAACATTTTCAAAATCTTTAAGAAAATTTGAATGTTTCCCCTTGAGTTTTTCCAATTCCTCACCCATTGACCTCGTTCTTTCGATTTCATTGGTCAAAACTAAAATTTCTGATTTCAATGAGGCATTTTCACTAATCACTTTATCTTTTATTTCATGAAAATTTTCAAATCTTTAATAATATTTTTAAAAGTGACGTCTTCAGAGCTTGAATGACATGGTTCAGAACAATCATCAAAGAAGATAGATGTACTAGATGAGGGCAGATTAGTTGTTACCCGAATTTCGCAGTTTGACGCACTTTCTTCTTCATCATCGATAACATCTCCATCAATTGCTACCATGAAAGCATGTAGTGCTTCCTCATCTTCTTCATCCTCAAACGTGTAGTATCCATCATCATGGTCCAGTACGTCTGGCACTTCAGTTCTTGTGAGCATTGCTTGGGCAATAGCTCTGGATGCTCTCTTCTCGAACACCTTTTTCAATCTGTCTCTCTCCTCCTGAGAGACTAGGGGGAATTCATACTTCAGATGATCTGGAGAGTTGCACTCATAGCATGTGTGTGGCTCTCTCTTCGTGAACCTTTGCTCACTGGATTGTGCTTCCTTTTCCTTTACTTTAGTCTTATCGAGAAGTGTGGTGAGGTTCCTCAACTGTTCCTCCAGTTTTGCGACCGACAGTTCAGTTTCCTTCTTCTGAAATATGTTGGAGGTTTCCTTCGCTGGTGAAGATTGATAGGCAGTTTTCTCGAAGTAATCTGGCCTTTTTGAGCGCCTTTAGAAATCTCTCTTTACAAAGAATGTTACATCACTATCAGCTGCTGAATTTGGGGTTCGAATAGCTTCATTTCTGTTCACCATCTGGATGTCCCACTCATGGGCTTGTAATTCGGTGAACAATTCTTTGGTGGACATTTTTGAGAGATCCATGGTCTTCAGGTTGATAATTTTAACAAACCAGCCTTCCTTCGGCAGTCTTGAGAGAATTTTAGCATTCATATCTGCCACTTTTTCTTCTCTTCCGATATTCTTCATCTCGCTCACGATGGCATTAAATCTTGCCTCCATCGATTTGATCATCTCACCAAGTAGCATCTTGAAGGATTTATATTTCTCCACTACTACCTGCTTCTTATTGCGCTTCATCGCTTTCGTTTCTTTAGTGAGATCGTTGATCCAATCCCACAGTTCCTTGGCCGTGTTATTTTCTATGGCTGCGTCCTAGCGGGAATCTGGGAGGGATTGTATGATCATCTCCTATGCGATGAAATCGACTTGATGACGTTTCTTGTCCTCAAATGTACAGTCTTCCTTTGGCTTGTCTACACACTCGACACCACCTAGATCTTCTCCAACTGCAGTTCTGACTTTAGGCATCTAAGTCTTCAGAGGTCCATTCTTCAGAACTTCATCCATCTCTGGATTGTACTTGGGAAGGCTAGGATAAGTCAACATTTTCTAAAAATAATCTGCTAGCTAAAAACACTAAACAAACAGTTAGCGTGTAAGGAAGTACGGATCTGGTCTTAAGCGACTCAAAACGGGACAGTCTAGAAAGACCAACCTCGCTCTGATACCACTTCTTGGTCCCAGGTCAGAGTACGTGTAATGTGCAGCAGAAGTATTCAAACAATTAGATACACTCTAAATATGAGCAGTCTAGTTTGCAGTATGCAGTTTTTGCTTAACAGTTTTTAGAAACACATTTTAATTTACTCAGCAAATTACGTTAACAGTTTAACAGTTATGAGCAGTCAACAATTTATACGCTTCAACACTTACACGCTAAGTGTTGAAGGTTTCAAGATATAGTTGAAAACTGTAAAGTGCGTAATGTAAATAAAATTGTAAACGACACAGGATATTTATGGTGGTTCGGAGCCTCAAGTCCTACGTCCACTCTTCGAATATCAGATCCGGTAATTCACTAAGTTATGAAGATACACTCCCCACGATCTATAGCCAGTTGCTGTAGAGACCTCCGTCCACAGCACAATGGATCACTCACCCAGGCAGTTGTACTTCACTCCTTCTTGAGTCCATTAAAGGCTCTGCGTCTCCTCTGTGGACCGACTCGAAGTTGGACTGAGGACCAACCTCCCTTTTCCTTCTTTGGTAGGTTGGATGGTTGTGTTCTTCCCAGAACGTTGGTTGGTCGGCAGTTGCCCATGATAACATTTTCATCCTTTGCAAGATCAGGCTGCTATGTTCTTTCTCTGAAAGTAAGAACACCAAGATAGTAGATTAAGTCAGCTGACTTAATCCTCGTATACTCAAAGTCACACAGTAGTTCTCCAAAGATTCTGTTAGCAATGAATGCTTCGTGTTCAATAAATGAACCACGATATTAATGTCTTCTCGCTTGATAGCGTTTAATGCTTGAGCTTTAGTTTCAGTTATGAGACAATAAATATGTTGGAGATTCAAATCTGGGAGGGTATTCAGATGAGTAGAGAGGCAAAGGTTTTTATGTCTCTGTTGTTCCTTCTATTTATAGGTGAGACACCAGAAAATAGCCGGTAGAGACATTGGAAAGGATGTCCAATCATAATCCATGCTCTTCTGAAAAGTCTCGTGTCTTTCGGCTTTTTCTGCTACAACGTTCAGCTTTTCTGAGCAGTTTGTACTTATTGTGTCAGACGTCGAACAACGTAGTACGCCAGTCGCTGCTGATTATCTGTCTATCTTTTATTATTGATTTCTTTGAATTTCTCCTGCGACTTGTTCGACATCTTGTCATGCACGTATTCTTTGACGCAAAAATATCTTGGTCTGAAACTGCGAGCACCTCTCAACGTTTCTGTGTGAAGACTATGTCCACATTTCTTGCGACCTTGCTATGCTCGTCTTCGTCTTCTAGATTCGACAGTTATCTTGTCTGAATTACTTTTTCTTCAAAACAGTTCCACAGTTTTGATGTCTTCCTTCTTCCTAGACTATTACAACTCGATCATCCTATACAAGGATTACATGAGGTAATAACTCTAATCCTAGACTTTGGTATATATTTTTGACACATCAAATAAGGTAGGATTTCAACATCAATACCTAACAAATGCAAATCACTACGAAACCCAATGAATCAGAAAAAGAACAATCATCAGAAACAAAGGAGGTTTTAGACCAAAATAAAAAGATCCGTTCTGACAAAGACGGCTACAAATAGAAGCTACGCCAATCAGCGACAATGAGACTTGAAGAGTCTCTGTCCACTGCAGAAGAAGGAAGAACACAGATAGGCTAGCAATGCCTTTGAGTCTAACGGATAGGATTCAAACAGCCGTTTGAATCCTCACCTAGAAATAGGTATCATCCTGATTTGATTCAAAGGTTTGCGAATTTCTACTTACAAAGATGGAAAGAGAAGATCTAATCACTCTCTACACTACGCGAACTCATCCGAGCTAGTTCTTGATTGAAGCTTTCCCACAAGCTATCATATCTGAAGCTCGAGACCTGCGAAGTTAAGCTTCTAAGGTTATTTCTACTCAGGAAAGAATCTAGCAGTCACATTGTTCTACAAGCGTGATTCTTACGGGCAACGCCAACACAAGTATAGGTTCTGGAAAGAACTATAAAACTCCCAACAATCAACATCCAAGGAGAAGGGAGGTTTGTCCTCACTCTACGGAGCGACAAAGGTTGAAGATTGAAGACCGAGGTGCTTGAAGGTGTGCGCTGACCAGACAGAGGAGCTGTTCAACGTTAGAGATCAGGTCTGACCTTGTACTCAATCTTTTAGTGAATTTTCAGTCAGAGGACTGAAGAGTGGATGTAGAACAGTTGTTTGAACCACTATAAATCTTTGTTTCCTTACTGCTTTATTTCGTTATATTATGCATACGTGTATTTGAAACTCAACACATCAAGTGTTGTAGTATAAACTGCAAATTAACTTAACGAATAATTGAGCTAAAACACATTTGATAAACACTTGCTAAGTCCAGACCTTAGCAAGATAAGTGCAAGATTGTATTAATACTTCCTATGCATAAAAAACACTCTGATCGGGGACCAACAAGTGGTATCAGAGCGGTCGGTCTTTACACACTAGCTGCTTCTGAGTCGCTTAGGACCATATCCACATTTTCCTTGCATATTTGTGTCTCTATGTTTATCTCAGGTTCAAAACAATGGCGAACAACGTGAAGTTTGCAAAGTTCATTCCAGAATCCTACTCTAGCTGGAAATAGAGGTCGTTGATCACGCTGATGAACATCCATCCAGAGATGAAGCAAGTGATCGAAAAAAGACTAATCAAAATCTAAAAGGTAAAGACCGGGGTTGGAGAAGATGTAGCAGGACCAGTCGTAATGGTGGATAAGCCATTTGAAGAATGGACTCCAGAAGAACGAGTTCGTGGTCAACTGGATTACGTAGTCATGGATTTCATATTAGGTGCCTTGTCACCTACTCTTATGGCAGAAGCATTGGAGTACGAGAATGCTAAAGAAATGTGGGATTTTCTTGGAACTCTAAGTACGGAAACAGATCAAATGAAGAGAAACAAGCTACAACGATGGATAGACAGGTATGAATCTTTTCAATTAATTCCAGGTGAAACCATCAAGGACATGGAAGCCAGATTCAACACCATTGTAGCTGAGCTAAAGAAGCTAGGACGAACGTACGAGCTTCCCGACATGAATTCAAAGACTCTCTAAGACTACCAGAGGAGGATTGGTTTGTCAAAGTGACCAGTCTAAAGAAAAAAGATCTGTCAGCAATCAGTACCAAAGAGGTGTTTGCTCAACTTAAGGCGCACAAATAAGATATCACGTAGATCAACAAAAACGAAGTTGTTCGTGTTGTAGTAACCGTAGAAGAACCAGTCGAGGATGTTGCATTCTTTGTGAAGAGAGACGGACATAAATGGAAAACTAAGAAGCCATTTCACTCAGATCATCCAGCTCAATCTAGTTCAACAAAGGAGATTCCATCCATCAGCGGATCTCAAGGAAAAGAAGCAGAATGCTCAGTCAGCGAACTTGAAGAACAGATGAAGAAACTTCAAAAGTTGTTGCCGAAAGCCAAAGGACAGAAGGAAGACTTCCAATAAAGTCAACCAGCAGACATCAGAAATGTCAAGAAAGCACCAAGAACATGCTATGAATGCAATTCCCCAGATCACCTGAAGTTCGAAAGTCCTCGAATAGATCCAAAAGAAAGGGAAAGATCGAGGAAGATGTTCGAAAGGCGAGCATCAAAAGTTGTGACTAAAGCTTTGTTGACAAGGATAGAACTAACAGACATCCGGAATCATGACGATGAAAACTATTCATCAGAGGATGAAGAGGATGTTCTCATGGTATTCATTGCGAACATCAGTGAAGAGCAGACAGGAGAATCAGCTCTAACTGTTACAATAAACCAGGTAAAACATTCTATTTTGTCTGCTGCTTCTACTTCTGATAATATGCATGACACTGCTGATTCATATTACTCCGGATCAGATGAGATAACTATAGAATTTTTGCAAAAAGAATTTTCAAAAGTTCATGCATTAAAGGATGTTTTAGTGAAAGAAAATTCCTCGCTGAAATCTCAGCTTTCCGTTTTGACCAGTGAGATTGAAAAATCTAGGTCAGCAGACGAGGAACTTTTAAGATTGAAAACAGATTTCTTCTCCTTGAATGAAAAGTTTAATATTTTAAAACAGGAGAATGAAACTTTGAAAAGCAAAAACTTCGTGCAAAATACTTGTCAATGTAAATTTTCAAAAAGCACGAGAGACTTACATGAGATTCTAAGTGTCCAAGGAAGTTCGAAGAACTTCGCTAGAATAGGATTTCATGAAGAGAAATCATGTGATGTTGATTTAAGTAAGACAAAGAAAATTATCTTTGTCCCAGCAACTGGGAAGATTCAACAATTTGGTAGGAAAGACAAGAGGAAAAATTCTAAGTTAAATGCTCAGCAGAAATGTTGGCAAACTAGCATCCCTCAGCTGACTACTCAGCAAAGACTAAACTATAAGTCTGCTGAGAAAAGATTAGCAAAGTCTGAGTATGTAACCCAGCAGACTGTTCCATCTGCTAGGAAGGTTCATACGAATCCTAGCAAGGCTAAGCAATCTGCTGAGATTGCAAGAAAGCCAGCATACACTCCAAGTAGAAGGAACACCTACTTGAGGCCAGAGTCTAAATCAAAACATTTCAAAAGACAGTGATGGCTCGATACACCACTACACATTCCTATGCTTATTCAAGATATTACTCCAATAGGAAATAAAGGGTAGTAAAACGTGATGATAAATGAAATGTCAAAATCACGTAGATCTAGATTCCCAAGGGAATGATCCAGAGAACTAATCCTGCAAGACACATAATTGATTTGGTACAGATAATATAACTTCTTTGTTTTGTAGGAACAGGGTCCAGGAAGAAGAATCTCAAGAAAACTTAAAGAATGGATCCTAAATAGTGGATGCTCAGGTCACATGACAGGAGACGAAGAGATCTTCACAGAACTCCAAAAGATTAGAGGACCTTCAGTCTCATTTAGTGACAACTCAAAGGCTAGAGTAATCGAGCAGAATGGAATGCAAATAATCAACGTGGCTCTCGTCGACAGTCTCAAGCACAATCTACTGAGCATCAGCCAGCTAAGTGAAATGGATATATTGTTTCTTTCTTTGATACAGGTTGTGAGATTGCTCATAGGACCACTGGAGAAGTAAAGTTAGAGGAATCAGGAAAGGAGGACTCTATGTGGTTGATTGGGAAAGTGGTTAGCAAGCATCATGCTTCATAGCATTCAGCAAGGAAGAAAAAATTGGCTATGGCACCAAAGGCTAACACGTCTAAACTTTAAAACTATCAATTACATTGCCAAGAATAACATTGTTGCAGGACTACCTAAGGAAACCTTCAAGAAGGAAGGAATATGCAGAGCCTGTCAACAAGGAAAACAAGCCAAAGCGTCCTTCTGTTCCAATCCGGAAAAAGGCCACATCAAATAGAATACTTGAGCCATTGCACATGGATTTATTTGGCCCAATGACTCCACCTTCTGTAGGTAATAAACAATATACCGTGGTTGTTATTGATGATTATTCCAGGTACACATGGGTGAGATTACTCAAAAGCAAGGACGAGGTGAAGATTCTCTTGCCGGAGCTGATACTTCGAGCACAGAACAACAAAGAGCTCACGGTGAAAAGGGTAAGATCCAACAATGGTACATAATTCTATAACGGAGCATTAATGGACTTCTGCGCCAACGCTAGGATAGAACATGAAAGGTCCATTGCAAGAACACCTCAGCAGAACGGCTTGATAGAAAGAAGAAATAAGACTCTTAAAGAAGTTGTGCGAACAATGCTTGCAGATACAGACCTGAGTCAAAAATATTAGAGAGAAGCTGCAATGAATGCTTTCTACACACAGAATCGAAGTGGATTAAATCCTCGCTTCAACAAGACTCCCGACAAAATATAGCATGGTCGTAAGCCTTCCTTAGCTCATCTTCGTGTTTTTGGTTCACCATGTTATATCCATAATAATGGGAAGTCGAAGTTAAGTACTTTCTCTCCAAAAGCTGACGAATGAGTGTTCCTAGGATACAGACATCCATCTCACAAGGGATATAGAGTGCTTAACAAGACAACCAAACTTGTGGAAATAACATGCAATGTTATTTTTTATGAAGCTACTTTAGTGCGCAGGACCATGAGAAGTCAAGGAGATGAGACTCATGAAACCAATGATATCAATGGACTATTGTGCTCAAATACTTCTGAAGCTGAATGATTGATCCGACTAGGTTAATGAGTGAATCATCATCTCTACTGGAGATCTTGACTGATCAGCCAACAGTCAAGATGGTCTGTGTTGCAAATGGTAATGCTGAGGTCATCATAAATTCTCTCGAAGAACTCACATGTCAAGGGGGAACTCAAGAAGCGAAAGTTTATCAGCAAAATAAAGAGGCTGCTGAGAGTCCCCAAAATGGCGAGAGAATTTCTGAAGATAACTCTGCTGAAGACAACTAGGAAGAGAATGATGGAATAGAAGTACTACATCAGCAAACCAAAATCCAGCAAACGATATGCCAGAAGATAGTCATTCTGCTAAAGACATCCAACAAGTATAGCAGACAGCTTGGAAACAATACAGCACAATACAGCTTATTGATGTACGAGTCTCAGAAGAACCTATTGGAACGTCCAGCAGTCAAACCATTCCAGTAGAAGAACTACAAAAACCAAAATGGCTACTCAGAGATCATCCCACTGAAGTGATATTAGGAGATCTTACGGTTCCCATTCGAACCAGACACAGCGCCATGCTAGCTTGCTTCATATCACATGCCGACGCACTTAAATCAGCTGATTTGATTAACACGATGCAGGAGGAATTTTTAGAATTCACAAAGAATCATGTATGGGATCTCGTCGATAGGCCGACACATCAATCAGTGATAGGAACCAAGTGGGTATTCAGGAATAAGCAGGACGAAAATGGACTCGTCGTTCGTAACAAATCTAGACTCGTTGCTAAGGGATATGCACAGTGCAAAAGAATAGACTTCGACGAAACCTTTGTTCTGGTAGCTCGATTGCAAGCAATTAGGTTATTTCTAGCATATGCTGCCCATCATGGTTTTACAGTCTTTCAGATGGACGTCAAGAGCGCATTCCTGAATGGTGAATTAAAGGAGGAATTCTACATGGAACAGCCTTCAGGGTTCGAGCGCGGAAACAAGATGTACAGATTAAAGAAAGCTCTCTATGGTCTGAAACAAGCCCCAAGAGCTTGGTATGGGACGCTATCACAATTTCTGCTGAAGAATGGATTCAGGAAAGAGAAGATCGACAGGATGTTATTCTTGATCAAAGATGTTGAAGACATTTTGTTCGTCCAAATCTATGTGGATAACATCATATTTAGATCAAGAAATCTGACAATGTGTGAGAAGTTTTCAAGACTTATGGAGACTAATTTCCAGATGAGTATGATGGGAAATATGTCATATTTTCTAGGTCTTCAAGTTCAGCAATCCAGCGATGGGATTTTCATTCATCAGAAGAAGTACACCAAGGATCTCATCAGCAAATTTTGCCTAGAAAAGTCGAAGACACTGCAGATTCCAATGAGCACAGCTTGTCAAATATCAATGGATGAGGAAGGCGAATCTATGGATCCCACAACATATAGAGGAATAATTGGCTCTCTTCTATATCTGACGGCCAGCAGACCAGACATTTCATATGTTGTAGGAGTGTGCGCGAGATATCAAGCAAATCCGAAGAAATCGCACATGGAGTACGCACGAAAGATTGTCAGATACTTAAAAGGAACGAAATCCTTAGGAATTTGGTACCCCAGAGCAGATGATCTCACACTCGTTGGATATTCAGACTCGAACTTTGGAGGATGTTGAATTGATAGAAAGAGCATGAGTGGAACATGTCAATTCTTTGGTCATAAGTTGATAAGCTGGTTTAGCAAGAAGCAACACGCCGTAGCAACATCCACAACAGAAGCTGAATACGTGGTTGCTGCAAGTTGCTGTACACAAGTGTTGTGGATCAAACAACAACTTCAAGACTATGAAGTTAGCACCGGCTTCGTTCCTATATACTGCAACAACAATAGTGTGATGTGCATTACAAAGAATCCAGTACATCACTCTAGGACGAAGAATATCGATATCCGACATCACTTCATTCGAGATCATGTTGAGAATATGGATATCTCTGTGGATAATATTAGGAAAAAAAATCAGCTAGCAGACATCTTCACTAAACCTCTAGCAGAAGGAAGATTCAAGGAGTTTTGTTTGAAGCTCGGTGTTTTAGAATTAGATGAGGTTATGGAAGAATGAGTGTCAGCTCTCATTCTGTTCTTGGATTTCTCAGAATTCTCAAAGATTATTCAGGAATCTCAAATCAATTGAATATATAGAATCATTTGAATTTCTCGAAGATTATGCAGAATAAGAGTGTGTCTGAGCTCACGCTCTTAAGAGGAATTTTTGACAAATTCCATCTGATTGCTGAGTCCCAACTCTCAGCAATCTTGATGATCGAAATAGAGAAATATTATTTGCAGCAGACCAAGTTAGGAAAATGCTGAGTCCCAGCTCTCAGCATATGAAGATGACTGCTGAATCAATTTGGGAAAATTGATCAGATAAGGGAACAAATATCGGGATACTCAACTGACGTATCAAGTAAAGATCATATTTAATGATGAAGTGATGATTGATATTCGCTATCATTACCAAAGATCTCATTCAAGGCTCGAGATGATTTAGTTCTGAAAATAGCGTCTCGTATGGCCACGTGGAAAGTCATACAAAAACCGTCAGTTCCCGAGGCAGACGAAGTGATTGGTTGAACAAGTCTCTAGGGCGAATACATCTATTTAAGGGGAGGATAATCACTTAGGAATTCATATCCCAGATCCTTCAAACCTAGAATCGCCTTATGCCTTTATTCCCTTCATTTAAACCTTGTTGCTCGAGAAAAACCAGAAATGTCTTCTACCATTTCACCAAAATACCTTCAGAATAGGTCCGAGCAACGTGACTTGGAATTTCTCCAAATTGAGAGAAAGAATCATAATCTTCATAGAGATCATATCTAAGAAGATTCTCTCAATTCTCGGTTCACCTTTGACGATGAGTTTTCTGATATTAAAACCAAATGGAGATAGAAGGTCCATTCTGTCAGGCCATGACAGCTATATCATTAGAGATATATAAGCTTTTCAGGTGGGTCTGAAGATGGATATTCCTTAGTCACGAGCAGATGGGAACTCCTATGGGTAGGGAATTCCATACCACTCCATCCTCATCTCTTCTTCCAGGATTCTAAAATTGTTGGAATCAGAGAAAAAGAAGATATGTAGGAAAGGCTTGCGAGTGGAGTAGATACAACTCTAACGTATCCACTTGGCACTCGAAGCTTGAAAAAGCTGTAGATGGTGCAGATGTTACCCATCGTATGAAAAGTAGGAACATCTGTACAGCTTCTGGTGCTGATGGAAAGTGTGAAAACCAGCTCCGAGCTGAGCAGATGGTGAGATCTGCTAGCATCGGACCTCCTGTCCAACTATATGCTGGATATTCCGCAGGCTGATATATTCAAGAATGTCCCTGAAGCTTAACGAAGAAGACAAATTGCTTTTGGACATCTCTCAACCAACAAGACATTGTTGTGCAAGTGGGGTGACTTGCAACAATGAGCTCGGGAAAAAGACCAAGAAGGAGAAGATCTAGCAAGGCATTATTTGGAGCAGTCTGAAGATAAATTGATCATTGTAAACTCCCTTCGTCCCAGCAGAATAGGCCCTCTTACCAAATCGGGTATCCCAACTAAATTGGCCTCTTTCCAAAAATGGCAACCTTTTCACACTCAACAATAAAATATTCATTCCACTAACTCTTTCTACACTCACAACTCTTAATTTTCGTGCCAAAAAGAAAAGGGCCTTATAAACCAAAACGGAGGGAGTAGTATTATACTTTGTGAAGTGTAACTCTTGTAAGTCAATAATATCAATAAAATGCTCTTTTTGATGAAAATACTCTGTTGTCTCAAACAATATAATCGCCTAAATCAAAATTCTAGATCAATACACTCCTTGTGTACTTAGAATCCTATCTATAGTTCTTATGATTTTCATGGTAGAAGACTGAAAACTTTAAAAGAAAATCAGAAGATAGGGATTTCTTAAAGGTCTCCCCAACCTTAGTCGGAAGCAGAGTGCTTGATAGCTGATAAAGGAGTATCTCCTCAAGCAAACTATTCTCTGCCGATTGCTGATTTTAAGCTCTCAGCAGAATCCCAACACTTACTGAGTCTGAGCTCTCAGTAAAAGACTCTTGAACTTAAAAGGATTCAAGGAATCTAAAGAGTCTAGAATCACTGTTGAATTCAAGCTTTCAGCAGATATTCGGCGATAGCAAACAAAACCATAAAAATGCTTACTGAGTCCAAGCTCTCAGTAAAGAGACTCTTTGCTCCAACAAGGATAAAATATTGCAAGAGTATGTGTTGTCTGTTGAGTCCAAGCTCTCGGTAGAACCCCAAAGACTGCTGAGTCCAAGCTCTCACCAGATATCTGTAGACGACTAAAGATAAAAATTTTGGATATATCCTTACTGACTGCTGAGTCCAATCTCTCAGCAAATAATCCGCGTCTACTGGATAAGATGACCTTGAAGATCAAGTCAATTGCTGAAGAGAAACTGTCAGCAAACAAATTTAGAAGGTCTAGGGAATGTTAAGATCACAGCAGAATCAAGGAGTTAAATGTTGAGTCCAATCTCTCAACAACCTATGTGATCTACGGTGTTCGAAATAAAGGGGTATCTTTGATAATCGAATGTTGAGTCAAGCTCTCAGCACGAGCCTTTCACATTGTTGGATACACTACCCTCAGCAAATGCATGATTGCATGTTGACCAGCAAACAAGGAAGAGATAATCATTTCAAATATCTCGAAAGGCTGGATTATCTATTGACAGAGAAGCTACAGAGTCCGTATTAATTGATAAAAGTAACTCTAGATCATGGCGGCGACAAATACACAAAAGACACATCAGCCACGCACAAGTTTCCAACTTCATGGGACGTAAGGCGAACCGTCACCAACTGCCCAACTGTCGATTCATCCAGATCAGAAGTAGAGATCCAATCGCTCATAGCAAAGTCGGTTACTTGGGATCGTATAAATGAAGTTTGGTTTGGAAATTCTAAACCCTAATACTCCCAATACTTCTGATTTTGAAATTTCTTCTACTCAATTTTTTTAGTTTTCAAAAGAAACATCAATGGCGGAACCTTCCAACCGCACCAGTCCCCCTGCCAAATCATCCAGACGACCCATCATGCCCGGAGAGCCTGAACAGTTCCAACCAACGTTCACAGAAATCTACAAGACGGAGGACATTCATGAGTCAATTTCATACTATGGACTAGTTGCCATTAGTCATGGCAAGGAACCTGGTAAACTGACCTACGAGCAAAGGAGAGTGGCTCAAGTCAAGAAGGACAAGATACTCTACGAACCACTATTCTGGAAGCACTGGTGTGACATTCTCATATGTAAAATTGACCGAGAGAATATTTTGAAGTATCTATTTGCGGAACCCAAGAAATTTTGTCCGCACATAGTTGCAGAGTTCTTTGCTCGAGCAGTAGTTGATGAAAGTGAAGAGTTCTTCACTACAAGTGTTTTGGGCACAAAGATTGTTGTGAGCCCAGAAGTTTTGGAAAAGAAGTATGGTCTAAGAGGAGATGGAGAAGATGTAGCCAACTACAAGGTTAACGACGAAGCCGAAATGCAGATGCGATGGCTAAGGTGGAAAGAGGAGAACTTCAAAGAACCTTGGAAGATAGCAGCAACCTTAAGGTCACTGGCAGAACCAATGAAAAGCTTTGCACAGTTTGTTATAAGGATGTTAGTAGGCGAGGTTGGTTCACTCTCCGAACTAAGTGCTAAGAAGTTTGCTGTTATGATGGCGATTGAAGATCAAATACAAGGAAATTTGGTGAAGTTCATCAACACCAAGTGGCTAGCGTACATGTACAAGAATAAGAACATGAAGACGGATCATACATTCACTCAGGATGTGGGTTTTGGAGTCAAGATCAGTCACTTCCTAGAAGGAATTGTACTGGAGGGAAAGCGATGTCGTGGTGAGGATTTGATATACTCCGACTACATACCACCAACCAGGAAACATCAACCGCCGAAGAGCTTTAAGGAATCATAGATTCTGAAGGGAAAACCCACATCAACCACGATGATCCAATCTCCGACAAAGAAGATCCCTACCAGGGACATGCTTTCATGCCTACTTCTGTTCCACTTACCGTCGAAGAAGTTGAAGAAGAAAGGAGGAAAGCAGAACAGGATGCCCTATTCACTGAACTTGAACATCTGGTCAACATCACACCGCCGGAAACCGATAAACCCCCTAAGCCAACCGCAGTGAAGAAGAGGTGCTCACAAAGAAGTCCTCAGCAGAGGAAGCAGGTGATGAAGAACAAGCTAAGAAGAAGAGCAAGCAAGACCGATTTCAGGGATCAACCATGAGAATAACAGTGCTAGAGGTAGACACTTCTCTACCGATACCCGATGTCGTTCAAGAGAATGAGGAAGAAACCACTAAGACAGCAGTGAAAAATTTAAAATGAAGGCTTGAATTTCCTGATGAAGAGGAGTCGCGGAAGAAGAGGCGACAATAGAAAGCACTCAAAAGGGCACGCGAGAAAAAGGATTTTGATAAGTTCAAGCTACAGATGACTCTTGAGCAGAGGGATGCTGATTATGAGAAGGTCATGGCCAGCTATGCGGAGCGCAATGCCAAGATTCAAGCTGGAGAAAGACCTGGTCCATCACCCGAAGAATCGTTGAGAAGGCACATTCTGGAAAAGGGAAAACCAAGGTTAGGTTGGCTGAAGAAAGATTTGAAAATCCAGACGTTATGACAGATGCCGATTTTGAGAAAAGGCAATTGAAAGAAGCCATGAAGGAATCAAGAAGGTTACAAACTCCTGCGCAAGGGGAAAGGAGTTCTGATACCATGATTGTTCAGCCCGCCACCACTTAAGGGGGAAGCATAAGTGTTGAAGTCAATGTTGAAGAAATTGTGTCACAAACTACTACGCAAGAAGGAAGCAGTTCTGTTGTTGAAAGATAAAGTAAAAATGAACAACTGGTTGTGCAAGGAGGAAACGAAGTTGTTACGATTATGGCAAAAGCCAATCTGGTGAATGAGACAATCCAGATCCCGATTGCTGATCAAGAAGACAAGGTAGCAAAGAAGGAGAATGTTGACCTTAAGGATAAAGAAGATGAGGGTACAGCATATCCAGAGGTAGATATCGAAGTAGATGTTCAGCAACTCATCACTCCAGCAGGAATAATAGAGATCACTAACATTGCTGATGGGACACTAATGCGAGCAGAAGCTACTACCTCATTGAATGCTGCAACCCGAGCAAGGCTGCAAGCGAATCTTACTACCAGCGTGCGAGCTAGGAATGAACAATTTTTGCGAGCATTAGGAATGGATCCATCTACAGTTCCAGGGTGGAATTCTGACGCGAATACTATGAATGTGCTCGAAAGTACCATTGAGTCCATCTGGCAACGACGCATCCCGATTCCCAGCTCCCCAGAAGTGTCAGGTATATCATTCAGTGATATCCCTAGTTTTGACAATGAGGAGAATACAGGAACTATAGAAGCTGTCAGGAATGGCAAATCTGTATTTAGAGGAGAAACTCTACGAGTGCCCATGGAAGGACTACCCGACAGGAATTTCAAAGCCAAATGGATTGCAAAGTGGTGTCCTCCTGTCACAGTGCGAGATGAGAAGAATGATGATCTCATATCATGGGCAAAAGATATTTGTGTATTTATTGAATCTCAAGTTGTTGCCGAAGTTGAGAACTCATATCCTGCAAAATTATTGGACGAGTCTTCCAATCTTGAATAACTAAGAACAGAGTTATAGAGACGACAATTTTTCAATTATGCCACTCACAAACTACACTATGAGGACCGCGTGATTATGATTGCTAGGATGGGTCTCAACTATTGGAGGAGTGAAGAGGAATGGGCTGACAATTGGGTAGATCAGACATCCAAACGACAGTATACGGAGAAGCAGGTTGCTGATAAGCTGCTGAAGATCAAGGCACACAGAGCAGTCAATGGAGATCGCTTTTTGCAACCATCCGAGTATGCTGCTGAAGACTCTCCACCATTCACTCAGCAATTCAAATCTCCTGCCACAAGAAGATAGACGGCAGCAGTTGAGGAACTGAGAAGGAAGCTAGCAGAAGAACAAGCCGCACAAAGAGAGAAGAGGATAGGAAGAAAATATGGGAGTTCAAGGAAAAGGTCCTTACTCAACTGGCCAACAAATCCTTTAGGATGCAAAACTTTAGGTCTCCTTCTCCCATCACTGATGTAGAAGAAGAAAGAAGGGAGAACGACCCCCACAGCTAATGCCAACAAACCATCCACTTCATCTCAAGCATTTGCTACCGATGTCCCCATGCCTACTACCTAGAATCAAATAGTGCTATCGAAGGAACCCCAAATTATGACGATTGAGCCCCTGAGCTCCAGTACTTATCAGAGGGACCTCCAACAATTCATTCATACCATGGTAGAAAGGAGCATTTTAGAGCAGCTGGTACCGATTGTGCGCACCGAGGTTACAACTCAGATTTCCAAGGCAAAAGACAAAATACTTGCTACTTAGCAATACAACTTCAAGACCTTCTCCATCGGGATTTTTGCTGCGATCAAAGAGGGGGAAGTGAAGAGGTTAGCAAAGGAAGCAGAGAGACAAAAAGAGCAAGAAGATAGATTTTGTTGCTTTGAAGCTCGAAGACAACTGGAAGAGGACTTAAGGAGACAACGTGAAGAAGAAGAGAGAGAGGAGCAAAGAAGAATCAAAGAGAATGAGAGAATCAGAAGACAGAAAATAGAAGTTGTAGTGGACAACTTCATGAAAATGATGATGGAAGCGCTAAAGAATGTGAAAAAGACCATTGTCGGTCCCTTAAGTGCCAGAAATGCTGCTAATCCAGACTCATCAACAACCAAGAAGTAATATCTTTGTTAACCTTATGAGTCTCTTAATTGAAAAACTTTTCTTTTGATTTCAATTTGTGTATGTATTTCTTGTACGACAAGAATGAAATCTATTAATGAAAACTAACCCAGGTTGAAGACAACATCTCATTGTACAACACTGATCTAATTGAATTAGCTGAAATTACACACTTAGTTTAATCAAAAAACTGCATGGATTGATGATGTGTGTGAAATGTCCCTGTGTGATTGCTTGATGAAATTATGTGAATGTGATATGTGTTTATTTGATAGATGATTTGGAGGTCGTGTACTTGCTGCAAAAATTTGAATAATCGAGCAATACCCTTGATATTTTGAGGGGGGACATTTAGGAACCATACTGAGTCTAAGGGAGTTGAAATACTGAGAGTAGATTTGATAGGAAACTTTTGTAACTTAGTAATCAACTTTCCCATGATCAGTTAGAATTAAAGCTTAGAATGGAGGCTTTGATCGCACCAAAAAGGGGGGAAATGTTAGGAATATTGTTAGACATATTAAACCCCTTCTGTTGTTAATGATTCATAAGAATGTTTTTGTATGTTTTGGTGCATCAAAACTCTAGCAACTCAGTATCGAGTCAAATGTAAAAAGTCCTGCATAGGGAATGTATACTCGAGTTGTAATAGAACTAGAAAAGAACAAGAATCAAGAATGCTGAAAGGAATCAGTAGACTTGATGATTGCTGAAGAATGCTGAAGAAGACAACAAGGCTAGCAATACGAAGGAATGCTACAAGTATGCTGATGAAGTGACTCCAGCAGAACTAGAAGATCTTAGCACAGACAGTTGAGATACCAGTTGTATGCAAACAACCGGCAAACAACCATCAGCAATCAAGAGAAATATTGTAGTCATTAATCCAACAGATGCAAATCACTAGGAAACCCGACGAATCAGAGAAAGAAAAATCATCAGACACAAATGAGGTTTCAGACCTAAACAAAAAGATTCGTTCTGACAAAGACGGCTACAAATAGAAGTTACGCCAATCAGAGACAAAGGAAGAACACAGATAGGGTAGCAATGCCTTTGAGTCTAACGGCGTTTGAATCCTTGCCTATAAATAGGTGTCATCCTAATTTGACTCAAAGGTTCACAATTTCTACTTACAGAGATAAAAAGAGAAGATCTAATAACTCTCTACACTACGCGAACTCATACAAGCTAGTGCTTGATTAAAGCTTTCCCAAAAGCTATCATATCTAAAGCTCGAGACCTGCAAAGTTAAGCTTCCAAGGTTATTTTGGGATTCTTTCTACTCTGGAAAGAATCTAGCAGTCACGATTGTTCTGCAAACGTGATTCTTACGGGCAACGCCAACACAAGGATAGGTTCTGGGAAGAACTATAAAATTCCCAATAGTTGACGTCCAAGGAGAAGGGAGGTTTGTCCTCATTCTATGGAGCGACAAAGGTTGAAGATTGAAGACCAAGGTGCTTGAAGATGCGCGCTGACCAGACGGAGGAGCTGCTCAACGTTAGAGATCAGGCCTGACCTTGTACTCAATCTTTTAGTGAATTTTCAGTCAGAGGACTGAAGAGTGGACGTAGAACAGTTGTTCAAACCACTATAAATCCTTGTGTCCTTACTGCTTTATTTTGTTATATTGTGCATACGTGTATTTGAAACCGAACACATCAAGTGTTTTAGCATAAACTGCAAATAAACTTAACGAATGATTGAGCTAAAGCACATTTGATAAACATTTGCTAAGTCGAGACCTTAGCAAGATAAGTGCAAGATTTTATTTATACTTCTGCTGCATATTAAACACTCTGATCGAGGACCAACATCCTGCCTTATTGCTTCCATATGAGATTGTACATTGTTCTGCATTTCAGCAAATAGGACTGATGGTAGAGAGCTTGAAGTAGTTTGATAGGCAATTTCAGAGCGCTGGACCAGAGGCATCTCAGTAGTTATGATGGTCGGGGCAAAAGGTACCATGCCCTCGAGAATCCTCATTTCTTCTTCTTCTCGGTCTCACTATTCCTTCGTGATCCTCTCAGCCTCCTCCTTTTCTCATTTCTTCCTGACTCTTTCGTCCACTTGAGTCTTGATCTTACTTCCGATCTTATTTGCCCTTATCAAATTAGCAGTTTTGCAAGATGAAGAAATCCAGGGCCAATGATCTAATGGATCAACTCAGCTGCTCTCTATGTAGTAAGTTGGACAGCCAGTTCCAGAGAGAGAGAGAGAGAGATGACCTGCTCTAATTCTTCCTTCTCGAACTCAGCTTCTAACAGCTCTTTCTTGGATTTTTCAAGTTCAGTTTCCAGGCTCCTCTACTTCTCAAAAAGCTTCCTCACCTTTTCTAGCTTTGCAGCAATGATATTCTGATAATCTTCAGGAGCTGGAACTTGAATAATGGCAATTTCAGCATGGGAGAGAGAGAGACTTAAGAGACGGGGATTGCAGAGATTAGAGTTTCAGTTTTAGGCACATGAGAGAAATTAGCGGGGGAAAGCCTATGTGGATCTAAGTAAGCATCCATCTCATTGAAGTTTTGCTTCCTGTAGGCACGGATGCACAACATTCTTTTTCATACCTCCTCCTCGCTCAGAGTTGTGATCCCAACACATATTTCCTTAATCCTTGAGAATTATTAATAAGATCCCATGTCAGTAATACTACTAAGACGTCGCATTGTAAAATATTATAATTCCCACTAACAAGATTTCGAGTTCTTTTTAGAAAATAGAAATTGGTATTACGATTTTTTGTTCATGTATACACTATGGCGGTGAAACATCATCGGTTAATATTGGTAGAAACTTCTTTTTATTAGACTATTGCTAAAAATCTATCCATGTTTCCTTGAGAAAAACTACAAAAGATATGGTATTATATATTAATTAAGAGATTATAATTTATTTGATTAAAAATATTCTAAATTTAGTTGATTTTACTTGTTTTATGTGACGTAACTATGCACTCAAATGGATGCATATACTGCATATCGACAAACTAGATGAATGATATAATATTATATTTATACAATATAAACAATATAATACATCATATATATAATGTTGAGGTTGAGTTTAGTTTAAATATAAGGACTTTCTAATGGTGTATAGAATCGTGTTGTGAATATCTTCTCTTATAAAGGGGGTTATGTGGTCATCGGGATTAGTAATGCCGTCTTATAAAACAAAGGTAGGCGGGGAGAACTGCGCAAAGATCTTGGTCTCAGCAATATCAGCAGTGATTTGTGAGTCTGCATCTCTCTAGTGTGCGACAGTCATCTCGGGTGTTGAACCCAAATGATTGCCTCGAGTAGATTAACCCTCCGCTCAAGTTATCTTTCTCTCTCGATTACAGTTTGTGTGGTCGTGTCTCGCGTTGCCCCTGGCATGGACTCCGTCTTGATATGTTCATCTTGACATTTTGGGCCAACGTTCCAATTGAAGTCAACATTGGGATTTCTTAGAGTAAATTACCCACCTGGATTTGAGCTGGTTGGAGTGATTATTTGAACAATGTTTCAGCTTGATTGTGCAAAAAGAATAATCTCCTTGAAAATAAGATGGGATCTCCTTTAATAGACATAAGGAGATAGCTCACTATATTATATTTGGCCTAAACTATTCTTAGCAAAATACTCGAGCTCTCCGTCTTTCCACAACAGATCGTCAATTATTTGCTTGACCCTGATAATCACGAAATCAATTAGGCTTGGCTTGATGGGGCGAGAAGATGTTTGGGCCGACGATGTTTGGCGGACTCCATGGGGTAAGCCGGTGGAATGTGCCGCTAGGGCCTAACCCTAATGTATACTATATAAACTTATATTTATTTATGTTATTTATATTATCATATAACATTATGTTTTACATATTAAAAAAATGTATGGTGTGCTATAAACTAAATGTCGAAATAATATTATTTTAACACAAAGAATTAAACTTCCTACGTGGGTGCAATACTAGTAACATATTAATCTGTCTTAATATATGAAAATAGTCATTTAAATTATCCAAAATTCTTAAATAGCCACTATTATATACATCTTCAAAAATAGTCAAAATACTACTACCTCCGTCCCGGATCATTAGTCTTGTTTCATTCCGGCACAGATACCAATGCGGGTGAGATAGAGGAAATTAGTATTTTATTAATGAGTGTGTATTAATTTTCCATTTTAGGAAAGGAAAACAGGACTAATGTTTTGGGACGGAGGGAGTATTAACTTCCACAAATACCCTTACTATTTAATTAATATTTCTCCTAGCAAAAAGAAAATGGCATTCTCCATTGAAATTTTGCTAACAGAATAGCGTCAGACATTTATTAATATTGATTTTAATTATAATTAAAATAATGATCATTATATAATAAAATTAATATTTCAAATTTAATTTATTATTTAATTATAAGATTTATGATTATAGTAATTCAATTATGTTGCTAAATACTGATTAAAAATTGATTTTATAATAATAATTAATAAATAATAAATTTAATAACTGTATTTAAGCTTAAAATGTGTTGTGTTTCAACAATTTTTCTATTTCCAAAATAAAAAATGAATTTTAATTAAAAAAGAACTTACAAAAATAAAATTTATTTATTTTATTAAAAATATTGTTGGTCCCGGATATCAGGGTATACTTTGGCAGCGGAAAATACGTAAGTTCGTTTCTTGCACTCTGCTGGTTACACAGCTGACTGGGACCTTGTCAGCTAGTAAGTCAACTGGCAACTGAGTATTCAGCTGACTGGCAACTGGCTGGTCAGCTGATGACTCAGGACTTAGCTAATTTTAGAGTCGAGTTTGCACAGTTATAAACTGGTTTCAGTTATACTCCAGCACTTGGGTGCTGGGTTTTAAATCAGTAAGTAAATGCTGAAAGCAGTAAATAACAAGGATATTTTATAGTGGTTCGATCAACAGATCTACGTCCACTCTCCAGTCGAAGCACTGGAAATTCACTAAAAAGAGTAATCCGGTACAAGATATCCTACGATCTATTTCCAGCTGGTAGATGCCTTGTCTACCAGTTCACTGGATCAACCGCTCCCGGTCCTTGTCCTTCTTCAACTCTTGTCAGATGGATGGAGTGCGAGCACGTCACTTCAACCTCCTCCTCCGACTGATTGGGTGTTGAGTTCTCCCAAGAACTTGACTCTTGCTGGCGGCAAAACTGCCCGTAATAACTCTGGAGCTGGCTGGCTCAAGAGCTGCTATGTTCTTCCTCGGAATGAGAAAGAACACCAAATGAGATCAATAACTCACAAGCTAGAAGCTTGGAGTCTCGTGTTCAAATGATTGACACACGGAGTAGCTTTAAGAAAAGCCTCGAAAGATTGCTTATACGCTGATATGAATGCGTTTGAGCTTTCGGTAGGTCAAGAGTGGCTAAGATTGGGCAAGAGTATTGAATGCTGTTGGATCTCACGTATTTATAGACGTGAGATTCAGATTCAAATACTAGCCGTTTGGACACATCCGGAAAAGTCTCTGTCCTCGCATGTCCTTCTGCAGGCGGCAGGTAGGAATTTCCGGAAAGCGCCATACCTTTGATCGCTTTATCTGACACAGATCTCTTTGTGTCAGAACGACTCTATTCGTCAGTACGAGGAATCGGAACTGGTGTCTTGAACTGATAGACTTTAAGGTATCCTCCTTAAAGTCATACTCTGTCAGTTAATTCCTCGACGAATCTTCTTTTTGTCTCTAAGACTCTGGGAGAGCGAATCTTGAATTCTGCTGATAACCTCCGACTGGTAGATCATACTGGTGATCTTGTGCTGGCAGTCTCTGCTGGTGACTTTCCTTAGCACAATCAAGGTCTACCAATTCGTCTGATGTTATCTCTTGGAATCTCCCGTGACTGGTGGCTTCACCGCTGGTGAATAGTGTCAGCCAGAACACATATTCTGCTGGTAAGATCTCTCAGCCTCCTGCTGGTGAAATCTTCCCAACTGGTGAACAGTAACCAGTCAATAGCTCTACTCCATGCTGATGAACAGTGTCAGCATGAGTCTTCGTCAGCCGCTTGCTGGTGAGACTTCTCTCAACTGGTAAGCACATCTCATGCTGGTGAACAGTAGCCAGCATGAGTCTTGATCAGCTGCGACTTACAACTCAAAATACCTATACAGGACTTTACATTTGAGACTAGAGCTATTCTAGAGACAAACTGACGCTGGTTGGACTTAGGATTTGATCCACCAAAACACTTAAACACCAAATCTAAGATCTAAGCTATCAACTGGAGAAGGGAAACTTAGCCAGATTTCCCAACAAATATCAATTACAAAAAATAATTAAATACCACATCATCCGTCCATATAACTGTAAATGAACCAAACTGTTCGTGAGCTACTCGATAAAAGCTCGTTCGAGTTCGTTTATTAAATGAACCAAACTTGAGCATCATGGTATTCGACTCGTGAGCTCGTGAGCAGGCTCGTTAGCTAAAATTAGTAAAAAATATAAAATATCTACTTTTATAATAATAATATTTTCAGGATTTAAGAGTAACAATAATGATAAATCATTCTAATAATGAAATTTTTTTAGAATTTGAGCATGAATATGATATTGTTTTTGGAATAAATAACTTTTTTTTCAAAATAATAATGAAAATCTTAAATATATTCTAAATTTAGAAAGTTTGTTTAGGCTTGATAAAAGCTAGACAAAGTTCGTAAACATCAAAGTATTCGATAAAAAAGCTCGAAGCTCGAAGCTCGACTCGAAATTAAACGTGCCAAACTTGAGCACGACACTACTCGACTCGACTCGACTCGGTTCGATTACACCCTATCGTCAACGTCAGCCCTAATAGCCAATGTGGAAGAATGATATGACAATAAATATATGATATGGCAAATTAGGAAACCATCATAAATAAATAAAAAATAGCAAATAAAAATATGTGTGATCCAGTTATTTAACTTTAATTCTAAAAGAACCTACACATTTAGGAAAAATGACAAAATATGTATTTTATATAACTAATTCATGACTTGTATTAACATGTTTATGAAGTAAGGGTATTAAGGGGAAAATGGTTATTCTTAAGATTTTCACTCTATTAATATTGGGTAATTCTATTCACAGCCCAAAAAATTTCTCTTCATAGCCCTAAAATAATTAAAACTAAAATAATAGTTTTTCAAACTATATTTATTACCCTTGTGCCTTAAATCAAATAAACATATTCTATTAATACGCGCAACTTTTTTTTTTACAACCTACAAATTAATAGCCCCAAAATTTCTATACTCATAGCCCCATAAATTCTTTATTCATAGAGTTCAATTATTTTATTCTTAAAATCCATATATATATATTAAAATTTTAAAACTTAATTACAGTTTTCACATATTCATAGCCCCCAAAAAAAAAACAAAATTTTAGATTTCCAATGTTTGAATGTTTTGATAACTTTCTCATTACGAAAAATACAAATCAGATGCTTTAAAATCTAGTTTCAAAATAAAACCTAAACAAATTCTATCAAATACATATTGTATTATTTATCAAAGTTCAACCTTGATTCTTCTGCTGCAATTATTTTGTTCCAACAACAAGCACTCAATATTAATATTTTTCTTGTTACAAGCCCAATGCTCTATAGAAATGTGTCTGAAGTAGTAAAAATCTCAAAGTTGTGTTTTTCTGCGCAACATAAAATTTACTTTCTTTATGAAAAGTTACTTCGAATCTGGAAATTAATATAGCAGTTACAAATATTCTTTCTTTTATGTAATTCTTGATAAGATTATTTTATTTTAAATATTAATAACTGCGTACATTATCTTTAACTTCATTTTCTTTTTGTTGGGGGCTATATATAAAATGTGGATTTGGATCCTCTGTTATGCATATAAGCACAGTAGGAGGTGTTGTTACACACAAGAATAAAATATTAACCTAGTGCATAGGTCAATAAAATATTTAATAAATTGAAATTTGTGATTTAAAAGTGCACAGCACCTCCTGCTGTGCCTATGTGCACAGCAGAGGATCCAAATCCATAAAATGTGGGGCGTGGTTGTATTTAATATCTAAAACTGTAAAATAGATGGAAGTTATAAGGGCAAAATAGTACAAAAAAAATTATGTTTTCTTTTAATTTATTTTGGTGGCTATAAGACTAGAAATATCAGCGACTTTCACATAGGGTGGTCTCCCTCCACATCAGATATTCCACATTAAAAAATTGAAAATTGTATAAAATTAACCAATTTTGGTTAACCAGCAACCACTCCCCACCACAAAGGTCTGCGGACCCCACACTTATTTTTCTTTTTAGAATTCTTACATTTGTTTTTATTTCTATTCATAATTTATTTTGTATCATATGATACTAAAATTGACATATCTTTTAAATAATAAAAATTAAATAAATAAATAATATACCAAAATTCATAATTTTTCATTCTCTACAAATAGAGACTAATTTTGATATATATATTTTTTATTTTTGAATTGAGAAATATATTCAATTGCCTTTTCAAGAAAAAATTATCAAAAATCATCTTATTCACAAGTTATTAATAATTTAATCATTTTGATTTAACTAATTTAATTTAATTACAAGTCGTTGTATTTTATGAAATAATTTTATTTTATCTAATTATTTTATAATTTATATTTTTTATTATTTCAATTACAAGTAGTATGTTTATTTTCAAAATAAATATAAATTAAAGAAATATATTTGAATATGTGGTTGGTGGTCATCGATAAACTTTGTAAAATTATTATGGTTGGGTTGGGTGATGTGGATGAGAGAGAAATTAATTAAATATTGAAATAGTTGGGAGGTTGGAGTGGTTGCTGATAAACATAGTCTAAAGAAAAATTTTGAGGTTTATTTTCAAAATAAATAAAAATTAAAGAAATATATTTGAATATGTGGTTGGTGGTCATCGATAAACTTTGTAAAATTATTATGGTTGAGTTGGGTGATGTGGATGAGAGAGAAATTAATTACATATTGAAATAGTTGGGAGGTTGGAGTGGTTGCTGATAAACATAGTCTAAAGAAAAATTTTGAGGCTGTGTTTAGAATCACCCATTAATATTAGGTCATAATCCGACCTGATAACTCAAACCCTACCCAATTACCATCCCTAGTCCACCACTGTGATGCTCAAAATCAAAATTAATTAATTAATTTAGGCAAATCACTATAAGTAACTTAATCAATTAATTAACTTAAAAATTTTGAATTCAAGTAATATTATTTTAACTCAACGTTTAAAACATGAAACAAAAGAATACTTTAATCATTAAAATCAATCAAATTTAATTGGAAAAAACTTGCGTTAGGCAGGTCTAAACGGTTTAGGCGGTCCTATCCAAATAGGTTGACACATCGCAAATAGGATTTATTAATCCCCAATTAGGATATATTATATGGGTGGTGGACTTGGGTTAATGGATAAAACCCGTCTAAACCGTTTAGACTTGCCACCATGGTTAGCTCCAAAAAAAAAAAAAAAAAAAAAAAAATTCATCTCACAAGTCAAAAACCCTCTCTCTCTCTCAAACCGACACAGAGTGAGGGAGTGCAGTCCTCTGGCAGCCGGCAGGTATGGCAGCTTATGCCGCTCTTCTTTCCCTTGCTCAATCTACCGATCTCGATACCTGTCAACACCAATATATGTTTTCCACTAATGCCAAAGAAAAAATCAAATCGATACACGAGTACGTGGCTTCTTTGCTCTGGTTCCTTAAAGATCATCCACAGAAAAGCAAGCGATTGGAGGCCAAGATCAGGGATGCAGCTCATGAAACAGAAGATCTTATCGACCATTTTATCCTGCAGCGAATCAAACTTCCTCCGATTCCATCATTCGACAGATTTGAAGAGCGGCTGAAAAATGCAATGGAGGATATTGGTTTAATCGCTGGAGAAGTCACGGAAGAGCGACCTGCTGCTTTTCGACACCATCATCCTCATCAAGACTTGCTCCAACTCCTGGCAGCAATGCAGTGATCGGCTTAGACGACGATGTGATGAAGATAAAGCTGCGGCTTTGTGAAGAGTCGTCCAATCTTAAAGTCATCCCCATACTGGGCATGGGCGGCTCTATGTAAGACAACTCTTGCTACAACTGTTTACCACCATCCATTAATCACTGAGCGCTTTGATATTCGTGCTTGGGTTACGGTATCACAAGATTATAATCCACGCATGTTTTGGAGAACTCTTTTGGGCCTGGTAGTTTCAAGAACAAATGTGCGGAGGTGAGATTGACGAATCTATGGTTACATTGAAAATGTTTAAAAGTTTGAAGGGGAGGAGGCATCTAATTATTATGGATGACGTTTGGGGCACGCAGGTATGTGATGATGTTATGAATATGTTCCCCGATGACAACAACGGAAGTCGAATCATTATAACCACAAGAGAATTGGATGTAGCTACTTATCCTGATCCTAATAGCCCTGTTCATGAGATATCATGAATGAATCTCAAAGTTGGGACTTGCTTAAGGGAAAGGTATTCACAGACGACTGCTGCCCACCTGACCTCGAAGACATTGGGAAAGAAATTGTGCGAAAGTGCTCGGGGCTGCCCCTTGCGATCGTACTGGTTGCCGGCATCCTGAGGGCTTTCTGAAAAATCAAATGAATTTGGTCAACCTTTGGATGACTCAGAGGAGTGTGTGCAGGACCTTGGCAATAGCTTGGAAGAGCAGGGTGAGAAGTATTTAGAGGATCTTGCCAAGAGAAATCTTGTGATCGTGAATAGCAGGAAAGAGTAATGGGAAAATCAAGAGTTGCAGCATGCATGATATGGTACGAGGCTTCTACGTATGGAAAGCTAGTCAAGAAAGTTTTTTCATGTTATGGATGGTCCAAGAGGCTTGATGGATGCACGACGTATCTGTTTCAAACATTCTGGTTTTGATCGTTTTTTATGCCCAACAGTCCATTCCATTCTATGCTTCCAAAACCAGAATTTTCGTAGCTTGCTAGCATCATTAGTTGCAACAGGAAGGTTAGTAAGAACATTAGATGCTTTAGGTTCAGAACTCAAAGAGCTCCCTTATGAAGTATTTGAGCTGTATCATTTAAGATATCTTGCTTTAACGGGTTCTTTAAACATTCCATCAGCCATATCCAATCTTGTGAATCTTCAAACATTGATCATTCATCATTCCTTTAGAAAACTGCTGACAAAATATAAAAAAGTTGCAGCCCACTTTTTGCTATTGGAAATTTGGAAGATGCCTCAACTAAGGCATCTTATCTTCTGTTCTCCTTACAGGCTACATAACCCCCCAGATGGATTTAATCATTCTCTACAAAATCTCCAAACTCTTTCGCTTGTAATGGATCTTGTATGGAATGAAAATATCATACAAATGGTTCCAAATGTCAAAACATTAGGACTTGTTTATGAAACCAATCAAGAGTTGAATCTCCATCATCTCAAGCACCTGCATCGACTTGAAAAGCTGGAAGTAACTGGCTATTACAATTTTTCTTGGCGGGTGCAAAATCCTACTTTTCCTTGTACACTTAGAAAGTTAATCTTGATTGGTGGGGGATTTCCTTGGGAAAAAATTCATACTATTGGTTCATTGCTTAATCTTCAAGTGCTTAAACTACTAGATCACGCTTGCTAGACAAATGAAGGAGAATTTACTCAACTAAGATTTTTGCTGATTTATAAATCAGATCTCCAGCAATGTATAACTCAAAGCAGCCACTTCCCAAAACTCAAATGTCTTGTGCTTCGTTCTTGTGAGCATCTAATGGAGATTGAAGAAGATATTGGAGAAATTCCGACTCTTGAACTAATTGAAGTGGATCAGTACTGTGGAAAATCTCTTGTGGAGTCGGCCAAGAAAATAAAAGAGGATCAAGGAAGTTTTGGAAATGATGCCCTTCAAGTTCATGTCATCCATTTTAATGAGGTAAAAATAATTTATTGATTAGACCACCATTTATTTAAACTATTATTTTGCAGTGCATGCAATCATTTTTGTTTAATTTTCTTATGATTTACATATTGTCATTATTCTTATGTAGCAACAATAATTTTTTTTTTTCATAAAATGCTAAGAAAATGAAGGGAATGAGTAATGACGAAATTAAGGGACAAGATTCAGTGCTCAATAGTGAATACTTCGTGTGAATAATGACATAAAATAAATCAATAAGATGTGTATATTTTTCATATTTAACCATATATATTTAAAAAAATAAATCAAGTAAAATATACAATAAGATGTTATACTTTTATTTACATTATTATATTTATTGTTTGATAAATATTAAAAAAATGTGTTAAATAGTATATCTTCAAGAGTTTGAAATGTTTGATAGAACTTTTTTTATTTCTATTTCATGCTATTTAAAAAAGGATGATTAATCATTTAAAAAAAGGGATCATTAATTATGAGAAAATCAACTAATAAATGAGACTTTAATAATTGAATATATTTAAGTATACAATCGAAGGAACATGATATTTAGTAGGAATCTTTTTAATAATATACATACTAGGAGTTACTTATGTCACAAATTCAGAATCTTCAGGGGAAATCTCAAAGCCCGTAGACCTTGGCTGAACATTCTACACATATTCTCAAACTCTGTGGGAGGAAGTAGAACACACAGTGTGTTCTTTGCGCTACGAGTAGAAGTATGTGAAACCCCTTAGAATGCATTAGAAGGTTGTAGACATTTGTATATTCTTATAGAACATTATGGAAGGTCCTTTGTTGGCTTTTTGTACATAACCAAACAACCCAAATTAATCAAGCATTTTCCCAGCAATAATTATTTTAGTGCTATTATATCTTGATCTTAATCACAATAGGACCTCTAAAATATCCTTTTGTTGATTCTATCTAATATATTATGATATATTCAAGGGCTTCACTACTCTTTGTGAATTGCCTAATGTAATGTTAATGTAATTTTAGTTTTCATAATTCAACAATCTTCCACTTAGAGATTGAGTTATAATCTTTTGGATCAACTTAATTTATCCGATATAATTCAAAATTGTGCCGCTTAATATATTTGTATAATCCAGGCTCTACTGTCGAATATGTCCGAGATGCGGTATTTATTTTTTTATGGAACGAATAATAAGATAAAGACTGAATTTGAATAAAGATAGAACAATCGTGCCGCCCAAAACAATAAAATTCTCTTTCGAGGCCTATCAGTCGCAATTGTGTTTTTTGTATTTTTCTTCTCCATACCTCTCTCTTCTCTACTCCTTCCTTTAATTAAGGGAAAACCCTAATTTAAGAAGGCCCTATGCAGAAAAGCTATACCTAATTAAACCCTAATACAATTTAAATTATTAAAATAATATAAGACTAATTTAAATGAAAACAGGTTTATAACATTTTCACAAACAAATACCTCACTTAATTGTCAAATGAGTAAGGGTCAATTAAAATTTTATCGAACACTTGGAATTCACTTCGGCCACAAGTATGAGTACTAGCTACTACAAGGACTTTCGATATTCAAGCACGATACAAAATAGAGAGTGTGATTAACTAGGCAAGGAATTAAAACAAACTCAAGCAAAACAAAACTCTCGACAAAAGCGTACCTCTGATCAACAATCGAATCACCAATCTCAACAACAATCATCCATCAACGAAAAATCCAATCACTATCACAACACCAACAATTCCAAGCAAACAAACAAACGAGATAGAATCGAGTAGGGAGACGAGGATTTAGGATAAATGAGGCAACGGATCCTAGAATTGACTTATGCACTTCTACAAACCAAATTCAATCTTAGAAGTGTTGGTCGATTCACCCTACACTAGCTAAGCCCCTTAGTACGTGAGAAAGCCATTGATCTCCTAGATTATTCAATCTTCACGATATCCTAATCTAGACATCTCCCGAAGGCACGTGAGTTAACAACCTACATGCAAATTCTTGTCACTAGAGTCGAATTAGACATGTATGCACGATCCATACACGACAATCAACTATGTGTATTGGCTACTACCTAATTTTCAATTCATCAAAAACATGGTGCCTAATCAACATGCTTAACAAGGAATAAGATCAAAATCAATGCAAACACACTAAGAAGAGAGTAGAAAGTTCAATGTAGCAAAACACCAATCCATTACACTCATTAATCCTAAACATCTCCAAAGTTTAACCACACGTAAACCTCTCAAAAGTTTAGCCACACAGGATTAGGCTTACTATTCGTGGGCCGCTTAATTTAATTATTATTAAGTTTCAAGTATGTTTAGTATTGTTATTTTTTGCATGCCTTAACTAGGGCTTATTAATATTTATTAGGTATCAATTATATTTTGTATTTTTTGAATGTTTAAATTAAGTTTGAATATTATTTAAAGAGTTGTTTAGAGTTAAGAACATTTATAAAATAAGAGGAAATTAGAGCATGGTTGCTATTGGGCAAACGGGAGTTTTTCGTTTGATTTACTTTTTCTGTTCATTTATGTTCTAACAATTGGTCCGACCTGCCGGATCCCATCCGCTAGAGATGGAGACAACACGTTCGACGAGTGAGAGGCTTGAGAAATTGGAGGTTGACCAAGCAGAAATCAAGTCGCAAGTTCAATCCAATTCAATGCAAATGACAGAAATTGCAGCCGCTTTGTCAGAACTCACGAGGGTGATTTCCAATTCGCACTTACAGCAACAATCAACGATGGGCAACTCACCCAGCAGAAATCAAGACGGGCCTAACGCAACGAGGGATGTAGCAGAATAGGTTGGGGAGTCCCTTCCATTCGACAACACGACTCCAGTCCAATTGCCCGTCGTCATGGTACCAACAACCCAACAATCAGGGACTTCGGGCTTGTCCACAGTGCGAAATAGCTTTTCACGGCTCACCCCGCAGGAGCTGGCGTATCTAAAAACAAAGGGGCTATGTTTTCGTAGAAGGCGCCTTACACACAAGACATAAGTGTCTGCTTAAGCAGTTACGAGTATTGATAGCTGAGGAAGACGAAATTCTGGACTTCAACCTCGTCCTGGACAAGGTTGTTTCTAATGGGGAAGGAATCGATAGAGAGCAGAATCAGGAGTTAGCTGAGGTGACGTATGGGGACGGGATTAGGCTCACTATTTGTAGACCGCTCAATTAATTATTATTATGTTTTAATTATGTTTAGTATTGTTTTTTTTTGTATGTCTTAATTAGGGTTGATTATTATTTATTAGGTATCAATTAAATTTTGTATTTTTGGAATGTTTTATTTGGGTTTGGTTATTATTTAAAGAGTTGTTTAGGGTTAAGAACACTTATCAAAATAAGGAGGAAATTGGATCCTGGTGGCTATTTGGGCAAATGGGAGTTTTCCGTTTGATTTTCTTTTTATGTTCATTTATGTTTTAACAATTAGTCCGACCTGCCGGATCCCGTCCCTTGGAAATAGCGACAACACGTTCGATGAGTGATAAGCTTGAGAAATTGGAGGCTGACCAAGCAAAAATCAAGTCGCAAGTTAAAGCCAATTCAATGCAATTGACAGAAATTGCAACCGCTTTGTCAGAAATCACGAGGTGATTGCCAGTTCCCACATACAACAGCAATCAGGGATGGGCAACTCACCTAGCAAAAATCAAGGCGGGCTTGGCACGACGAGAGATGTAGCAGAACAGGTTGGGGAGTCACTTCCACGCGACGACATGACTCCAGTCCAATTGCCCATCTTTATGGGCACCGACCTAATCGGCTGGCTGGTTCGCTCCAATCAGCCGTGGAACGGCGCCGGAGAAGAAGCTGACTACCACAATCATAGCAATGGAGGATGCAACACTGTATTGGGCGACATGGCTGAAGTAGCGCAAGCCTGGGCTGAATTTTTGCAATCCTTGGTAGCTATATTTGATACTCGGTTCAAAGGGAATGCCTTTGAACAACTTGCAGACATTAAATAGGAGGGAACGGTAGATGAATACATCCCGCTCTTCTTACAATTATCTGGGTTATTACATGTGGAGGACAATTTAGCAGTGCAGGCCGGAGGGCAAACTTCTCATACAATTTCAGCCACTCTGTAAACCACAACAGCGTGTCTCCTCGTCCTAATGAAGCTAGTATGGGGCTGCAAGTGGGAGTCAAGGTTGGATCAGGAGTAATACTGTTGGTCCCGGTTTTCAGAGTATGAACGTTAGCAGCGGAAATAATGATAAAGTAAATGTTTTCTTGCACGGTGGTTACACCACTGACTGGGACCTGTCAGCTGGTGTATCAAAACTTAGAATATTTAGCCTTGTTTGCACAGTTATCTATCAGTTTCAGAATATACTCCAACACTTGAGTGCTGGGTTTAAAATATGACTGAAGAGCAGAAAGCTGATAAATAACAAAAGG
>JAPKLW010000122.1:885355-922167 GCA_026898455.1 Plectranthus barbatus | reverse complement strand
AATAAGAATCATGCATATCCATGCACAAGTATGTTTGTTTTTAATAAATAAAAGCAGAGAAGTCTAGAATATACCTCATCCCATCCAATACCATATGCCAGGGGATTCATTTTCATCCTTATGAAAAGATATGTGTACCCTAGCCACGCACAAGCCTCCTTAACATTTGTCACAGTGCCCAATGCTACTTCAGCATTCAGATTATCTTTCAAAGAGTTTATAAACTGTCAATAAAATACAGGGAATGAGGGGATCATGAGTCAATAATCCCTGATTGACAACTTGATTAATGTTTTTCACAAATAATACTCAATGAGAGAGAAAATGCAGGTAACCATATATTTGTCAAAATACGAAGATGCTCCAATATATAAGTTGTTATTTTCATCTTTAAAGGCTTAACATCCCAAGGGCAGGAATTAAAAAAGTAAACAGTCAAGTCTATCCGCAGAAACAGGATACAAAAAGGGACAAACCTGACTCTCAATGGGAAGTTGACTTGTCAGCAGCCGCAAATAGTATGCTAGCTTCTCGTGACTTGTAATTATAATGCCTTCCCCACTTTTATCGAATTGGGGTCTTCCAGCACGCCCAAATATCTACAGAAGGAATAGTGACCTCAGAAAGGCATATAACAGAAAAATAGCATTCAGAAAAATGAATCTCTGTCACAGCTAGCATAATGTTGACTCTCACCTGCATAACATCAAGCATGCCCAGATCTCGCCACCCACCAGCCTTAGGGTCATAAATTTGAGTTCCCTGGTATAACACACATAAACAGCATTACAAGGCTGAAAATAACCTCTCACAACAGGCATATCAAATATGTTCGACTCTAATCAAAAGTACTTGATTCCTTTTCTGACATTCAAAGGTAAAAGAACTTTTCCTAGCAAGTTATATAAGCAGATGAAAATTTGAAACACAGCTAGAATACCTCGCGAGCAGCTTAAAAACTCATCTACACTATAATTATCACCACAGAAAAGTAAGGTGCATAAGCAAGAGGCAAAATACTGTGAAACAGAAGCATTGACTGAGTAAGAGACAGAGCGGAAACCTCACTCAGATATCTTCATATGTCAAATTTTATTTTTTTATAATACAGATCAAAGAGAAAGAAAATAACCTACAAGAAGAATCAATACAAATACATCCTGCATTAATTTGAAAAACATCCAAAAGAGAAATAATTTGATTATTAGGCCTTTATGTTCTAGAGAGTTGCAAGAAACCAAGTCTGGAGAAAATAAAAACTAGTAGAAGGAAATAGCAGATCATCAGCAGAAAAGATTGATAAAATCTACATGAAAAGGCCATTGGACAGGACAATTTAAATCTTGAATAACCTCTCTACTCTTCCATTATCAACTGAAGGACACATCAAGAAAATAGAGTAGAAAGCCAAATTGTCCCATCACGGAGAAGACATTACAGCACAGGAAATGAAAATATGGAAATATGAAAATCTAATCTATTGAAATACATGGAAATCCCTGATTGCTTTCCTATAAATAACCATAACATATTATAGCACACTTATCTGAAGGTATCATTTTAAGTAGAACAACCTTAATCACCACAGTATGAGCAGGTAGATTTACTCCCCAAGCCAAAGTTGCTGTGCAAACAAGGACCTAGCGCGAAAAGTCTATTTTAGAGGAAAGGAATATCAAAATTGTAAGAAAAAAGTCGCATCCCAGCAGAGAAGTTTGAGCAGATACCCTTAACAGTCCTTCAGAGAAAAGTCGCTCAGTCAGACCTCTGTCAGCACGCAGCATCCCAGCATGATGAATGCCAACAGCATATTCAAAAAACTGGACCAACTGCTTATTTCTGGACTTCATTACTTCTTTCTGAGTTGCATCATTTCAATGAAAAGGATAATTATAAGATAAATAACAACTCTAATAAGAATCAACATGACAACAAATTTATCTACAGAAGCACCCTACCTTTATAAGTCCCTGCTGAGGATGGGAAGCATTTGTGAAAAGGTCGAAGTCCTCGTGTAGTTTGGCCATGTCTATCTGTGCATTATACCATTCAATAATGTCATAAAACATATTCAATTAACATAAACACTAAAAATACGATAGAACTTGCTCATCTCTCCATAGCTCGCCACTTGCAACAGATGTTATCTCAAGAAAAAGAACATCATAGTTTATAGTTTAAGCCAACTGACAAGGGTTTGACTTATAAAGAATTTTCATAAATAAAGTGAAAGAAAAATAATTTCAAAATTGTTCATCCAATTAGCCAGCAATATTTAAAAAATAAATAAATTAAGAAATAATGTTGCATATTACCAGTTTTTCAGCAGTTTTGCCTGTGTCTTTGCGTGAATGAACAAAAACCATAACCTGATGTCCTCGCCTTAGTGAGTCAACCACCTGCAAAGAAAAATTACAAAAATACTGGTAAAAATGATACAAGTGTCGGCACACCCAAAAAACCTATGCAGTGATCGAACCTTATTGAAGCAAATCTCATTCATCAATTCATTACGAGCTGCAAAGTTGTGTTCAGAAATTCCAACATAGTGCTGCTGAAGAGGTACCGGCCTATAGCTTGAATCAAAGAAGAATAGACCAGTTTCTGGATTCACCCTCAGAAATTGTGCAACCTAAGTTTGCATAAAGTTAAAATTTGCAGATGATCAATCAGAAAGGATAAACTCTGTCCATATAAATGCAAATCAATTCAAGTTTTATCCTCCCCAGTAGTTGCTTAATTGAAAAATGATTCAAGCAAACCCAAGCACACTACCTCCAGATAATTGGGTAGAGTGGCTGAAAGGCCAACAATGCGTATCATACTTTGTGTAGATTCGACCTGTAGAAACACAAGCGTTATCTAATCAAATGACTCCACTAGTGACACATTCAACATGGCATTGTGCGTCTTTCTAAATAAATTGTGAAAATAATGTCTAACCTTCAAGATGGGATGAAAACAAGTAGATCTACAAATTGCATCAATTATGAAATGCAGACAGATTACTAGAGCTCATTTGCAGACATGCATTCAATGTTAACAGGTCAATAGGCATTCTTGGAAGAGTTCAGAGGTAAGAAGGATTGAGGAATGAGGAGATAAGAAGGCATGGAATAAATGATGGGAAAATTTCATCCGATGCAGCAAATAATAAATACTTGAATGCTTAATAGTTGTTGCTGGGACTTATGTATGCTTGAGACATGAATTTACAACTAATAGTCACACCATACCTGACGTAGAGTGCGAGCTACTAATGCTTCAATCACAGGCCCTCGGTCATCATTCAACAAATGTACTTCATCAATGATTAGAAGCTTCACTAGCATGGAGAGTGACATATCACTGCTTTTACGGGTAATGACATCCCACTTCTCAGGAGTAGTTACAATCATCTGAATACAATGAAAAGAAAATCCAAACAGTTTTAAAGAGTTCTATCTAACTACTCAAGCAAGATTATGAAATGTTCTTTGATTGTCCAATGCCAGAAATAATCCAATTCACATGAAAAATGCATCACCTGTGTCTCCTCAAGCTCATTTTTTGAGAGTTGCATGTCACCGGTGAGTTCTCTCACGGTTATATTTAAAGGGGCTAATCGATGGCTGAAAGTTGATGTGACCTCCGCAGCTAATGCCTAGAAAAGTAATGAAAAAATATTAGAACTCATTACAAGATAGTCATAGTCAGTCAACTAATATTTTATTTATGATAATTATAGTAGTGAAGAAAAAAAAAATTACCTTCATGGGAGCAACATAAACTATCTTGAATTCATCTTTATGCAAATAACCATCCTTCAAGTGTTGCCCAATCTGGTGGAAAGAATTCAAATAAACCAATCAAAGAAAGTTTCAATGTAGCATATTAGCAAGACAGGATTGTAGCAAAATAAGTAGTTTGTTGTGGGAATTCCTTCACTAATAAAGTGCAAAGACAGCATAGGTCTTATTTGATTTTGAATGAAGATCAAAAATTAAACAAGAGATTGAAGCATGAGAACATAAGGCCTTCTTTGTTTTCATTTTCAATTCTTAACTACACAAAACATCAAAATGCATTTTACTCAGTTTTTTGTTTCTACATTCACTTTTTCCAATCAATATATATTATTAATGTGGGATCCGCCATTTAATATTCATCTCTTAATAGCAAGCATAAAAATATTCAACTTTTCATATCAACCACAAATTCAAATTGAAATTACAATCAAACAAATGTAGTTCCATTTTTTAAACCTTTAACTTTAAACCAAATCATTTATTGTTTCCATAAAAACCAATGTGTCTTGAAAACTACATTGGAAATGATGAAAATTGAAACTATTAACAAGGATGCCCTAAGACTTTCCGACAATTCCACTCCTCAATCCTTTGGCTAGGAATAAGCATAACCACTCATATTTAAGAAGGTGCCCGCATCTATATCACACAAATCTTCTCTTGTATTAGATCATGGACAAGTGGTATTTCATCAATCTACTGCATCTTTTTTAAATATAATACTTCCTCCGTCCCGGTTTACTTGTCCCAAATTTAAATGGCACAATAACCAATATTTGAAGTAATAAGGAAATTTAATTATGTATTAGTGGGTGGAGTGTTTATTTAATTTATTTATTTTTAAAAGGGGCAAAATGGAAAGAGAGATAAAAGAGTTAATTAAAATAATTTTGATTATATTTTTTTAATTTTGAGTTAATTGTCCACTATTTTGGGAAATGAGACAAGTAAATTGGGACGAACCAAAATGGAAAGTGAGACAAGTAAACCGGGACGGATGGAGTATTTGCTAATTACTTCCTCATCTCACAAAAACTTTTGACGGTGAAAACAATGCGTATTTCCACAAAATCTCTACATTTTATAATCTTATTCCTTTTCTGTGTAGACATTGTTAAGCATGACGCACCATCAGTTTTTCCTACAAACAAGCACATACATCATAAATGAAAGGAGAGATATCACACACCTCATGTAGAATAGAAATCATAGCTATGTTAGTCTTCCCAGCCCCAGTTGGCGCGCAGACCTGCAAGAAAATTATATGTTCCAATATATCTATAACTTTATTCTCCTGGAAAACTAATTAAATTGCATGATACAGTGATTTCTTCACCAGTATATTTGTGTTGCTATAGTAAGTCGTTTGGAATATTCTGCTCTGTATCCGGTTCAATGACTTGTATCCATGAAAAGCAGCTTGTGCAATGTCATCAAGCTCCTTGATTTCAATCTGTTACTCCACAGGGAAAAAAAAAAGTCATACAGGAGGCAATATTTTCTGAAAAGAATGGTTGAAGGTGATAAAAACTGAAGTAGAACACTAAGTAGATAATCGTGAAAAAGAAGTAAGCTCTGATATAAAAGAAAGTAACCTTTTTAACAAGTAATGACGCAAAAAGGATCCAAAAGAAAAGCAACCAAAGTAATAGATAAAATGCTAATCTAAACTCAATAAGAAACTTCATCCCCTTACTTAAAATATTATACTGTTTTCTTTAAAATATATTTACCAGCTTCTCTCCAGGTTTCATTGGTGCAGTAGGTGTTGGAGGAATAATGACTTCTTCATATCCCTTGTAATGCTTCCTCACAGTGCCCTGAGGAAGGGCAGTGGCAGCAATCTGACCCCCATCACCGTGGCCCACAAGATCATCAATTATATTTTTCTTCTCACTTGCTTGAAGTAAGGAACTAAAAGAAAAGGAAGACAAGTCATTCTCAGTTACATGATCCGTCCCACGCCTATTCTTTTTCTCCTCCTTACGCCGAAGTTTGTCAATTTGTCGCTCAGACTCTGTTTGAACAGTTACCTATGTATTGAAAGTGTCAAGTTCGACATTCTAACCACTCTAAAAGATGAAATATCAACCGAATAGCTTCATCACCTGAGTAGCATAACTAGGATATTTAATCTGTGTGTTTGAAGTTGATCTATCAGATTTCAAGACAAGGAGCCCATGATGAATGCTTTCAACAAGGTCCTTTCTATGCTGCAAGAAGCAGGGAAGAGTTCAAGAAAAAACAATAATGGAAGATAAATCCAACGTAAAAATCAACATGAAGATTACTACCAGTTTAATATGTTCAATTGGAGCACACAAACAAGCATTCATAGCTCTTGAACAAATGATTCAGTAAGAAGATGAATATGGAAAAAGAATCATATCAATATATGAAAAGTCAATAGTTGTAGTGATTCATACCATGATAAGGTCCTGAACAATCTCGAACGAGCTATCTCCGACAAGATCCAGCAAATCACCGGCAATCTTCCAATAAGATTAAAGTTTAACATGAATCCACCACACAAGTTGGAATAGCAAAGTCGACAATCAGACTAGAGTATTATATATATATATGATGCGTATACCTCATCTCCAGGTTTCTCTGAATCGAGAATCCTGCAAATGGTCATTGCTAGTTCATCTCGAGGAAGCTGTGACGCACTTGACCGGACAATTCTATCGCATGCATCTCTCAACCACTCTAGGTCATAAGTACCAGCATCAACTAAAGGATGGGAATTCGCAGTGCCATCATAGTTGGACCATCCACCATTACTGCAAGCTGATGTGCTAGTTTCCTCCAGAAAAACATTTCCATTATCCAAAGAAATATCCACTAGAAAACGAGCAGGGGGTTGGAACACAAAATCTGCTCCAAATTCCACATCCTCATTGCCTTCGCTCGTCAGTTCGGATAAATAGCCAGACCCGTGTTCTTTATTCTGTAACGAATAAAGCTTCTCCACCAGTGATGCAACTTTCAGTATGTGTGCATCTGGAATAGAATGGCCAACAAGTTTTTGCAACTCAAACCTGAATTTACGTGACAATTTAAGATGAGAAAACATTATTATAGAGCTCAAAGTTTTCTGATGAATGTGAAATCAAGATTCAGACCATCCATATAATTATAAGGACAAAAAGATTAACAAGAAATGACTCAAACAAGATCATATAAAGTTTTCAAATTCTAGACTGCCCTAAATCACCCATAAAGAGAAGAAAATAAAAGAAGATACGCATTATAAACCGTGTCATCTTAACACCGTGACTATGCCTCGTTATACCAGCAGAACTAATGACATTCAATAAGGATATGATTAACGAGCAGCAAATTTCAAGAACTGTATAAAAATAATATGCATAATTATTTATAACATAATCAGCATGGAAAGCAACCACATTTTCTTAGTTCATCAATATTTTATGCTCGTCTGAAACATATCAGTCAACAAGTGCATCCACTAGAAGTAAATTCCTCAATTTCTCCAGAGAAGAAAATGAATCTAAAGCATCACTTTTTTGACAAAATTCTCCGGTCCCTCTCATCCTCTTCAGGTTCAGAAATCCCACTGAATAGCCTATACGCTTTAATTGCCACTTCCTGAAATTCCTCCGACACCACTTCACCACCCATCAACTCAACCACAGCAACAACAAATTGCTTGTACAACTGCCGAACCTCAAAAGAAGCTGCATAACAATATACATAATCAATTACTCACAACCACATAAATAGACAATAAGATCACACACCAAGAACGAGGGTGTTGTATACTAACGCTATCCCTCACCCCTAATTGGGTCAAACGCTCACCAACTCCAATTTAATGTCGTAACTCAATTCCAAAAGATCACAAGCCTAAATCATAACTTCCACACCCTCTTCACCTATCTATTCAACAACAAAAATAACTAAAGAAAAAAAGCAACTACATGTAGCAACTGTTCATATAACAAATACACTCATTCGCACAATATAATGCAGCAGGAGTACCTTCATCCCACCGATAAATGATCTTTCGCGCGAGTTCCGACTCTCCGACCGAAGCTGCAGAACTAGCGAACAAAACAGAATCCGAAACGCCAATCAATGATCAATCAGATTACAAAACTCTTCGCGAAACGATAATCGCTTCAATTTTTTACAGTGATACGCAAGTTTACCTGCGGCGGTTGAGGTCCTGTAGGAAGGATTTGCGGTTGAGATACGCTTGATCGGCATCGAATGGTGACCTGAGAGAATTAGTCAGGCGCGGCAGTTCGAGCAACATTTTTGTGCGATGAATTTGGGCGATTGAGGTCTTCAGCAGAGTCTTCGCCGTTCAGTTCCGGTAAGTTCACCGTCACTGATGTATCGACTGATTCTCCGATACTATCCACCACGCTCGATTGATCTTGCCTGGGGGACAAGGTAACGCTGAGCTGAGACTGTTCGCATAAAATATGGGCTTTTGTATCTGTAGAAGTCGGATCCGAGTCCGGATAAACGGGTTGGTCTGTTCGCTAGATTCATTCCAAGCATAAATGAATTTTGATTTGAGACAAAAAAAAAAATGAATTTTAAATTCAAGGACCCAAAAATTAAAGTGAAGGTCCGCACGCCTAAACGGTTTAGACGTGTTTTATCCATTAACCTAAGTCAAGCGCATTTAATATATCATAGTTGGGGATTAATAAATCCTATTAGGAATGGGTGACTCCATTTAGGTATGGATAAAACACATCTAAACCGTTTAGGCGTGCTTAACGCAAGAAATTAAAATATTCTCAATCCGGAATTGAGAGTTTTGTAAATTTCAGTCTTCAACTGGTAGTTTATTTTTTCTACTAAATTGACAATTAAACTATTTTTTAGGTCTGATAATTCTTCGAAGATTAAATATACATTTCATATATATAAATTATATTCGATTGTCCTTTGCTCGAAGTGTAGTAATCAAAATACCTTCCATATAACTAGGAGATTATGGATTGAGCTTCTCCAGAAAATTGTTTTACAATTTTTATTTTACAAAAAAAAATTATTAAAAATTTTATCGTTTAGATTAAATAAAAACGTCATCTTATTATTGTATATTATCACCACATGTAAAATATATTATTTGTATTGATAAATACATTATTCATATTAATATTATTACTAATACTAAAATATATCCTTATAATATAAGTTAGTTCAAAAGTCCGTTACACAAACCAAAAATAGTAAAATAGTACTCCCTCCGTCCCAAAACAATTGTCTTGTTTTCCTTTTTCGTCTGTTCCAAACAATTGTCCTCTTTCCTAAAATTGAAAGTTAATACACACTCACTAATAAAATACTAATTTTCTCTATCTCTACTCGCATTGGTATCTGTGTCATTCAAACCAGACAATCGTTTTGGGACGGAGGTAGTATTATAAAAAGGAATGTCTTAGGTTAGACGCCCCTAATCATTTAGGCGGGTTTTATCAATTAATTCAAGTCTAAATCCATTTAATATACTCTAATTGGGGATTAATAAATCCAATTTGGGTGGGTGAACCCAATTGAGTATGGATAAAATCCGCCTAAACCGTTTAGGCGTGCCTAAAATAAGTTTTTGCCTTATAAGAACTAGTATTGCACTCACGCGATGCGTGAGCGCGATGCGTGAGGATTTTAATTGTTTATATTATACTCCCTCCGTCCCGCCCGAATTGCTACATTTCTAAAAATAACAACTTTTTTACACTCAATAATAAAATATTAATTCCACTTACACTCACATCCTTAATTCTCGTACCGAAAAAAAATGTACTCCCTCCGTCCCACGAAATTAGTCCCATTTGCCTTTTTTGTCCGTCCCATCTAATTGTCCCATTTCCTAAAATGGCAAACTTTTTTACACTCATCAATAAAATATTAATTCCACTACACTCACTAATATTGGTTATCGTGCCAAACCCAAATGGGACTAATTACATGGGACGGAGGGAGTATCAATTAAAACGGGACAGAAAGAGTAATAATTAATTTAACATATAATTTGATTAATTTATAAATTTTATTTTATAAATTTAAATGATTATTTTTAATTTGAACAATATTTATACATTATTTTTTAAAAAAATTTTGATATATTATAAGACTAAATGGTATCCCTTATTTATTGCTTAGAAAAGTGGGCTAAAAGTGAAGGCGATTTTTGGGTTGGAACTTGGAACCGTTGGGCCAATTTACATATGGATATTTTTGGTATTTTAGAATACTTATTTAATTGATACTTTTAAGAAATAAAAACAAAAGTTGATGGATATAGGTATAATATTAAGACAAAATGCAGTTTGCCATCCACACAAAAATGAAAGAAATATTTATTATAGTTAGAAATTTGGAAATATTTAGACTATAACTTATATAATAAATACACCAATTATATTTAAACACATTTTTTTACACGTGCATAAATTAGTATTATAATTTATAATAGGTGATAGAAAGAGTGAATGTAAGATTAGTTATTATAAGAAGTATTATCAATGTAGGACTCGAAATATTATTTAATTATTATTTTAGTATTCGGAAGATGAATGCTCTATTTAAGACATTTAAGATTCAAAAAGTTTTCAATTCATAACTAGGAATATTATAAGTTTATTAATCCAAAACCTTAATAGATTGAGAATTTTAGGATTGTAAACTAATAATTTACCTGTTAGGAAAATTGATAGAAATATCTTTCTTTTTATTATATGTTTGGTGGGTCAAAGATTATAAAATATAAATTGCAAATTGATATAAATATCCTTTCTTTTATTAGTTAGTCTTCAGCTTAGGTGCAAAATGTAAAATCATGTATAAGTTCTTTATCGAGTTGTAAACTGATACTAATGTTGGAAACTAGACTAGTAAAAAAGGTCCAATACGCGTGAAAGACTCAAACAGACCAGAGGAATGCAGTACGCCCTACAAGCCTTGAAGAAAAAGAGTCTAGTGAAGTATGGATATCGTCAAGTACGAATCTAGTACAATATGGTACAATCATCGAAATCATACTGAACAACAATGGACCAAGTATACTTGAAGAGATTACATCATCAGTATAGAGTTGCAAGTATTATAGCATCAACACAGATTTTATAGTCTGGGTCCCAACATATGAGGAAGAAAGGAATCGAAGAACAAACTTTAAGAATTTGAGAAGTTTCAAAGTCTGTAAGTACGAAACTTTAAGTTCCGCTACCTAGGACATTTAGTCCATGACTCCTCATATTGGTAAAATACAACCGTTCTAACAAAAGACAATTTGTCGTTGTTCAAGTCAGAAAAAGGCGAAAAAGGGTGTAGACCCCTTACTAAAGGTACACCTACCCGCCGAAAACTGCAACCAGTAGAGACACTCGATTGGATATCTTCCATTTTGTCTCTAACGGGTCTTAAATTCAAACTTTCAACATCTCAGGTATAAATACCAGAGAAATTATTGAAGAAGAATGTTACACACACACGAAAATCACAAATCAATCTAAGGTATACTGAAGTACTCATTTCAACAAGATCTATGAACTTCCACATAAAATTTTAAGTTTAACAGGGTGAGCTTACTTTCGAGGTTTTTTAAAGCTCACCGTGTGTCACTAAGTGAACACGAGACTCAAAATCTCTGTATTCTTGAGTTACTATTTGATAGTTTCTCCAAGAAAAATTATAACAGTTAAGTACATCTTATACTCCGACTCTTGCGGGCTACCTGCCGCACAAGAGATAGTTTACGAGGGAACTATAAACAACTTATTACAGTTACAAGGAGGTTGAGTGGTGTGCCCACACTTTGAGGTGCTGCGAAGTGAGGAACCAAGCAAGGACCAGGCGAGTGCACTTGTAGATCGGTGGACAGGGCATTCAACAAAAAAAATATAGATCGTATGAGCACCTGTAAACGTTCTAAGCTTAGTGGATTGCTAAACTAAGTGTTTGAAGAGTGGACGTATGACGGTTTAGTCCGAACCACTATAAGCCTATTTGTCATTTACAACTTTATTTACTTTTTTGTCAGTACAACTCTACTTTACTTTTAAAACCCAACACTCAAGTATTGAAGTATATACTGAATACTAAAATTTAAGACCATTTCACATCAAATACCTAAGAGATTTTAACAGACCAAGCTGACAAATCACCCTCAACTTGGAAAAGTGCAAGTATACCAAACTGAACTTAAAATTTTTAGCTGCATACATACACTTTACTCTGATAAATCGGGACCAACATTATCTTTTGAATCATCCATAATTAATTTACCTTTGGGATTCTAGATGGTCAATTGTCCTTATTAATATTTTTTTGGTAATACACATCAATGAAGATATTATATATAAAAGAACTTTGAATAAATCAATTAGGGATGTCAATTTAACTCGAAATCTGTAGGTTGACTCTATTAACCCGAGCCAAAATGCGGGTTAGGGTCAAAATATTATGGTCCGAAAAAAATTTAGCTCGAGACCGAATAACCCGAGACCCGATAGGACTGAGATCAAAACCCGGCAGGTTGGCTCGATTAACCCGATTATTTTTACTAATATATTTATAATTGTATTTAGTTCAAATAATATTCAATAAATAGTTAAGTTTATTTACTTATGAATTTAAAATATATTCAAATACTGCTAAAATAAAAAAATCTATATTTAAAAGTTAAATTTATCATTATATAAGAGTTTGTGATATGTTTTGCATTTTTTATAAGAGAGATGTAATATTTTATTTATTATTTAAAATATTAAAAAAGTGAAAAAGATTTTAAAAATAAAAAATAATTAATAAATTCATTAGCCCGATGTGCTAGCCTGAAAACCAACGAATTAGACTTAGAATCATAATTTTTTAATCTGAAAAAATTTCAATCTGATTAACCCGCGTTCGATAGAACTGTCCCAAAACACGACAGGTTAGCCTATTCATATATTTAAAACCAATATCGATTATCTTCCATACATGAAAAGAAAAGAAAAAATAAAATTGAAATCGGCGATAAACATAAAAAGGTTAAAGATACATAGCCCAAGGCAAAAAAAAAAAAAAAAAAAAAAACCTCCAAGAAGCCGACACCACTTACCAGGCTGGGCCACCTTCTTCCCCACAATCTGCAATATAATTGCTTTTGCTCACTCTCTCTCTCTCATAAAAGCTTTCACCAATCCAATTCCTTTCACTTCACTCACACACACAAGCTCTCTCTCTCTCTCTCCCTCTCTAGTAGTTTCTGCTGCTGCTGTAGTTCTCACTCATCATTCTCCTCCTCCTTCCACTTTGATCCCATTACACACTCGTAATGGCTGCTTTGGTGTTTATGACTCTCCTTCTGGCCATGGCTGGTCACTCCAGTAAGCTATCTCACCACCCATTTCGCTTTTACTTCTTTCCTTATTTTTTAAAAATTTATTTTCTGATCAAAAGCTGCAAATCTTTGCCACAAATGTTTTATATCTTCAAGAAAAATAATTCTTGTTTAGATACAGCCGCTCATTATTGTATTCACTGTTTGAGCTTATGAAAACTAACTACTCCCATCTCTTCTTCCTCATTGCTCAAGATCTTTTCTTTTTTTTTTTTTAATTTTCTTTCTTTATCTGATTTTGGAAAAAATGGGATGCCAGATTATAATAATCTGTAGCCCATGCTACATTTTTGTTCCATTAACTTTTCTTTTTTGGTTTCATGTTTTGAGTTATTTATTATATTTCTAATAATGAACCAAAAATTAAATCTTGCCATTCTTGAACTCTTCTTGCTCCTCATCAACTGAAAATCTTGCAAATATTGTACCATATTTTCAGCTGCCGCATGGTGCATATTCTTCTCGCTCCTGATTAACAAATGAAATCTTGCAGATATTATACTTCTTTTTTTTTCTTGAGCTATTCTATACAATAATTAAAAAAACATACAAAATAAAATATGGTGATTTGATTTAGGTGGGTCATGGTGCGTTTGCAAGGACGGTATAAGCGAGACAGTGTTGCAGAAAACTCTGGACTACGCATGTGGAGCCGGGGCGGACTGCAACCCGATCCATCAAAACGGGCCATGTTTCCAACCCAATACGGTGAAGGGTCACTGCAGCTACGCTGTCAACAGCTATTTTCAAAGAAATCGCCAGCAACCAACTGCCTGCGATTTTTCCGGCACTGCTGTCATCACTAATTCTGACCCTAGTAAGTTTTTCTTCTTCTTCTTCCAAAAATCCATTTTTGAAAAAAATAAAAATAAAAATAAAGCTTTAGTGCTTTACCAACAATGAGCAACTAGATCTAGTTTGTACTTTGTATTTCTTGGACAAGTTTAAATTCAGATTTTTTTTATCTTATCTTTTTTGTTGTGGATTTACAGGCATTGCTGGTTGCTCCTATCCTGCATCTGCAAGGTATTTAGCTTAAATTTCATTTCTTTTTCTTGAAAAAAAAAAAAAAAACAATTAGGGGATTGTAAAAAAGGTAACTGATATCAAGCAAGAATAATATAATTAAAAATATGAACTTGAATAAGACAGATCAATGTTTTGTCTGAAAACTTGTCCCTCATGGGATTGAGGCAATCCCAACTCTGCCCTCCAGCTCAGCTGCTGTCCTAAATGACTCACCCCCATTTCAAATTTCCTTGCCATTTTGCTTTAACTCTAGTCTTTTTCTTCTAAAAGAATGATCATATATACACACACACCAACGGTCATAATGTAATCATGTTCAATTTGAAGTTTGAATTTTATAATACTGGAACATTCTGTTAAGACTGTTTAAATTTTCAGACTTTAGTGTATTTTGATGTACCTTTTTGTCCCTTTCATCCTTACCTTTGAGAGCTGCCCTCAAGGCTACCTCTTTTGCTATTAATTTAAGGTTGATAAATTCATATGCTTTGGTATATTTTGGGATCCTCTACACCACTTTTTAGTGTCTGCAAGAAACAATAGTGTAGGGGTTCTCAACTTTCAACTCCAGCTCAGGTGGGCAGTTTTGTATTGTTATGCTAGATTCTTGATTTTATTTTTTTTTTCCCCTTTTTTTCTCAAAGTTTATAATAGTTGGGAGGGGCATCTCTAAAAGGTCCAATATTCTTGATTTAGAATGCTTTTTTTTTTGGAGCCTCTTCTTTTACTTTCCATTGAGATTCCTTCCCCTTAGTGATTTGCATAGCAATATCAACAGATGCAGATACAGAATTCTAGTTTCATGGTGGAATAAACATTTCATCTTTCACTTGCATAATCATGCATTCAACTCACTGTCTAGTTGTGTTTTTCAAGAAATGCTGTACAGATGTGGAAAAATACCACATATTGCACCATCCTTAAAAAGATGCTCCAAACACAATAATTGACAAAATGGAGAATCCAAAGCTTCATTTTTATTTTTTTTTATCTTTTACTTTTTGTATACCCTTATCAATTTATCATGACACTTTCTACTCTTTGAGTGCTTCTGTGGCACCTTTATTAAGTCAAAAAAGTTGTTTTGGATGTTTCAAGATTCAAAGGCATAGGATAAGTTTCCCTCATCTTTCTGTTCATACAGAGAAAAGCCACAGAGTCTACAGGCTGTAGAATTTATGGCACTAATTGCTTGCACTATTACTCAACCAGACAATGTGTAATTATTTACTTCTATGGGATTAAATGTGGCATCCCTCTCTGCCAGTGCATTCCATGTTATGGAGATGGGGTATTTTCCCTCCCTGTTTTCGATTTTTGACATGTCTAAGGCGCTCGTCACATCACCATACACATGTCATAATCGCAAGGGAGCCGAGTGTCTCTAAGATACTCTAGTCAGTATACTATACCAGGCATTGACGGATCTCAATGGAGGCTAGGGGGGCTGGAATTTTTTTTTTCGTTTTTATAGTGTCATGATCTGGTAAAAAAATGATGAAAATAAGACAATATGTTACAAAATGATTAAATTTAAGGTGAAGACAAAAAAAATAAATCCAGTCCCCTTACGAAATTTTTCTGGATCAGTCACTGATACCGGGTATAGGATCCACCGTAGGTTCACAAGCTGCAAATTCTAGACTTGGGTGCTAGTTGTGAACTTCCGGTGGATTCTGCATCCGGTACACTGTGTAGTGTAAGATGATATTCACCATTGTTTTAGAGAGAGATAGGCTGTGGTATTGAGGCATTGTATTAGTTTCTAGTTTTTTTGATGGATTTCTATCAACTGATTGCTGAAAGCAGCAAATATGTTTAATTTGCATGGTAACTTCTTGAATCTCTTTACAATATTGGAAAAGGCTAGTAAATGATTTTACAAGAGTAATCATGGACATATCTATTGAGTGATACATAACTTGGTCTAACTTGTTAATGATTCTATGCAGTGGAGCTGCCACCACTACCACCACTCCGGGGATCACACCGGTGACCGGGACAACCGGCAACTCCCCTGTAGTGACTGGCCCTAACACCGGTGTACTAGGAGGTCCGAACAACGGCCTAGGCCCATCCGGAATGGGCTCCAACAACGACTTCAGTGAAGCAGGGATTCGGCTCCCAAACACCATCTTCCTCTCCGTAGTCCTCGCCTTTTCGGGACTTGCTTTCTGGTAAGCTCCCGAAGGTAGCAGCAATGGTGCTCTGATGGCTAGGTTGGATCAAGATTCATGTGAATGAATGAATGAATGAATGATGAAGAAAGATGAAGAAATGATGGATTTTGTGACAACTTTTGGTTTTGTTCTTCTCTAGTCTAGTGTAAAACATGATGGGATGCTCAATTCTTTTTTGAAATTTGTAGCTTTTAGTCTTGTTTGCCACTGCTGACTTATCTCTATAAATAGTATTAGTAATTTCTTGGATTTTATTAGTATAACTCTCTTGTAACATCTATGATGCTGCTTTCTTTCAATTTTTTTTAGATTAATGATGCTTGAATTTAAGGGAATAAATAAATAAATAAACTTTATTTCTACCAGGGTTGAGCAACGATCTGTTCGATCTGAAAATTGAATCGGACTACTCAAATCGCTATATTGAAAATTTAAAAAATTCAGACTGAATCAAATCATGAATATTTTTACATACTGAACCGAAACTATACCGCACTGAATTGGTGGTTTAGATTCGGTTTGATGGTTTCAACCGAACTGAACCAAACCGACGATTTTGGTTTTAACCGAAATTTTCTATACATTTTCATAAAATACTTAATTAAAACATATATATTTATGTTCTAACATACACAAACTTGAAAATAATTCAAATGTACCAAATCTTCAAATTGAAAACCACAACTTTAGCACAAATCTAAGTTTAAATCCACAAATTCATAACCGAACCGACGAAATCATAACCAAAACCGAACTGAACCGAACCATCATATTTCGAATAAATTGAATTTTATTTTGAATGTTTCAAAAATACCAGACCAAACCAAACCGATATCGATATATAAACTGAATGGCAAAAACTTGCGTTAGGCCGGCCTAAACGGTTTAGGTGGGTTTTATCCTAGCCAAATGGGTTGACCCATCCCAAATAGGGTTTATTAATCCCAATTAGGGTATATTATATGGGTTTAGGCTTGTGTTAATGGATAAAACCCGCCTAAATGGTTTAGGCCTGTCTAACCCAAAACCTTCCCAAACTGAATCAAACTGAACCGAAACTGTCGGTTTATGATTTGGTTCGATTTCGCTAACCCCTAATTTCTTACATTCATAATATAGAAGCAAATCAAGACCAGTTTGTGCAGTTGTAATATTACAGATAGTATTCCTTTTTCTTTTCCCCCCCTAATCAATATACTCTATGTTGTTAACTAAGATATGCAATGAGAAAACTAGTGGTATATATAATATTTGGTGTACATTTTTACATATAAAAAATAAATTACAATCACAAAGCACAATCAAAAGCAAAGATACTAATCCTGATCCAGATCCAGATCAGAACATTCCAAGTAGATCATAGAAAAGAAAAAATCCAATCTATGAATTATTATGCATTCTCATGTAATCTCCATAAAATCTAGTTCCTCTCTCCTCTTCATGATCATGAGCATTGTAGGCATACCCTCCATGGCTGGATATATCGAGCCCTGCAACTTCTTCATGAATGGAGATTCTCAAGATTTTGAGGCGATGAAGCAAGTAAAACAACGGCCCCATCGTCACGCTCACCCACACCACTATCACCACAAGCTCAACCACCTGAGCTCCGACGAGCCCCCACCCCCCGCCGAGCAGCAGCCCGAATGACCGCGGCTGCAGCCCGGGCAGGCCCGACTCATACGCCTGGATCACAAACTCTTCCTTCGCGAAAAGCCCGGTGAAGATCAGCCCCCAAGCTCCGCAGCCGCCGTGGAGCTGCGCCGCTTCCAGCGGGTCGTCGAGCTTCAGCTTCAAGGCGACGATGTTGAGCCCGATCAGAACCCACGCCGCGAAGAACCCGCACACTATCGCCGCCCACGGCTCCACGACGGCGCAGCCGGACGTGATGGCGACGAACCCTCCGAGCACGCCGTTGCAGACGGCGAGAGCGTCCCAGTGGCCGGCCAACAGCCGCCGCCCGAATAACGTGACTAGACCGGCGGTCGAACCGGCTAGTGTGGTGGTGACCGCGGTCCGTCCCACGCCGGTCCAGTTCCCTTGATCGGTCATGTCCGGGTAGGGAACGAGTATTTTATTGAACGAACCGGGGTTGAAACCGAACCAACCGAACCACAACAAAAAAGTGCCAAGAACCACCAGAGTCGCATTATGGCCGCGCATAACCACCGGTTTTCCGAATGCATCGAACCGGCCGACTCTCGGGCCCTCAATCACAGCCCCCCAAAGCCCGGCTATACCACCAACCAAATGAACGACGCCACTACCAGCAAAATCAATAGCCCCAGAGCTAAACAACAACGAGCCCGAGCTCGGGTTCGGGCTGAGCCACCCACTCGACGACCAAACCCAATGAGCCGCAACGGGATAAACAAAGCCCGAAAGGAAGAAAGAGAAAATCAAGTAAGCACTAAATTGAGTTCTCTCAGCTATTGAACCACTGGTAATCCCCGCCACAGCAATGGCGAAAGCCCACTGATAAAGAAAGAAGCTATAATCATAGCTGCTGGAGGGAATATCTTTAAGGGCGAAGAAGCTCGTACCGATGAACGGGTTCTTATTCGGGCCTTCGCCAAAGGCGAAAGCAAACCCGAACAAGTAGTAGGAAAGGCTGCCCACCACGGCGTCCACCACGTTGGTGAGCATGATGTTCATGGCGTTCTTGGCCCGAACTGAGCCCGCACACAGCATGGCGAACCCGAGCTGCATGATGAAGACTAGATAGGCTGAGAAGAGAAGGTAGATGGCGTTGATGGAGTCTGCGACGCTTGACTCCCATGAGACTTCCATAGTTCTTGGAGATGGAGAATTTTGGGTGGTTGGTGGTGAGAGAAGTTGGATGAGTGTAATAATATATAATGGGGTGTCATTTAATGTGATATTTTAAAGTTAGCTCAATTTGCATGGATCATTGGCGTGGCCCACTGCTCCCATTGTTGACAGCCCAAACATTCTGAATCAGTGATTTTTTGCATGTTTTCTATCGTTATTTTGTAGATAAACTTAGCTAGCTGTTCAACAAAATATATATATGTATATAATGTGGGAAATATCTAGAGATATAAGTGAGGAAAAGGTTTGTAATCTCTAATTTATGAGATTTTTGATATGGCCTCATGATGATTTGAGTAGGTGTATTCAAACTTCAAATGAAGACTATTATAAAATGGGCTCTTTTAAAAAAAATAAAAAATTCTAAACACACCAAAATCTAGCTCTCATTCTCTATTTAAGTTATTCGGGCTTGTTTCTTAGTTTGTACAACAAACTTTATTTCCTTCCTCTCATTAGCTCTTATTCGTTACTTGAGCTAAATTGTTGATTCATATTTTTTTTCAATATCAAGTTTGGGACTTTAATTCGTCGGAAATACATCAGACTGTCTGTTGTATAATGGGAACTAATTATCTATATAGAATGAATTTGGTTTATGGAAATTGTAATCTCTACGTGTATATAATTTCTTTCTCCTTTGTTACACCATCCATGATGGTAACATTTCCAATTATTATTGTCATTACGTTGTAAATGTTGCTCTGTTATTTACATAACATGTATAATATGGTAACTCAATAGAATCGAAGTTAATGTATATTGGTATTATCTATTTGAGTTATTCGAGTTTGTTTGTTTCTTAGTTTGTATAACAAACCTCATTTTCTTTCTCTCCTTAACAATTTATCAAATTTTGAGATAAATTGTTGATTGCTTTATTATTATTATTATTATTATTATTAAATTTTAACATCACTTTAGTTCATCTGAAATACATTAGACTGTCCGTTATATTGTGAAAACAAATTGCCCATACCGAAAAATTTTGATTAAAGGAAATCGTGATATTCACATGTCTAGAATTCTTGCTCCTTTTGTTACTCTGTCCATGATAGTAATATTTCCAATTATTGTTGTCACTACATTGTAAACGTGCTTCCTTTATAAATATAACATATATATAATATGGTGACTCAATAGAATAGAAGTTAATATATATTGGTAATTATAGTAGTGAGAAAAAAAGTGATGAGTTTGAGATCATTTTAGTTCGTCAAAAATATACTGGACTGTTCGTTGTATTATAAGAACCAATTACCATACAAAGCGAATTTGTTTAAGGAAATTGTGATCTCTACATGTCTCGGATTTCTTGCTCCTTTTGTTACTCTGTCCATGATGGTAACATTTCCAATTATTATTGTCACTACGTTGTAAATGTTGTTCGTTATATATATATATATATAGGGATTGGATCCGGTGATAAAAAATCCTCCGTGATAAAATGATAAAGCTGCTTGATTACCTTTATAACGTTGCTTGATTGTGTTTTAGTTGTTGCTTGATTACAATATTGCTTGATTCTATTTCAGATGTTGCTTGATCATTTATTGCTTGATAGCGTTTTAAGTGTTGCTTGATTAGTTATTAGCCATTGATTTAATTAGATCTAATGGATGAGATTCATTCTTATTTTTAATATACATATTTATTATCATATGATCCCTCCTCTATATATATATATATATATATATATATATATATATATATATATCAACAAGGAAAAGGTGAAAAGACAGATGGTTGCGAAGCGAAGTGAGCTGAGCATTGTCGAGGGAGCGGAGCTGAGCAGAAGCGTGAGCCGACTCGTGTGAATAATAAAATCTTCTGCTCCTCCTCTCTTGTGAATGTACGTAGACAATTGCCGAACCACATAAATCTTGTGCCTTTCAATTTTTCTCGTTCACAATCTTTGTTTTATAGCCGGTCGATCACAACAATATATTAGGGTGACTCAATAGAATAGAAGTTAATATATATTGGTACTATCACATCTTTCACCACCCCACATGTCTCTTCTCCTAGAATATACTCTTAAGCTTGTAGAATCTTGAATATTCACTAGCGTTTCAAAACTATCAACCAAAGCTTTCACCTTATCCTTGCTTACCCTCGCCGGCTTGCTCGAAACCACCGGGTTCCGGCAAGCAAGTTCAACCGGAAATGGCTCATCTTCCTCACGAATGGAATCATCACCATCATGACCAGCTCGAGGGTCTGAACCAGCTTCCCAATTTCCGATTCCCAGAGCTTTCTCCATCTTCATCCTCTGCTTTAATGGAGACGAGCCGTTCTCTTTCATCACAACCCTTCCAATCCCAATAGCCTTGTTCCATGGCTTTGCTGCTGAATCCACTCTCTCCTTCTTTTTGGGCGAGCTAAGGCCGCCTTGGTCATCATCATCATGCATGACTCTCTCTCTCTCATCAGCCTCAGCAGATTTCTTGCTTGTCTGAACATTTGCAGAAGGAGTCGCTTTCTTGCTCTTGCTCCCTTTCAACATTCTTCCCATTTCTGATTTCCCATCTGTCTGTTTTCTTACCAGAGGCTTTGGTTTAGGTTTAGGGTCATGACTGGGCTGCTTTCTTGAAGACAGAGGTAGTGAATTCTTGGGTTCGGAAGCCTTTCTCTCTCTGCAGCTCGTCTTCTTCACATTTCTGTTCCTGTCTCTCTCTGTTTCTGGAGGGGATTCGAGCCTGCCGCCATACTTGCACAAGTCATGGCAAGAACCTATTGAAGCCCTGAGATAATTTGGAATGGGGCTTGGCTTGCTGAAGATCATGGCTGCATTTCCGGTCGAGTTTCGCCTTTGAAACCCGGGTTTTGGCTTGATTTTCTCCAGTTTCGCCATTGTTGAAGGAGCAACCGATGCTGCAAATCAACATTCATGTGAATGTGTGATCAAATCTTGAAATGATTTCAAAATTTCTACTCCCTCTATCCCGGCTTGATGGTTCCCACTTGAAAAAGTTACATTTTTTAGTAACAGAATAATTGAGTTGGGACAGACCAAAATGAAGGTGGGACAATTAAGCTAAGATGGAGAAAGTAATTTTTTATCCTAAAAGACAAAATGTTTAAATATATCCCTGCAAGTTTTTTCAAAATTATCCCACACTATTAAATGTTCCAATAAATACTCAAACTATTAAAAACAATTAAAATATATCTCGAACTATTTTTTTCCGATGAAATGATAGATGATTGTACTGCCACAAATCTAAGTCAGGAAATTAAATTCATGAATTCAAATATTTAGTATAATAGCTTATCGTGTCTGGTTTAGATTTCCGAAAATATTGTCAGCATTTTGTAGATCGAAGAAATTTTTAAAAAATAGTTTGAGAATATTTGAATAGTTTTTAATAGTTTGAGTATTTATTGAAACATTTGAATTGTTTGAGATAAATTTGAGAAAACTCGTATAGTTCAGGATATATTTGAACATTTTGCCAAAAAAGAAATTATATGTATATATAAAAACTTGTAAACATACATACCTTTGTGCAATCCCAATTTATTCTCAGATGTTTCTTCTCATAAACTCAGCCTTCAACCTCTGCAGAAGAGAATCAAGACAAGAAGACAATGGTGATAAGCACAAGAATATATCAAAAAATGATTGACAAAAAAAGAATGAATTATGATGTGTTTGTTTACCAAGAAATGAGGATGAAAGAAATTATATCTGAGAGTTATGAGAGAATTATGAAAGGGGGGTTATTGCAAAACAATGTGCATATTTAAATGGAAGAGATATAGAATTGCTAGATTGAAGGTGGGCCAATCATACACTAATTAAATTTGTGTTAAAGAATCTTTCCCAATTATCAGTTGGAGATTGTATTTCAAATTTTACTTTTAACTGTTTTAACCACTTTTTCATTCAAAGTTTTTTTAGCTTTTGTTATAATATAGTTTTTTGGATTTAAAGTATAACTTAAGATAGCTTTTTTTTTTTCGCAATTCTTTATTTTCAATTTATTATCTAATTTCAAATTATTTGTTTCTTTCTTAAAAAAATAATAATTAAAATACCACATTGACTCATGATGAATCTCAATTTTAGCTCAGGAAACTTACTTCTTTTATCCAAAAAAAAAAAAGAATTTTAGTCAAATTTATCTTAGGGTTTTTTTTTCCTATATTTTATTTCTATTTATTAATTTCATCCCGACGTAATAAACCATATCAATTCATTACTAGTTTACATTTTTTTCCTACATGAATGCTACATCAACATCCACGTAAAGTTTTATTTACTTTTTAAAATGTCGTTTCAATGATTTCCAATTTTAATAAATAATAAAAACTTTGGTGGACGCCAATGTGACATTCACATGAAAAAAAAACATGTGAATCAACAAGAAATTAACGCTGTTTATTATGTTAGATGTAATTCATAAACAGTAATAAAAAATTAGGATACAATGAATATTAAAAAAAAATATTTAAGAGAACATTGACTAAAATTCAATTATTTGGTTCTAATATATGTAAGTTAGTTTTCTTTTAAATTTTAAGTTATTTAATATATAATTAATTTAATTTGAATATATTTGACTATTTGTATGCAAGCCCAAACAAAAAAACAGCAGTGAAGTGCTAAAATGTAGAAACCTCCTTCTACTTCTGATGGGGTCCCATTTCTTGACAAATCCCATATCTCTTCTCAAGTAAGCTATTCTCTCTCTCTCTCTCTTCCTTCTTTGCAGACTGTGGTGGGTGGCCCCAGCAGATCCAGAAACTCCAATTCTCTCTCACTGACTCTATTGCTTTTCTCTTTTTTCTTTTGCCTTTGCTTGTTTACAAATTTAAGCCTCCTTTCATGGATGGCTTCTTTTCCCTTTCCCATACCACTAAATTCCTCCTATCACCCCCCCTCTCTCTCTCTAAAAAATGACAGCTTTCGCAAAGCTTCTGACCTCTTCTCAGTTTTCTTCGTAATGGGCTTTCTCCGTTGAGCTCCTTTTTACTTTCTCACATCTTTACTTTCTTCACGCATCGTTTTCCGCTTTTAATGCGGAGTGATTGCACTCAATTCTGTATGCTCTACCAGCTGTAGGTGCTGTAGTTTTCGTATCCGGTAAATTCTCTACTGCTTCCTTTGAGCTTTGATTTGTGTTAGTTTTTATCTTTTTGTTGTTTTTCTCATCTGGGCCGGTCTCTTTTCTCAGAATCCGCCACCGTCTCTCTCTCTCTCTCTCTTGTCTTTGTCGCGGGGAGAAGTTGAGATTGGATGGTGGGCTGATGGCTGATGATGTGATCTTATAATATGATAAAAATAATTTTCTTATAAAAATTTTGGTGGTGACGCTCTAGCAAACAGTATTATGTAGAATTCTCCAATATTCATTTGAATTTTCCTTAATTTTCTTCTCGCTTCTTACTTGCTGGTGTAAAGCATAGTATATCTTATCTTGTTCCAATCTGATCTCTGATGATTTTTTTTTCCGACTAATGTCAACAAAAAGAATCTTTTTAATTGTTTCTTATTGCTTTCAGCTTTAGCTGGAAAGAAAATGCCGCCTTGATCTTATCAAACCAAAAAAAAAAAAAAGTATTCTTGGGCACTGTTTGTTTGGCCATTTTTGGATTTTCATTTTTGAAATAGTGCTCCATATATTTTTTGTATTATTAAAATCAGGTGGGTTTTGGATTATGTGATCTCTTCTGTAGTATCGATCTTTCTAGCTGCTGCTTACCTTTTTTTGTATTTGATTTAGGTGGTTCTTCAATCTTTCATTGATTAACTTCATGCTAAAACTATTTACATTTGGATCTCTCATTTGTGAAGCATTTCTTTTTGCCATTTGTTGTGAATTAAGGGCCCCTTTCTCTTTAAACATGGTAAAGTTTGTGAGGATTAATATATGCAGAGATAGAATGGTCATGCTTTTGTAGTTTCTGAATATGAATGTCATATGTTCAATTTTTAGTAATTTTGAGTGCTCTGATTTTTATGAATAATGCTATTTTCTTTTTCCATTTTAGGTGAGTTGGAGCAAATATGCAGTGTACTAGCTTCTCTCCTGTGTATTACCATGCGAGGGATGTTAATGTAGGTGCAAACGGCTATTCTTGGCAACTATATGATAGTAATGCTAGCTGTGGAGAAGAAAGGGGCTACGCCATTTCTATGCCGTTGCGCGATCAGTACTCGGGTTATGACAAGGAAGTGTTGAAGCAGATCATACTGAATCATGAAGCCACATTTAGATATCAGGTAACTTGCTCTTCAACTTATTGATTGAGCCAAAATATCGACGTGCTTTGTGTTCTTCCTTCGTTTTCTCTGCCAATGTGGCATGTGGTCATCTCAGTTTTTGTAGTCTTTGTATTAAATGTGTCTCACATCAACTGTGGATGATGGTCTGGCCAGCTTATAATCATGAGATATCTCTCTCTTTACAAACTGGTTTTGTAAGGAAGAGTCGAATCTTAACATGATATCAAAGTCAACCCAGTTACGATGATGGGAGCCCACAATAGTCTAGTTATCGGTGGTCTGGGCCGCCTTATAATGGTGAGGTATCTCTCATTCTTACAAACTGATTTTGTAAGGAAGAATTGGATCCTAACCGTCTTTTTTTCAATAAGAAAACTGGATTTCTTGTTGATAACCTGAGTCTTGATTCTTGAATCTGTTTAGATGATGCCTTGGCTGTGTTTAGTTAGTTGTTTTCGTGCTTCGTATTCGCAGGTCCAGGAACTGCATCGATTATACAGAAGACAGAGGGATTTGACGGATGAATCGAGGATGAGAGAGATGTTTGCACACCATTTACTATCAAGAACATCTGAATCAATTCATTCCTCATCTTACACTGGGGCTGACCTTTCTCAAAACTTTTCTTCTGCAACAAACTGTCTCTTCGGCAATCTTGCATCTATTCAAGGGCCTAAAAATGTTGTTGCAGAGAACTTGGAGGAACCTGCAACGCTACGAACGGATTCTTTCGTTAGAAAAAACAGTTTCGACAATGCCCAGAGCAAAGAAAATGGAAATGAAACTCTCAGGCTTGAACTTGCTGCTGATATGTTGTACCATGATGATAAAGTGGGGAGCCTCTGCACTCCTGAGGAGATTTCAAACTTCCGGCATCCAAGTGATTCGGATAATGCTTCGATGAAAACATGGGATGTCTCCAGTTCTAGTTCAAACATCAGGAAAACTAATTGTTTCTTTGATCTGAACGAGCCCCTACAGCTCGAGTCAATGCCTACGAGTTCGTCTGGTCCTCTCGATGCTTTTACTAACAGCAGTGGATGTGTTCCTATTGAGGCCATACCAGAATCTGCAGTTCCTACACAGTCTCAACTCCGGAAGAGTGATGATTGCAGCTCGTATGGTATGAATTCGTCGATGACTATTGATCTGAATTCCATGCCTGAAAACTGTTTTTCTGAGACAGATATGAATCTTGAAAGCCCTCCATCTGTGAATATAAAAGCTGAAGTAGTGCTGGATTGTAGCTTCGCCTACGACAAGATCAGTGACAGCTTCTCGAAAACTGAAACTTACTTCAACTCGAACAGTGGTGTAGTAGACGCGCATTCTCAGCCTCAGCCTCAGCCTCGGTCAACTTCAACTCAATCAGCAGAAGATACGGAGTTGAAGGGTCCAGAGAGCCCAGAAAACGAGGAGAGGTCTCCTCGAAGAGGGAAGTCGGAGGATACACAACCGGAAACGCCTCCTTCATCCGAACAAGGAGAGGGAGAGCCACTCACTAAAGCTGAAACCATTGCAGCTGAGACATTGGCTAACATGATAGCAAGCTTTCGAAATCTATATTGGTTCGCTGAATTTGTTTCTTGGACTGGAGATGATTTAGAAAACAGGGTGATGGAACATGAGAATGATCAAAGTGAGGAGAATGGTCTGAACTTGTCTCATTTCAAGAAAGCCAGAGGAGCAGGTGCTGTGTCCAGAAGCTCCGGGAAAGGCCGGAAGAGGGGAAAGAAGCAATTCAAGAACTCACAATCCCAAGAATGTGTAAAAACAGGTCGTTTGAAGAGAAAAACAAGCAAGAGTGGGAGTTCAAAACCAAGAAAATACACCAAGCTATCTCCTTCAGATGCAGTGAGGAAGTCGATGAGCTCGATCTTGAAGCAGTCCGCTGCACGCATGGATTTGTGTGTTCTGCAGAGCTGGGGTAAGACAAGGAATCGACAAGGAGGGCGCAGGCGTAGGGCTCGTATATCATTCTCCCTAGCTGAGTTGGGTTCATTTTAGGATTGTTTTCCATACAATGGTATATGCATACTTAGTTGTTGGGATCAGGTTTTTTGATAATTCAACATTCTTGTATATATGCAAATGGTTCTGCATCTTCTTGTAGTAGGGATTTTACATGAGATGGTTTATTTGTAGCGAATAGCTATGTTGGAAAAAAGCATGATTCATATTATGATTATTGGCCGGTTGAGAGACATTCTGCAACTGTTTGTGATTGCTAAGTTGGTCTCATTGTTGAGTTTAGAGCCACATTTTGTACAGACAGTTGTTCAGTACCACAACTTGGCCCAAATAATTGCGGCCGAGTGTTGAATGTCCTACATCGGCCATAGACCTGGGAGTATATTAATATATAATTGTGAAAATCTCCTCTTCTTATAAGCTGGTTTTGCAGGAAAAAGTGGAGATCTTTACGCCCAGCCAATTTTCATATAATTGGTTATCCTAGATATTTATAAATTTCCTTGGTGCCTACTCACCCTAGGCGGTTGTCCTAGGCATTTACTCATTTCCTTGGTGTCTGCTCCTGCCCAGTTGGCCAGTTAGGGTGGTCCATGCGACAAATTAGGTAATCTAGGTATTATGAGTGTATTTAATTAATATCTTAAAAATTTCAAATAATATATTTATTTATACATAATAAATATATATATATTCTCCCTGTCCTATCCGAATTGTTCACTTTTTTTTTTGTTTATCCCATATCATTAGTTTAATTTTTAAAAATGACAATTTTTTTATACTTCAGAATAAAATATCAATTCCATTCAATTTATTTTGCACTCATGGTCTTTAATTTTCGTGCAAAAAAGAAGAGTGAAAATACAGCAGGATAGAGAGGGAGTATTATATAGTAAATATAAATTATATTATTACAAAATCTATATTTTTATTTTGATAGTATTTGGGTTGATAATTATTTAAGCTTTGAAATATTGGAATACTTGTATCAATATTATTTTGTTGCTGGCTAGAATATATATTTTTTATTTTGTAGGGTTTTATTTTGTGCTTTGTTGAATATTTGTATTGACATGACTATATTTTAGAATAATTGAAAATTTGAAATATATGAAAAAAATAATACAAATTGATTCACCGCCTAAATTCTACCTACGCAGGCCTAAGCGTTAGGTCCCCTCGGACAAACGAGTAGCGCCTATAGAGTTTTACAGTCTTACCACCGACACATAACAGTCTCAGAATTGAAGCCAAATACATGACAAATTGATTTTTTTCCTTTTTTTCTTTTTTTTTTAAGAAAAAGAATAAAGCAAAATTGAGATTATACTGGTTGCATAATTCTACGAGCACTCAATCTGTAGGGTTCTAGATCTACTAAACTTGGGGGTTCAAAGGAAACCTAAGTGAAGGGCATATAGAGGATGAAGAAAATAACCTATCTATAATAATGGGATCAAAACAGAGAAAGGTTAAAGTAAACCGACACACGGGTCAAGATATAAATTAACCACTATAATAGTCAATTATCCAAGCAAAACAAATGCAAATCAATCCAAAGGAGTCTACACCTAAACAGTCTTCGAAGCCGAAAAGTAAAAAAAAAAACTGTCTAAAAACAGCAACAAGTAATAATGAAACTGACTATTAACAAGGGTAGCATGAACGAATACTGCTCGTATTCGCGTATTTATATGAACTCTGCAATCTCAAACACCCGACCAGTTCCATCCAAGGACACAGATACCAGAAACTCACCAGTAGATGATGCAGCAATAGACTGAATGGCATCGGAATGTCCGTTCAGTATTTTGGCACAGACTCCAGACAGACTGTCCCATATCCGTACTTTCCCATCAACGCAGCCAGTCGCTATGTATCTAGAACCAGCTAGCCAGATCAAGCACGTCACTCCCTCCTGAAAATATTAGCCAATATTCACATTATTAAGCCTGGCTGAATTCAATGGAAAAACATTTCTAGAGCTATTGACACTTAATTATGAAGAAGAATTTATGATAACGAAAGCTAACCTCATGATCACAAATGCAACGTGGCGAGGAATTCTGATCCCAGATTATGAGCTTGTTATCCATGCCTCCAGTTGCAACCCTCCAACTATCACGTCGAGAGCTGCAGGAAGCAATTTATACCACTGGAGCTTCAGCAATCATCAGAGGTAGAAGAAAATAAAAATCTTCACAAAACTTTGCAAAAGAATATTCTCCACATATTTTTTTTTTCTTTTATCTATTTCTTCCAGGGAGAGGAAAAGGTGATAGGCCAAAACCTTGCTTCAAAAGCAGCACACTCAACTGAATCCGAATGTGCACTCAAGGAGCTTACAACCTGTGGATTGGGACACCATAAGATCATTCATTTGCCAAAGAGCGGCCTTTCTGTTGCAGCAGTAGAGCAAAAATACAATAACCATATTAAGAAATATGAAAACGGTCGACGCACCTTGCCGGTTAATATATTAACAACATGGACAGAACCATCTTTTGACCCAGTAAGCACAAGACTAGAGTCAGAGCTGATCGTCAAGCATGTAATTCCTTCAGTATGATAAGGATGACCTAGTAATGTAAGTAAAATATTTTTTCAGTATTCAGTAAAGAAGAATTTGAAATAACCTGTTATCCATAAATTGCCAATATAAAAGAAAAAGGAAGAAAGCAATAATAAGTTGATTAATGCAATACAAGTGATGTTGATGTTCAAACCCCTCCAACCAATGTGCATTATTAGGGTGCACTCTTATGGTTGAAGTTTTTCATTTTACATCTACATAACATATATCCTATAAAGAATAGGAGAGCCATGCCTCTGCAGTCACAATTATAACAGGCAGGAAGCTCGAGTTTCATGGTGATCAGAATGCTGCAGATATTGACAACCATGCAAAATGAAAATCAAATAACATACCTCTAACAACATGGATAATTTCTGCAGTTTTAGGGTTCCAGATTCTCATAGTCGCATCATCAGAACCAGTACAAATAGTTTTACCTACAGAAAGTAAAAGCCATAGATAATGAAACTGCCATAATTCAAAATCATAGCGAACGAGCAGGCCAAGAGTTCTTCTTATGATAGAAGTTAATACCATCAGGTGTAAAATCTCCGCAGGTCACACTAGCCCCATGACCGTTGAAAACATTGAGATAAGCAGCCTTGTCAGCATTCCACATCCAGATGGAGGAATCCTCAGCACCAGCTAGGACCAAATGTCCTTTCGGATGCCATCTGACCCACTGAACAATTTACAGTTGATTTAGTATAAACATGAAGTAAACCACATAATATTTCACCAACATTGCTTCTTAAAATATCACCTCAATGCCATCACTAGGGCCTTCAAGAGTGCATTTCAAATCCCCTGTTGTTGTGTCCCACACTTTAACAATTCCATCAAAGCTTCCTGATGCAATCAATTGTCCATCTATGCTAAAGGATAAACTCGATACCGAGTCATGATGGCCTGCATGTGGTGTTTGAGAAGATGAAAGAAATGCAACAATATACTCAAACAGCTGCGCTGAAGGTATCATTGAACAAATATTTAGATTGTTGGGCATTAAATCTATGATGAATATTTAAATTGTTGGGGTTCAAAAAATTATTTATCCTTCATGAATCAAAAGATAAAAACATTCATATTTCATAAAGTTGAAATTGAGATCAGGGAGGCCAATTCCACACCTTGCAACTCGGAAGCCCAATCACCATGACCAATCCTCCACAGGAATCCTTTATCATCCCCACCTCCTGTTGCCACTAGTGTAGCATCTGTTGGACTACATGCAACAGTATACAATTCACCTAGATGCAAAAGAAGCATTTATTAAAGCACAAAACATACATTTGCTAATACGAGCGAGTTGTGTATTAACAATAAGCAACAAATGCACATGACATTGTAGGGAATGGGGCATGACTTCTTGTCGTCAAAATATATCTTCCAAAGATTAACATTTTCAATATCTAGAATATTGTACCGTTGTAAGTAAAGGACAATCATTACTTACAAGGCAACAGTTTTCAACAGATTGGTAGTCCTATGCCTGAGATCTAGATTATACTACCCAGATAATATGCTCATAAACAACTAGCCAAAGATAATGAATCTTCACCCATTGCAGTGTACATTTCTGATCTTTTTTTTTCTTTATTACTATCTGTCTTGTGTTTGTGTGGCATGATAGTGGCATAATATTCTGCTTTACACCCTCAAGTAAAAAAAATTATCATGGAGAAACAATGTTGAGCGAATCCGCAAAAAAAAAAAACCAGAAATCATGGCGAAATACAAAAGTAAATATAATTTTCTTCCAAAATATTATTTTCCAATGAAACACAACTGGGACCTTCTCATCGACCCGTACATCCGTATATTGTATACAAATAGAGATCAACAAATATTTTTAAGAAGATGTAAACTAAAATGGCTAATATATCCTAAAAACATATTGAGTATAGGCTTACCTGTATGACCGGTGAATATATGTATAGAATCATCAACCCCATCTGCAACCATAGAAGGATAACAGGGTAAGAAAACTAAAATTATTTTTTCTAGCACAAACACCAGACCAATGTAGATTAGACAGTAAAACAAAGCCAAGGGCACAAGAACAATAAATTTCCTACAGAAATCAATTGAACCCGCTAGATATATACAAAATCATTTGCACTAGGGGCTCTGAATGCAAAATCAAGCTAGTCCAATGGCTAAATAGTGACCTGTTGTACCTCTACAGATTTTCCAAATTCATTAAACCTATGTTTTGTGAACTATATGACCCGGATCAAATAATTCAAGAGTTCATGCTAACTAGTTACAACTGGCATCATGCAACATAAAATTCCTAGTATTTATCCCTCTCAGTCACAAAGTACAAATCGTGGTCATTAAATGTATAGTACAGAGACATGTATCAAATTATGAGCAGCAAACCTCTATGTAGCGCACAGACATTTTGCTACATCCGGGATGTAATCCCATAATACTAAAAATCATATCACTTAATAATATCAAGTCATTCACCAAGCAACACTCTGTCTTCTGAAGAATTATTAATTATTTTGCAAATCAGATTCAGGCGTCTGAAGTATCGTCTCATTATAGTTATCACAGGAAGAAGAGTGTTTTCTATTCCTATCTTACTATGTAATAAACAGAAGGAAATTAAATACAGAAATATCATATACACACCAAATTCTTCCTCTCCATCAGAGCCACCTTCCTCATCCGCATCCGGTAGTTCTGAATCCACAATTAGGTCAAACAACACAAAAAGTTACTAAAGCACATCAACATTTATTCACAGTAAATAGAGCATGAAAAGGTTTGGGCACATGGATATCAATTAAAACCAGCATGTTTCAAACCCAATAAACTTACAGAAATCAGTTCTGGCATCTCAATTTACAAAAAAGCAGGCTAGAGTAATGACTTATTAAAAAATAATTAAAATATACAACAAAAAAAAGTAGATAATCTTAGCTACTTTAGCAACAAATCACTGCATTTGCAACACAAACTACTTAAACATAAACATACCTTCTTCATCAACATCAAATTCATGGATTATATCACTTTCGTCTATAAAAGTCTGCTCTCCACTGTCCTCATCATCCACTGGAGATGGCGCATTCATTTCTAAGCAAATACACACATATCAAACGCCAATCACAAGTATTAACAACGAAAAATCTCAAACAAAACATCAGAAAACTCAATAGCATGATACAGCAAAACTAATTTGTTCACAACAAATACAAAACGCAGGCACCAATCAGCATCAAGATTGTTGACGTATAAACATCTATATCATAAACAAGGTTTTATAATTGGAATTTAGCCTCGAGGCGTTTCCCATAGCACCGGAGACGTAAGCCTCGCAGCAGTAATAATAAACCTAGTTCGTAATAATACAAACTGAAGTAAAAAAAAGCCTCTATCTATACCTTTGGCGACGGCGGCTTTGACGACGGACTCCGCTGCTAGAAGGCGGGGAAGGGATTCAGAGCTCAGAAAAAAAAAATCTCAAGTGTTTCCAAAAGAATAAAAAGGAGCACTGATCAACGGTCAAGATGGAACGAATCCATTATAAAAAGAGCGGGCCGCCGCATTTCCTTTATTTTTATTTCCAATTTCTTTTATTTTCGATAAATCCTATATACTCCCTCCGTCTCATATTAATTTTATCGGATCTTCCCGAAGGAACCTCCGTCCCATATTAATAATCTCAAATCGAAATGACAAAATAATCAATATTTGTAAGTGAAATAAAATTAATATTTTATTGGTGAATGTAAAAAAATTTATTATTTTAAAAAATAAGATTAATAAATAGAAGAAATCGAAAAGGTAAGTAGAACTAATAAATTGGAAGGAAGAACTAATTATCACTTGTACTGTAATTTATATTGTAAAAATCGGATTATACATTAAACATCAAATGACTTCTATTGTGAAAATATTATTTTAAATTTATGAATAATATTGATCTAGTTTACCCAATTGGGTCATTTAAAATCTTATTTGGAAAGTATTATATGTTAGTTAATTTTTTTAAAAAATTATGTATATTATTTTAATAAGTATACATTAATTTAACACACTCAAAAATTCTTTTGGAAGCTCGAATATGTGACCTCTCAGCCGCAAACAAAGTGTTTTAACCATTACACCCCGAGCGTTGTATACTCGCTCCATCTCATTTTAATTGTCTATCTTTCCTTTTTTGTATGCCTCATTTAACTGCCCATTACCTAAAATGAAAAATTAATACACTCACTCACTAATAAAAAATTAATTTTCTCTATTTTTACTTATATTAGTTACTGTACCGAATCTCAATGGGACAATTCCCTTGGGGCAGATGGAGTATTTAAAATGTCAACAATTTTTTCCTATTCCCTTACACTAGCAAACTCAGCCAGCTTATCTTTCAATTTTTTTTAAAAAGAATTATGATACATAATTTAAATAAAGAGAATATATATCTTTTTATATGCTAACTTATGACCAATTAATTATAAATAAAATTCTTCCAGAGACAAGGAGGATAAGTGCGACAACACTATATTGGTTAATTTGTAAGAATAGTAATAATAATACACCGAAATGTGTGGTCATTTTTTGCATTTCATTTTGATTTTGTGGTGGGTGAACATTTGCGTGGCCTAGTAGCCCTAGAATATGAAGGGGTTGGATCAATATTATATTTTGAGTGAGCATTATTTTTTAATTGATGAAAACTAGCCATGACCTTTTCAAAAAAATTATTACCATAATTGTTGTTTTTACGAATTTTAAAAGTTATGCTATTCCAGCAACAAATCTTATCAACAAATAATCGAAAGCACCAATGCAACAATTTTTCAAATAAATTATCCTCTATCATCTGCTTCTTAATTGAAATCTTAAATATAAAAAATTTCAATTTGTTCATAAATTTGCCAATTAAAATTGTTTCACAGTATATATATGAAAGCATTATATATTGAACTCATCTTCATGAATAAATTATGAATATAATGCGTAATTGTTCATTATAATATAATGTGTGTAATAAGATATAATGTGTATAATATCTTATTACAGTATCGTATACACTACAACAATTACAAACAATAAAAAAAATTTATAATTCATTCAAAGTATTTAATTTGAATTTGAACACAACTCTCTCTCTATATGTGTGAGTGTGTGTTTATGTATTTATCACCAATTTAAATTCACAGAAATCGGATCCTGATATTGACATGATATCATATCACATTATACAAAATAAAGGCCAAAAGGGAGGATGATAAGTTGCAAGTGTTCTTGCCTAAAACATAACACCAAATAATTAGCTCAGATGATGATGATAATAGCAACATTTTCACACATTTTGCACCTCGTTTCGACCTCCGAAATCGCCCGATAAAAGCTACCCAAAAGCTCTCGATTACATTGTTGCAAGAAAGGAAGACAAGTGCAATGAATACTCACCAATGAAATGGAGATGATTCTGATCCCAGTTGGATCCAAAAAAAAAAAAAAAAATTCAAAACAATCTATATGTAATTAGATTGGCTGACCCTTTCTATCACAAGTAAAACAGTAAATAAAGAAAGGAAAACAATGCTATGTAAAATAATATGATTGATGATTATATCACTGTAATGAAGAGGCAGGAATTGCCAATCTGCAGAGTTACTAGTTATGAGGCTGTGACATTTTTCTAGCTATAACTTTTGCATTTTGAGGTGGTGATATGTTAAGAGAGTAGCATACCAAAGTCCCCGAAGAGAGGCGTACGATTCAAAGATCGACAATACATGTAGAGACGGCAAAATTAGTGGAGGCACCGCGGTCCAAATGGGATGCTAGAAGTCGAGACCTTTGGCATTTCAGTAGATATAACTTAGAAGCTACACAGAGTTTGGGCCGGAAGATTTTTCATCCGGAAAATTGGTTTTGCAGGAATCGAACCACCTGTTACTGCAGAGGAAGATAGCAACTCATCAGAGAAGATTTTTTTTTTTTTTTACTGTCTTGTTTTAATTGTTTCAAATGCAAATGAAATGCATGTAGAAACTACAGCCCTCCAGAAAATCTACCAGACAACAACCCTATTGGGATCACGGGCGTGGTAAAACGTCACTCAGAATGTCAGCAATCTCAAATTCTAGAAAATGATAGGCACCCATTGTTGAGTTCCATACAGTAACAGCTCGTAAAGCTTAATATCAATCAAGTCATTGCATCAAAGTATTTCAATGTTGAGGGCTCAAAGATTCACTGCAGTTGAAATACTAACTCATAGCCATCAACAGAGTATCAAAATTTGTTAAAGCGCAATCACTCCATATGATATACGCGGATTCAACTTGTGTGGAAAATAATTAGCATTTTATATTTGTACCTCCAAGTTACGGGAATGTTGATCCCTAACAACTCCAGAGACATCCTCTCCGTGCATTTTAGCATCACAGGATGATTGAATATTAGCTACATCAATTCCCGCATTAGCATCAGGTGCCTTGTGTGGTTCGGAGGCTCCAGTAACCTGGTTAATGGGATAAACAGGAGAACAGCCAATGCATATGATTTAGGCTTCAAACTGGAAGGCAGAACTATAATCAGAGACGTGTAAATATGATTTAGGCTTGAATAAAAGTAGTTCTACAATATTCAATGTATAAAAATGCATCATCTCAGTGCCGCGAGATATGAGAACCCAAAAAAAGTACCAAATATTTGGCAAACCTTTTGATTAGTTAAGAATAAAATAAAAAAGCACCTTTGTATCTTAAAAAGGTTCAATGCGGATGGTATTTTCAGAAAAACTCCCCCCACTCCGCGGGGGGGGGGGGGGGGGGGGGGGGGGGGGGGGGGGGGGGGGGGG
>JAPKLW010000122.1:849844-884955 GCA_026898455.1 Plectranthus barbatus | reverse complement strand
AAAAAGGAAAAAAAAAACATTTTGTGGTAAACTTCGTTCAGGTAGAATATCTTTTTTAACAATAAATATAGTTTTAGGGAAAGTAGAGAGTGATTAAATGAAGAAAAGCAGGATGATGGAGGGTAGTTGGAAACTCCCTCATGCAAGTCACTTTTTTCATCTTCAAATCACAAGAAAATAACCTCTTGGGGTATTGACAATTCAGCTGCAGGGTGTTCAGTTTCTGAAGTAGGAATTTCCATCGGGTCTTGAGCTCCTTCCTTTACATTTTGAACATCAGTTTGCCTGACAAGAGTTGCATTATGATTTTGAGGTTTCTCAGTCTTTTCCACAGGATGATCAACACGCACATTCGGACTGTCAATCTTCATTGCTTCCATTTTCCTGTAATAATTATAAAGTTAATTAATATCCATCAACATTTTACGTTTGAAAGAGTTATGCCGATCAGTCAGTTTGCGAGCAGATAGCATCAACACATAAAGTCTTACCTATTGAAATTATCAACACCTATGCTAATGGAGCTTGGTTTATTGGAAAATAACACTCCACGTAGCGGTTTTCCATCAATGATAGTTTCAATTGTATATCCATCGGAAAAGCTTTTAGTGACCTTAGCTTGGAAGGTCCTCTTTCCAAAAGGAGTTCGGTATTCATTTAGATAGAAATTCTGCCTGCCTGCAATCATAAAGAAGTAATTAAGAATGTATATATGCTTAAAGCATCACAACCATCATTCTACTCTTGGAAGCATTTGATCAAACAAATACAAGGACTTGGCATTTGAAATCTTGAGCTTAGCTATAACTGATAACCTCTAAAACTAATTGATTTGGTATCTACATTCAAAACTCTTGTTTTTCCATCTCTCCTAGATTAACTACAAATTCAAGTGAAAGAAAATAAAATCCTCATCAAACATTGGTCCTAGTCAATCTTTCAACAGGTACCATCCAACTCGATGTATCAACTAACTATATTTCATGTATACCTAGAATGTGCAGCACCTGAGCAACATCTTAGTTCTTACCTTCTTCCTTTTTCTTAAACATCCTAACAATTACATCTCTACTAATTACAGCGAAATATCGCCCTCCTCTCTAACTATGGAAATGCATGCAACTACAAGCCAACAGCGAGCTTCTGACTAAGACTAAGCAACAGCTTCAGATGCATTGAAATATGGATAACTGACCTCTCAGGGGCCCAACTTTTTGTAATATTTGAGTGAAGAACAAAAGATCAAATACTTATAATTAGATCAAATATGATATAATAATAATAATAATAATAATCATAAATAAATAAATAAATAAGTACATAGTGAGCTCCTTTATGAGCAGTGTAATGCATATGGTTCTTCAGTTACTGGTTCAGCAAATTTCTCAAAGGATATAGGTAACCTAACCTTATAGCAAAACCAAAAGAGAAATGCAAAATCAGCATTTCAGATTAAACATAATGTATGTAATCTTACCTGCTGGCATAAAACTCGATATTGGCATGGGTTGGTATATTGTAGTGTCATTTTCATGTTCAACACCAAAAGAAGCCTTCTCATAGCCAGGGGTAACAGTGTGCTGTTCTTGACATTTCAGCTTCAGCTGTTTCCTCAGAGATAACTTCTCCATACGCCTTTCGTCTCTGTCTACCTCTCTAGAAAGCCCTGTAAATAAACAGTGTGTGTACAAGGTCATGCAATCGGTTTATGCAGCAGTTCAATATCTAAAAATAACGTGCAAACTTTCAAATGAGGAAATAAAACCTGTGTGCAAGTAATACATGTCATCCAGTGCTTCAAGATTCTTATTGCAGCCACCAATAAAAACAAGAAGACCTCCCATCTGAGGATCCAGGCTTTCACCAGCCATGGAAAATCTGCCAGAAGGCCCTTCCCCTATTGCTGAAACTTTGATCCAGGTGCCAGTTTCTGCATAAGATAATGCAAATCTCAAATATTTCCGACCAGGTTCAATTGCAATCAGGAAATAATTTAGTAGGTCAGATTGTACACCACTGGACAATCATTATCATCATTTTTAGAAGTATGATAAATAACTTAACCTTATCTAAGGCGAACCTATGGTTGGTTGAGGGATTCAAAAATAGTACAATGGGATTAGTTTTAATCGGATATGGCAATTCATTCTTGCAAATTGCTATCATTAACCAACCATAGCAAGTCATAAACGTTTCTCAAGATTTAGTCATTCCGGTCATAAAAACAAGGTCAAAATCAACTGGTTGAGTTAAAATCCCAAACAGCTCCAAACGAATAGATTATGAATGTTGCAATGAATGCTAGCATGAAACAACTAAATGGGAGTTGATTAACGGTAGGTTTTAGTTTAAAAAAGAATCAATACAGTTCTCAGAAAATTCAAGCCAAAGTCACATTCATATGAAAACTTTATATTTAAACTTTAACTACCAATATGAGCTAATGGACACCAGCTCAGGGGCCACCACAACCCCCCATTGGTGGCGCAGAGCAGCCCACCAATATGCCGGGCTGCTGAAACCCCTACCCACCTTGAGCCACGGGCTGGCCAGGACAAAAATATGCAGGTGCTAGTCAGAACTCAAAACTCAGTCACTCTCTGGGCTTGGGTTTTTTCTATATTCCTACTCTTATTTTGTGATGTGCAAAGATTTGTTAAATGAAGAAGGTAGGCCGAACCGACCTCAGCCTATTAAGGCCTGCTCTATAAGGGGCATAAACTCATCAACCAAACCCAACTTTTTTTGTTGGCTTGTTGGTTGGCCTACTGGCCTGACCCAAATTAATGGCTCTACTTGCAAGACTTAAGCTCTCCTTACAGACCATAAGAATCTTATTTACACAAGGGTAACAGAAAGTGGATGTCACCCCTAAATTCCAATTACTTTTCAATCTAAGAAGTATTTTGTGGGTCTACGTCCTCTAGAAAAGCTAATTTGAATACATTAATGAAGAAGTAAATGCCACAAAATACTTACCAATGTCAAGCATATAAACATCATCATACAAGTTTTGCTCATTTGAGAAACCCCCAAAGACAAACAAGTTTTTGCCCAAACTAATCGTTGTGTGGCCACCACGAGGTGGCAATATCTGGCCCGTGGTGTTCAGCTTGCACCAAACAAGAGTATCTGTTTTCTCAATGATGGAAAGATAAATCATGTCAAAGCAAGATTTTTATGTAGTGAATATAATTTTACAGAATTCGCTCAGTGATATGATGTTAAATTTCTATAAAGAGAGTTTAATAATACCAGCATCAAGTATGTGTACATCTGATAGATAATAATTGAAGGAATCTTCACCACCAATGACTATGATTTTGTTCATCCAAGATGAGCAGGTATGGCTGTCTCTTTTACTTGGAGGAGTACCAGATGGGAATACACGTTTCCACAAGAAAGTCTCTGCAAGCAATGCACGTGTTTGTCCATTTTTTAGCCAAATCACCGAAGATAAAATATCATTCATCACAGGCCAAGTGGCCAACCACTAATGAAAGATGACAAGATAATAGATGGCAATGAAATTTATTATAAATATGCAGACTAAGTAGCAGGTTTTCTGAGAAAACTTCATAATTGATTGCTAAGAACAAGTTTTCAGCAATATCAGCTTAGCAAATGTAAAAGCAACATATCATTTCATATGTACACAAGGACTCTTGACATAGATTATTTCCTGAAAGGCACTGAGATAAGTTACAATTGTATGTCAGCGGATTAGCCATTGCAATCATCAGAAACATTTTAATGAAATCTTCCATTCAATAAATACAAAACCTCATCAACTGTAAGCAAATTGTATTCAAGAAAGAGAAACAATGTTGCTGAAGATTTTATCAGCCAAAATAAGAAAACAATTACTTTTTAATAAAATAAATTAATCTAACTAAAGGTGGCTACATCCAATCAATATGACTCTAGCAGTCATTACATTATAACCATCAAATAACATCTTTGCGTCATCTGAAAAGATTTTTCGAAGTATATAACTTAACTCACATGTAAGCAGATTGAAACTAAGAAAAAGTAAATAATGTTGGTAACAAGCTTTAACATCATATAAAAACAAAATGCCCCTGAGCAATACATCACTAAATGTGACAGAGTAAAAAGTCCATACCAGTATCCAATATGTAAAGATCATCATAGTAGATTTCACTGTTCTCAGATTTGCCACATCCACCGAAAATGAAGAGTCTTTTACCAATAAGCGCTGCACTGTGACCTTCTCTTGGTTCTGGAACATCACCTCTAGCACTTGGCAAGATCCAAGTGTTGGTGGCTATCATGGGTGAAGAATATGCCAACAATGAGAAAATTACACAATCATTAAACAAGGTGGTCCTTAGATTAGGTTCAAAGTTGCTTCATTATCTAGATAATCATAAACACCGAACAAGGGTAATTGATTCTTGAATATCTTAAAGAAATTGAGGCTAACAGTGCAAAAGGCAATTTTTTCACAGTTGTGATAAAAGACAATTTCTAGAGAAACAGGTAAGCTGCTTGTTAGCAGAGAGAAAGAGAGAATGAAGGGTAATGTAGAAAAAGAAAAGTTGCTCAATTTTTTTCCATCTAATCACTTGTCTCGTACAGAAGAATAAAGTGGAAACATATGAAAAGAATCGAGCATGGCCAAGAGTAAAACTACTGCACCAAATATCTAATGGAGATGAACCACATTAACAGAGCACTGCTCTGCCTGTAAATCTAGAGCTATATTCTTTACGAATTAACAAAACAGGTCATAGATCTGAACCAATACAAAAAAAGAGAAACAAATTAAAAGCTTAAAGATAAGGGAGAATATATACAAGTATTATGATCAATAAAAAAGCTCACTTGTTTGCAAAATATGTAAATCATTAAGTGGCCTTCTCCCATCGGTACCGCCAAATACGAACAGATTATCTCCAACTGTGGTACAACTATGACTATCCCTTGCAATAGGTGGTGTACCCTTCATTACAGGCTCACTCCAAAGCATATTTTCTGAGTAAACAAGTAAGTTAAACTTCTCACTGACAAGAATGGTCCCGCACATATTACATTGATAAATCCAAATCCAATAAGAACAATGGTACATGAACACAAATTGAATGGGAAAAGTTAAGTTTTCGTTCTGCACCATTATTCATTACAATAATGTTTCAACACTTCCCCAAGTGGAACATACCAATTAGAGAGGAACGTACGGAAGCTTCTAAATCGGAATGAAATCACCTAAAAACAAGTGTAATGAACAAAAGCCCAGACTACCATACATTTTCAACATGCAAGAACCCACAGAAGATATGAACTATAACGTAAACCTGGCACATAAACTCAAGAAACAAGTGAGTGGGAGTCGGAACTTTTTTTCTGAAGTTTAAGAAATTGATGAATAATCAAAATGCACACACACACTGACACACATTCCCACCCCATGTTCTGCCCAAAAAAACAAAAATCAAAATAGAACATGTTGAAGTCACAACCCAAAACAAGAATACAATGATAAAACCAAGCGGGAAGAAGTTACCAGTACTAAAAACATGAACTTGATTCGTCTGGCACTGATCTTTCCCATATCCACCGAAAACATAGAGAAGCTTGCCTCCTCCAATGGCGTTGCATGTGTGGCCCCACCTCACCCCAGGCCCACCACCCTCTCCTCTCACCTTCTCCCACCTCAGTGTCATGCTCTCAACATACAAAAAAAAAGGGCTGCCCACTTCAAAAAATCGAACAATTCAAAAAAGAAAAAAAAATGGAGATGTGAACAAATGAGAAGAAAATATGAAAAGGGGTATGAGAGAAGGGAAAGAAAGATTGAAGAAGTGAAAATTTTAGTTTCTAGGGATGTGGGTTTAAGGGCTTTTTCATTTATGAATCAACAGCAGCTCCGGCCAGAGATTATGACTGCGTGCGCGCGTGAATCAATGCTCTTTGGAGTGATGACGTGAAGAAACTCTCCTTGATTTTGGGTGGGGGATGGGTTGAGGGCTTTTGTTTCCGACAATCAATGAATTCAAACTCAAACTGCGAATTTGAAATCCCTGCAATTTATTAAATTGTTTCTTCGTTGTACCAAGCCAGGCACCTTACATTTTTAGACAACAAAAAATAAATAAATAAATAATAAATAGGGAAATGCATATTTGGTCCATAATGCCTTTTTTTTTTTTTTTTCTTTTTCCTAAATCATATCCTTAGATTTATTCGTTTTATCTTTACTTTCATTATCATCAAATTGAGTCCATATGTTTTTCTTTTTATTATTTGCTAAAAATTGAATTATTGTAATGTTTTTTTTAATCGATAGACCTTAAAAATTAAAATATATTTATCGTGCAAGGTTTAAACACTTTCGAAATTGTATGCAAATTAAGTATGAGATTTGAATTTAGCTTGCGTAAATATTTGAATTCTAATTTACAAACACAGCATTATATTAAGTGTCACAGAAAAATTAGTTATGTACTTTTTTTAAAAAAATATCTATTAACCCTTTCTAAAAATTTATAGTCAACCCTCATATAATCGGGTAAAGATTATTTAAATAATGTGATATGCATGTATGTAAAAACACAACTTCATGAGACCAACGATTATAATAATGTTGTTCACTAATTTCAATATTTTCAATGTTAGGGAATATATTTTTCAGTACTACAAACTATATTTTCAAGTATTAGAATGTATAACTCAAGGTGCAAATGATTTCAAGAGTAGCCAAAGAAAAAAAAAATGGAAAGAAAAACCGAAGTAGATAAGTTACACAATTTAATTCTAAGTTTTTTTTTCCCAAAAAAATATAAACCTTAAAAAGAATTTTTCTTTTGGTTTTGTGTTGTTTGTATTAAAGAATAGCTCATTAGCTCCCTCGCCCCTCGTATAAGAATCATAACAAAGTTGACTAATTTTAAGAACAATTGACGAAATCAGAAGTTGATTTGTTTTAGATTCTTTAATGAAATTAATTGAAGAAGTCTCAAGTTCAGTTCAGTCCTGGTTGCTGCATATTGTCATTTTTTATCAACAAAATGGTCTGAAAAAAAAAACATAAATTAAGTAGTCCACAGGTAAGAGATTTAGGGAAATTATATTTATACCCACAACACTAAAATATCCAAGATTTTCATTGTGAAATTGTGATTCAAATGGTCCAATTGGCCAACTCATTAAACAGTTAATTCTAAACTCTACATTGCAATCTCAAGGGCTGAGAGTTGAGAAAAAAATGTAGAGAAACCATTTTTAAAAAATAAACTACTATCAAACATTTAGAAACTCTGCATTGCAATCTTAAGGGGTAAGAATTGCTTAGTATAAAAAGTTCTAAGCATCGACAGATTTCAAAATCTATGGTTATATAAACACATTTATAAATGACAGTTAGGACAAAATGGCAATGGATAACTACCCCGGTACAACAATAGTACAGGTCAAAACAAAATATACCTGAATCCACACAATCCAGGCAATCAAAACTAGAAACTAGGGGAATAGCGCTTTTTGGGGTTCTGCAGAACGTTCTTCAACCTACAGGATGCTGCAGTCTGAAGAATATAGCTAACATGCCAACTAAACTAGTGTGTTTCCAAAGCTATGAACCGGAACAAGTGTTAACATCGAAGGGTACAGCGTGAGAAAATTCACCTGTTCCTGTCTCGCTCAATGAGCTTTTCTTCCATTACACCATCACTTATGGCGCCATCTGATCCAATAATGCCCCTTCATTCTCTAATGAAATAGCAGTACACTAAAGGATATACATAGTAACCGATGACACAGATCACATAATAAAAAAATAACAGTGAAATAGAAACGAAACATGAGTTGTATTCAATACCTTCATTAAGTATTTACAAGTTTTGGCCGTTGAGTCTTTGGATCAATTTCTACTCGGAGGCCCAGTTCAGCAATTTCAGGAGTAGCCATGGAACTCTGGAGCTCCAACTGAGCAACTAATTTTTGGTTTTCTTCATTCCCTTCAAAAACAGTTCTCATTAACCAGATACCCCACTCCCTCAAGAATGGATTATCTTCATCAGTGACGCATTGTTGTAACAAGAGAACAACTGCATCTTGTTCTCTTATTTCATCCTGGACATGCTTCTTGCGGTAACTACAATTTGCAATAATGGCAACCAAGTCTCTTCGAAAACCTCTGTAGGGGGGCCGATACTTTGAAGGTTGTGAGGTTGAGTCATCTTTATTATTGTTGTTGACCATTGCTTTCTGAATGATTGAGGGAGGATCTAGGTCACGGAGTAATGTTATAAGAAACTTAATCAGCCCAGCTGACACTAGCATATCTACAGAATCCCTTCCTCCGTCCTGGTTCTTAATACTTGGACCACGAGATGCACTAATGTATCTTAATATGGACAGGGTGTAGCCCATGACATCAACATCAACCGAACCAGTTGGAAGAGCAATCTTTCCTCTAGTGCTAAAATCAACAATTCTAACAGCATTTCTCAATGTCTCGAATATCAATAGTGAAAAATCATCCGAAACAACAATATCTCCAAGTTGCTCATTTAGTGTTTCTGAAAGGATACCCAGTAACAATGCTTGCTCAGCTCCAAAACTAGTAATCCCAGCTGCATTCTTATTGGAGTTCTCTGTTTCAGCAACCGGAGACAATTTTGAAAACACGGGTGAAAAATAAGAGTCTTCAAAGCAGATTTTGGAGAGAAGCAATTTCAGCCAGTGCTCCCTAAATCCAACTGCGAAAGACCAACATGGAAATTAAAGGGTCACATTTAAATATCATTTTTACAAATATTTGTACATATGCAAGAGATAGACAGTAAAATCATTATAAAGGTGTGTACCAATTGTAACAGTCGATAAAATTTGTACAATGATATCCAGTCCTGCATCTCCAAGCAATTCCACAAATCGTTCATTGCTACCCTCCACGCATGTATAGATTACCATGCACAAAGTATCACATGTTTCCAAGCTTCTAACACGAGCAATATCCAGAAATCCAAGGGGAAAGAGTTGGCGCCATACAAAATCACAATGTTGTTCACCAGCTAATGTAACATTTCCTAAAAGTTGCAATACAATATGAAGCATCCTAGTATCAGAACCAGAAGCAAGCCTCAAAGAATTTATGATAGTCGAAACAATAACAACACCGTTTTGTTGAATAAATAGATCCTGGTTTATAATTTCTCCGGCACACAGATTTCGAAGTAGCTTTATGGATAAGAAAAGGTCTTCTGCAGAAAGTTGAAGTGGAGATCGGCAAAGCTTAAGGACTGGTGTAACAATATGTTTGCAAGCGAGTTCCAACCTCCCATCAGAAGTTTTTGCTGTTTCAATGAGACAATCAAGTGCTTCCTTTAAAGTTGAAGAGTCAGAAGCAACTAAGAGCTGCTCAAGTTCATTTTCCATTCCATCCATTCTCAAAGGATAGATATAGAGTTAATATGGTCGAGACTATCAATGTAGGAATCCGGAAAAATCCTGAAAGGACAAATTTGTGAAAGGACAAATATGTTACTGATTAATTCAACGACAAAATAAAACTACTAAGTTCCAATTATGAGCATGTAATTCGGTACAACAGATCAAGAGCTCTTTTAACTGAATTCAAACAATCACTACAGAAACCTCAAAATAAATTCAGAACAAAATCACAAAAATAAAAAATAAAAAAAATATTCAGTCCACAATCTCTCCTTCTGGTTAAAAATGACATGAATAACCCTACTCTTCTTGAAATTAATTTATCTGCGACTTTTATAGACTTATAGTACCTGTGCCAATTGACAATTGTGAATCAAGTGGACATGCTATTAAAAACGTAAAATACTGTCAAAGATAATTATGGAATGATTTCCTTACAGAGGGTTAAGAGATTGACTACAGTATTTTTTTTCCTTTCATTTCCCTAATTAAAGAAACAATGGGAAAATAAAACTGCAAGTAGTTGTAATATTCGTAGTAAAAATATTAATTTAGAAGCCTCTATATGCATTTGTTGTTATCTTAATAATCCTACAATAAAAAATAAATTCTAAATAATAAATTAATATATTAAATAAGAAAAGTTCATTATAATTACAAGTTTACATGTTGTAAAACTCACTAGGCACTAGTTGGGTGTCTGCACTGCCTGGAGGCCTAGCGCAGCGGACTAAAAAAAGTAAAGAAGGATCAATATTAACTCAAACATCCTAAATAAATATTCCAACAGTTATTTAAAATACAAGCAACATTTCAACCTAAACTCAAGAAACGAACTAGTGTGCCCCTTGTAATTAAAGTCTAGTTATTGACTTTTACTTTCCATCAGAGAAATATACAGAGACAGATGGATGGAAAAATTAAGGGTGCAGAGCATCGAAAAGATGATGAACCGGGGAAGTCCAAGAACAATCTCAATTAATGCCACATACTTTCTGGGAATTATGAAGAGGAAGTGAGATGGTAAAGATAATTACTAGCACCGATTCCTCATAATCTCTTTCGAATATTAAAATGCAAAGCAAAATTTCAATGACACTACAAACTTATACTCAACAAAGTACAATAAATGCAAAGCATATAAGATGATAATAATTATTAATGATGCAGATTGAGAAATGAAAATACTATGAATCATTACTGCAAGGCAAAGTATCAATATATCGTGAAATATAAAATCACCGAGAACAGAACGAATTAAGGCATGCCACTGCTACAAAATAGCTTCTTAAACTCTGCATATAGATTAATAGGTCTACTCAAATAATATATTTGCCCAAATTCAAATCACGAAGAACATAACAGATCAATTTACCCAGACTCGGATTAATTTACCACAGCTCTGACAAATAACATATTTACCCAAACTCAAATCACCAATAACAGAACAAAAAAAAAGGAAAAAACGCAAGTTGTTTACGGGCTAAAAGCAGAGATGTAGCGGCGGTGGGAGATGAACGTGCGGCGGGCGAAGTAACGGGAGGTGAGATGCAGGCGTCCTGTGTTCAACGTGGTGGAGAGGTGCGACGGGGGTCGTGGATGACGGCGGAGTGGGAAGGACGGTGGTGGGGAGGGCGTGAACGGGCGGCGTTTGGCGGGGTGATAAAAGTCTTAGGTACGGGAATGCCCAATTGAATTTTGGGTGGACAATTAGGATTTAGGGTTTTGTTTTATTTCTTCATTTTTTATTTTATGTATATAAAAAACTAATTTCATTTTGTATATAAATTTTTATAAGTGAAAATTTTTAATTTTATTTTCTAAATAAAAAATTGTATAACTGAACGTGGTTTGTGTAATTTGAATAATTTGTTATTTTATAGAACTTGAGAGTATAAGGAAACCAATAAAATTTATAATATACCAAATTTAAATACAGAAATAAAAAATCCGATATTATATATTAATGTATTAATTTAGTATATATTTAATATTTCATATATAAAAAAATCTAATATTTTATTGTGTAAAAGAAAATATATGTGTCTATATGCAAAAATTGATCTATACATCGAAATTGCACGAACAAATCTATCGTTTTTTTCCCTATTAACACTATAAGATTGATCACGTTATAAATATTTGTATATATTCAAAGTTATGTTTAATATTATATTTATTTCAATTAAAATATTAAAAATGATATACGTACTGCGCAACGCGCGCACGCAAAAACTATATGGAGAATCTAGTCAAAGTAAAAAAGGAGAATTAAATAATTAAGTGTAGTTGAGTAGAATATACATATACATCACTCTACTGCTCATAAGCCATTCGATAAATTGAGTTCAATTCATTCGAAGTAGCACCGCTGTTTGAAGAGCTCCAGCGAAATTGGGAAAAAGCATGACCGAGCTCGCAAATGAATTTGAAAAATATGCAGATTTTTTATAATTGTAGTTCATATACTAAAAGAAATAATTGTGGCATGCACCTGAATATCATATAGGGAGCGTGTCTAGTCAATTATGGCATATTTACACCCAACACAAAGATACTAACGATTATAGACGATAACGTTGTTTGAATGAGGAACAAAACAATTTTTTAAGAACAAATTACGAGCGTGTGTGTGCAGTCTACATTCGTATAATGTTTTGTAGCACACTTGTTATCATATAAAGTTAGGGGCGTTTGGTTTAACTGTCAGGAATCACTATGGGTATGGGTTTGATAATAGAGGGAATAGGTATGGGTTTGATTTTTGGGAATCATTTCCAATTCTGATGTTTGGTTTATTAGATGGGTTTTGGAATCATTTTTCAATTCTGATGATTTATTTTTTAAGTTTATAGGTTTATAATATAATTAAATTGTTATACAAAGAATAACTAATTTAACAAGAAAAAATAATAAAATAAAATCATATTAAAACAAATAAATAATCTATTTATCTAATTATTTATTTTATAAAATATAAAATTAAGATACAAAATAAATGACTGATTTTATAATAATAATATTATTATTATAATAATATATTAAAAAGAATAATATATAATTATACAACATATAATATTATAAATAATATAATTATCAAAAACATTAAAAAAAGAAAAAAGAAAAAGTAAATAAATTAGAAAATAATTATAAATAAAATGAATTAAAAAATAAGAAATAAATGATTAATTTAATAATAAAAATTAAGAAAATATAATCATATTAAAATAAATAAATAATATATTTATATTCTTATTTATTTTATAAAATATAAAATTAAGATAAAAATAAATAATTAATATAATAATATTATTATATTAATATATTAAAAAGAATAATATATAATATTATAAAATAATATAATTATCAAAATATTTTAGATTAATATTATAAAATAAATAAATAAGAAAATAATTATAAAATAATATGAAATAAATAATTTTGGTAATGATATATGAGAATGAAAATGAAAACCCACCATTTTGGAGGGTTTTGGTGATTCCCAAGTATTTGGGAATCATTCCCATATTTTCATTCTCATACCCTTTAACCAAACAGTGGGTTTCGGAATCATTCCATTCCCTCATTCCGAAACCCACCAACCAAACGCCCCCTTAGTGTAATGATTTATACAATATTTAATCTCAACGTAGATAGATAATATATATTTTAATTTAAATGAAATTAAATATACAACTATCTAAAATTTACTAAAATACATCAATATCATAAGAAAAAAACAAAATATTGCATTCTTGTAACATGATAGTGAAAGCTAGGTAAGGACTAATAGATTTGGATTTTTTTTTTTTTTTATAATCATTGAGTGAGAGATAATGATATTTAATATTTATATCCAATTTTAGTAAGGTTGATGGCAGAAGTCGCCTTGTGAAAACATGGTAACACATATAGTTATAGTAGTGTGTGGCCACGACAGAGAGAAGGAATTCTAGAGAGAGATAAAATAAACAGAGAGAGAGAAACATAACTGAAATTGGGGTCGCGCTCAATCTGTCAGGGTCGGGCGTATCCACTTGATAGATGCTTCTTCCCTAATTGCAGACAACTGCATCTCCCTCTCCAGTCTCCATCGCCATTTCATTCTATCTCTATCTTCTGTATATATCTTTCTCTCTCCACATTGCATTAATCTTTTGATTTTTTTTTTAATAAAAAAATTCCTGCAGTAATTTGATCGATAAAGCGGGGTTAAGAGAATCCAATCTCAATCACAATCGGGAATTATTTGTGTTCCCTAGCATTGATAATTTCTTTCCCCTTACCGTCAAACCCTAAAACTTAGGATGAATTGGTTATCCACTATCCCACTTGCTTCCTAAATCCTTGTTTTCGAGGAATTATTTCCCTTTCTCCGTTGAATTGAACTCAATTTATGCTTTTTCCTTTCTTTTTTTCTTCTCTTTTTTTTTTCTTCTCTTTTTGTTTGTTCTTTTGTAGATTCTACAATTTTGAAGGCTTCCCTTTTACTTACCCAATTTCTAAAAATAAGTTTAATCAATCCGGAGATATCAAAAGAAAAAAGAGGGAATTTTTTTAGTCTTTCAAAAAAAAAAAAAAAAAAAGAGGGGAATGCGCATTTGCTTGAAGGAATCAAACATTTACAAAAAATTTACTGTTGGATTGCTGTGAGGGTCAAAACAAAACCCTAGCTGGCTCTTGTTGATATTTTGATATGGTTTTGTTGAATCGTTGCTCGTGGCAGTGAATTCAAACCGAATTATGGCGGTAATTGGCGAGGCAGTGAAATTGTGACCGCATTCTGGTGGTAATTGGTGAATTATGGAGATCTGTTCCTTAATTATGATTGCCCGGAACGAAATTGAGAGACTGGATTGGGAAAAGGGGCTTTGGATCCGATCAGGGATGAGACAGCGCCATTAGAATGGCGCTGTTTAGAAGGTTCTTTTACCGGAAGCCACCTGATCGGCTTCTGGAAATCTCTGAGAGGGTCTACGGTATGCTTGGAGCTGGTTTTTATTGTTTAGTTATGAGTTATATCTTCTCAGCTTTCGAAGTTCTTGAATTGCAATGACACTGTTGCGATTATTTTGTTGTTGTGTTAAGTAAATTAGTCTATGGAACTTTTGCTAATGATTTGCTTTGAGGCTATGTGCACCAGTTTACTATTTCCTGGATGCTGCACCTATAATTTGAAGTTTTTAATGTACTCGAAGTGGAATGCTAAAGTTGCAACTTAAGACTTTTTTAGGTAGTAGCTGATTGCTGAATGATTTCAAGCTTGGGGTTCTGAGTTTATCGTTCATTTGCTGTGAAAATTTAGGGTATAATTGAAAGTGCAATGCGATGTTATATGACGCAGCAAGTTGTGTAAGATACTTTGGAATCTTCACAATACCTTATTACTGTAAAATGCTAATTTTTTGGATCCTCTTCTTCTTCTTCATTTTTTTTTTGGCCATGTGGACATTTCCTTCTTCCTCCCTGAATGTTTTGATTGCATATTGAGGTGTTAGTATGAGTTTCAAATGGTATTTTATATATATGATGGTTGGAATGGTGAATAAAACTATATGATTATGCCATTTAATTTGTTCTGAGTTTATAGTTCATTTGCTGATAAAATTTAGGGTATAACTGAAAAGTGCAATGGGATGTTATATGACGCGGCAAGTTGTGTAAGATACTTCTGCATCTTCACAATATTTTACTTTTGTTGTTGTTGTTGTTGTGTGTGTGTGTGTTTTACTGGTATTACTTGGAAATGAAGGTTTGCATGACATCGGACAACCATGTGGACATTTCCTTATTCCTCCCTAAATGTTTTGATTGCATATTGAGGTGTTAGTATGAGTTTCAAATGGTATTTTATATATATGATGATTGGAATGGTGAATAAAACTATATGATTATGCCATTTAATTTGTTCTCAAATCTCAATGCAGTGTTCGATTGCTGCTTTTCCACTAATGTACTTGATAAGGACGAGTACAGGACATACATGAATGGGATTGTAGCTCAGTTAAAGGATCACTATCCTGGCGGCGCTTTCATGTTTTTCAATTTCAAAGAAGGGGATAGCAAGAGCCACTTATCTGATCTGTTATCTCAGTATGACATGACTGTCACGGAATACCCTCAGCATTATGCAAGGTGTCCGTTGTTACCCCTGGAGATGATCCGCCACTTCTTGCAATCTAGTGAGAACTGGTTGTCGGTTGAGGGCCAGCAACATATTCTGTTAATGATTTGTGAACGAGGTGGATGGCCTGTTCTTGCATTTATGCTAGCTGGCCTTCTTCTTTACAGAAAACAGTTCACTGGTGAGCAGAAGACCCTAGAAATGGTATACAAACAAGCACCCCGGGAACTTCTTTATCTTTTGACTTCTCTGAATCCACAGCCATCTCAGCTCAGGTATCTTCAGTACATGACTAGAAGAAACCTTCAGTTGGATTGGCCATCATCAAGTGCATCGTTGGCCTTGGATTGCGTGACACTCAGAGTCCTTCCTCTATATGATGATGGGCAAGGGTGTCGACCAATTGTACGGGTATATTGTCACGATTCATCTTCCAGAATGTCCAACATAAGTTCAAGGCTTTTGTTTTCATCTTCTGCTATGAAAAAACATATTCCTTACTATCGACAGGTAATAACCCATTCTTAAACTTCATGTTAAATTGGAATTGTCCACTTCTTTTATTTGCTTAAAGGATATCTTCGGTTCAGCTCGGATTGCTGATCATGATGATATTTGGTTCCAGGAAATGTGTGCTCTAGTAAATATTGATATCCATTGTCGTGTTGAAGGAGATGTTGTTCTCGAATGCATTCATTTGGAAGATGATCTAGTTAGCGAGAAAATGATTTTTCGAATTATGTTCCATACTGAATTTGTTCGGTCGAATGTTTTGATGCTGACCCGTGATGAAGTCGATGTCCTTTGGGACGCAATGGACCTTTTTCCGAGGGAATTCAGTGCAGAGGTAATATTTGGTATTGTTTGTGATAACTTTTTTCAATTTTTAGAACTTTATTTGTGTAAAATTTTCACGTTGTTGTATCAGGTACTGTTCTCAGATGCAGATTCTCTATCAACTATCACCACCACAGAAGCTGCAAGCGAAGACGACAGTGAAACTGAACTAGTGTCTCCTGCATCTCCTGATGAATTTTTTGAGGCAGAAGAGATCTTTAGTGGTTTTGTTGAAGCGCACGATAATAAGGGAGAATCAGATGACCATACAATTCAAGTTAGTGGACAGGTATCAGAAAGTCATCATAACAGTGCCTTGGAGGATGATTTGGATTATCATGCATTTCAAGAATGTGGCATAGATGAGGCTAGTCGCAGACATGCCGAGATGGTGAACCCTATTAGTAACTTGTTAAAGAACAAGGGAGTCCAATTAGAGTCAAAATATGTGTTTGGTGAGGTGGTCACTGATCCAGGAATTTTATCTGAAAATGCTGGTACATACATCAAGTGTGAAAAAGAGGGCAGTAAGGGAAAATATAATAACTATACAATTCAATTTAGTGCTCATGTTGATGAAAGTCATGATGATGTTGCTTTGGAGCATCATGCATTTCAAGATTGTGGTATAGATAAGGTAGGTACTGAACATGGAAGCACGGTGGACCCTTCTAGTAACTTATTGTTGAATGAGGAAGTTCAATTAGCGTCAAGGTATATGTTTGTTGAGGAGGTCTCTGATGCAAAAACCTTACATAGAAACGATGGTGCGTGCATAAGACTTGAACAAAGAGACAATAAGGAGGAATGTCAAACTAGTGGTGATGTTGGTGAAATTCATCATGATTTTGCCTTGGATTATGATTTAGAACATTATGCACTTCAAGGCTGTGGTATAGACGAGGCCAATAATAAACACGTAAACATGGTGGACCCTACTAGTAACTTGTTGAAGAATGGAGAAGTCCAATTATTGTCAAGGTATGTGGTTTCTGAGGTGGTCAATGATGCAAAACCTTTATTTGAAAAGGATGGTGCATACATCGGGCTTGAAAAAGAGGACAATAAGGGGGGATCTGATGACCATACAATTCAAGCTAGCTGCAAGGTTGGTGAAAGCCATCATCATGCTTCATTTGAGGATGGCTTAGAACATTATGCATTTCAAGAGTGTGGTATAGATGAGTCCAATCGAATGCATGGAAACTTATTAGACCCTTCCAGGAACTATGTGCAAAATGGGGAAGTCCAACTAGAGTCAAAGTATGTGTTTGCTGAAGTGCTCACTGAGGCAAAAACCTTAACTGAAAATGATGGTTCATACAACAAATCTGAAAAAGAGGACAGTAAAGGGGGATCTGATAACCATACAATTCAAGTTAGTACTCAAGTTGATGAAAGTCATCGCAACCCTACTATTAGTTTGCTGCAGAATGGGGAAGTCCAATTAGGGTCCAGGTTTATGCTTGCTGAGGTGGCCACTGATGCAAAAACCTCGCCTCAAAATGATGGTACATGCATTATGTGTGAAAAAGAGGACGATAAGAAAAGTGAAGAAGTGCTTACATTGATGAGAATTGAAAAGGAAGGTTCTAGACAAAAGCTTAAAACTGATGATAATGTGCGAAATTTGGGAATGAATATTTCAATTGCCCAAAAGGAGCAGCTAGTTCCAAGATCAAGATCTGATCTAGATGCAATTGTTACTGGTAGAAAAACTAAGCAACTAGACTTGCCTATGGGCAAGCTCAAGCTAAAGGCCATATCAAGGCGTAATAGTGCTCCATCACTATTAGCTATTGGCAAAGATTCCATATTCCGGGGAAAAAATATGCCCCAATTTGTTCGTGCAGCTTCAGAATCTAGAGCAACAATGGGTAGAATATCAACATCTCACTTTCAGAAGCGCACAACTTCTGCACCGTCATTGGACTTATCAGCAACCGAGGAGGGTTCTTCCCAAGCTTTTCTTTCAAAAAAACAAGTAATCCAAGATTTCAATGAACCTAGTCTTGTGGAGTCGCAACTTTCACCTATGTCGTTGTCTCTTTCACAGTCATTATCAAGCAAACATGATTTTTTGCCCACATCAGTTCCTCACGATAAAGAACCCGAGCTTCTACCTTTGGTTTTAACCCCTTCGTCTGAACCTACGTCATCTTTACCCGTGCCTTCAGTTTCTCCAACAACAATCTTACCCCCTCCACCTAGAGTTTCGCATATACCTCATTCTCATATACCCCTTGCTCCTCCCCTTCCTACTACGGTTTTGATTCCTCAAACTCCATCTACGACTCCATGTCTTAGTCCTCCGCCTATGCCTCTAAATTCACCTCCTACAAATGCATTTCCGCCTCCTTCAACTGCAACTGTTTTTCCGCCTGCACTCACACTTCCATCTCGACCTCCTCCTCTTACATTTCCACCTCCATCCACTTCATTTGCTCCTCTTACATCTCCACCTCCATCCTCTTCATCTACTAGTACAGTAACTTATTTTCTCTCAAGTTCAGTGCCACCACTATCTCCACCTTCACTGTCATCACCAGTATCTTACAAGAATGCAAGTTTAGAGTTATTATCTTCTTCTTCTTCCCCTATCCTTTCCACTCATCCCCAATCATCCGTAGATGCTAACTTACCCTCAAATGAGCCATGTGTTTCACTTACTCCCTCAGTACCCCTATCACCTACCCCATCTAGTGTGGAAAATTTCAGTACAGTTATTCCACCACCCCCTCCACCCCCGCCACGACCTTGGTGTGCTGTCTATTTTGTAGTACCAAATTCTCCAAGTTCATCTCAATTTCCACTTTCTCTACAAGCTGTTCCCTTTTCATCAATACCTCCCAGTCAAGGTTTTTATTATTTTCCTTCATCTCAACCTCAATCTCCATTGAGTGGTGCACCACCTTCAAATTTGTCTTTTGTTGGTGATGCACCACCAACATCAATACTTTCTTGGATGCGATCAATATCACAAATCCCTTTATTTACTACAACACCACCCCCTCCAAATAATGGAGTTGATTTCAATCTTCCTCATAACACTCCACCTACTATGCCTTGTTCTTGTTCGTGTTCATCTCCTGCTACTGTTGTTAAGGAAACTCCACCTCCACCTCCTCTGAATGATGCTTCCCAAGCATTAAAACCTACACCCCCACCCTCAGAAATACTTCCCCCTATAACCCCTCAAAAATCCAGTGCTCCACCACCGCCACCACCTCCGCCGCCACCACCTTGCGGTGGTGCTGCCCCACCACCACCACCTCCACCTCTGCCACAAGGAGGTGGTGCAGCCCCACCACCTCCAATTTCTGGTGGTGCAGCCCCACCACCTCCGCCTCCCCCACCTGGTGGTGGTGCAGCCCCACCTCCTCCGCCTCCCCCACCTGGTGGTGGTTCAACCCCCCCACCTCCACCTCCCCCACCTGGTTGCCCTCCTCCACCACCACCACCTATGGGCGGTCCGCCACCTCCACCACCTCCACCTTTCGGTAGTGCCCCACCCCCACCACCTCCACCTATGGGAGGAGGGCCACCCCCACCCCCTCCGCCCATGGGAGGCGGGCCACCTCCACCACCTCCTCCTGGAGGCATACCTGGCCCACCAGCACCTCCAGGGCCACCAGGAGGTCCACCACCACCTCCTGGAGGACGAGGAGGTCCACCACCCCCACCTGGAGGAGGTAGAGGGATTGGTGCTGGTAGAGGGCAGGCGCGTCCTGCAGTAAAAAAATCTACATTAAAGCCACTTCATTGGAGCAAGGTGACCCGTGCTCTAAAAGGAAGCTTATGGGAAGAATTGCAGAAACAAGGAGCTCCTCCAGTGTATTACTCTTCCTCTCCTTTTTTAATTTTTCTTTTGATCAGATATGGTCCAATGCTTGTGTTATTTATTTTTTTGTAATTTACGAGTTTTACACCCGGCTTTGCGCAAAATATTTAATGTTTTATCTATAAAACAAAAATACATATATTAATATTTATTTTTAAAAATAATTTATTTTTCTATCCATAAATATTAATCATTAATTAAGTGCACTGTAAATAATATCTATATATCTTTATACGTATTTATAAATTTCTAACAAAATAGAAATATTACATATTTATATATACAATTCTCACAAAAAATGTGAGTAAACACTTAACTATTAAAAATAAGATTCTAATTTACAAAGCAAGCTTAAAATAAATAAAAATTATGCATGTATATTCAAAAACAAATTAAAGTAATAAATTAGCGAGTTTGTAAAGTTTTTGAGGAAAAATGACAAAATGTATTGTTTTTGTTATTATATAAATTATATATGATTAAATATAAATACATTAATAAATAAAATTACAAACAATTGAACTACATAAAAGTTATTTTAATATAATTGTATATTAATAAATAAAATTAGAAACAATTGAGATATATAAAAAATTATATTTTTTTGCTTTTGGTGGGAATAGTTACTTAAAAGCATTTTTTATTGACCCCCCTCCAAAAAGAAAACGTGTTCTGTATTTTATTGTTTCTATGAGTTAATGTTTATGTAAATTTATTCTTTTCTTTCCTTCCTTCTGCTTCTTCTTGATTTCTTGAAGTTACTTATATATTTTCCTCTAATTCTACTGCATAAATTGTGTGTTTCAATTGTATTAAACGTGTTTTCTATATTTTTGCTTTGAATTATTATGTTACACGAATTAAATATTCACCTATGTGCTTGGTTTTTTTAATGAATTTATCTTTTTCTTCCTTTCGTAGATCTTGATTCATTGAAGTTACTAATTTCTTTCCCTCCAATTCTAGTGCAACAGAATTTGATGTGAAAGAAATTGAGACTCTTTTCTCTGCAGCAGCCCCAAACAAAGATAGTTCTGCAGGCAAAGGTGGAGCCAAGAAGGCTGCTGCAGCTAAGCCTACCAAAGTCCAGCTGGTAATGTTGCTTTGCAAATTATATAAAATTTTCTTCAATTGAAGAACAATGAAATATAAGCAAGCTTATACCTGTCACATTGTGATTTTATCATGCAGATTGACTTGAAGAGGGCCTATAATGTAGAAATAATGCTTACAAAAGTGAAAATGCCACTTCCTGACATGATGGTAAGCTAAGATAGTGCATCTTTTCTGTTAATTGCCTTACCCACTGTTCAAAAATCTAGAATTTGTTGTAGCTAGTGAGATTTCTTAACTTGAGAAGTCTCCTGATTTCTTCCCTTGCATATGACTGACTGAATGTTCCCTGTAGATGAATATTATTAAGGGTTCCTAGGCATATTATTTGGTCTCTATTTATTTCTTTGTCTATAGAGAAAATTAGGAAATAAGAAATGCAAACATAGATGAGAACTGTAGCATGTATGACATAGGATAAATCTATTTGATATGTTCTTTAAGCTGGAACCAGTTGAAGCTCAATACAATATGCTTACTTATCATGCATTACATGATGAATTCATTGTCTACATATTATTATCCTACGTCGTTATCTAGTTGTTCTTAGTTACAATTATGCATTTCATCCTTTCCTCTTGGTGTCTGTTTTAGTTTTCTTTTGACATCATATATGATTTGCTTTGACAGGCTGCCGCACTTGCGCTGGATGACACAATCCTGGATGCTGATCAAGTAGAAAATCTTATAAAATTTGCTCCGAAGAAGGAAGAGATGGAGCAAATCAAGGTGAAACTTCAACAGACCAAAAAAACTGCTCTATTTATTTGTCAATCTGTTATAACTTAGCTTTCTAAGTATCATTTTAATTAATTTAGCATTATTTCTTTTAGAATTACACAGGTGACCCAGAGGAATTGGGAAGGTGTGAACAGGTCTGTGAACTAGATCCTACCTTTTCACTAATATACTATGTTTTGTTTGCTTGATTCTTTGTTTCAGATGAAATTTAGTTGAACATAGCCTAGGATGTTGGAACAATAATGCTTCATTTTCTTTTTCTGATTGTAATCCCTTTTGTTGAAGACTATTTTCTAATTGGGTTCATTTTTGTCTGTTATATTTTCCATGTTTTAGTTTTTCATGGAGATGATGAAGGCACCACGAGTGGAAAATAAATTAATGGTTTTCCTTTTCAAGATTCAGTTCAACTCTCAGGTTTGCTTGATATATCTATGAATTTATGCGAATTGTGTATGCATTCGGAATTTCTAAGCTTTTCTTTTGTGTTTATTCAAGGTTTATGATTTCAGAAAAAGCTTAAATATAATGAACTCTGCTTGTGATGAGGTACGTTATTGTTATTGGATTATGATAAAGTGGCAGGGTGTTGTTTTCTTACACAACATCTTCATGCTTCAGGTTCGGAACTCGGTCAAACTGAAAGAAATTCTGACAAAAATATTATATCTTGGGAATACATTGAATGAGGGAACAGCCCGAGGTATGAGCTTCTATTCACTACATAGTAAACAAGTAACTTCCAATTACCCAATGTTTCTTATGGTGCAATAAATGAAAAGCTGTTGAATGTCTCACATTGATCATGGATCTTGAGTATAACACTATATAACAGTGGAGGTTCCCTCTCCTTACAAGTCGGTTTTGTAGGGAGAAGTGAGGATCTTTACATGGTATAGAGCCAGGTTTGGTTCGATGTGGACCCAATTTGTCCTATGATAGGACTTGATGTATCCCGATAATGGGACTTGATGTATCCCGATGATGGGACTTCCAATTTATCCCGATAATGGGACTTGATATATCCTGATGATGGGATCCCCGTAAAAGCTCCACGCTGTGAGTGAGGGGTGTGTGTTAAATGTCCCACATTGGCCATGGACCTTGAGTATACTACTATATAATAGTGGAGGTCCCATCTCCTTACAAGCCGGTTTTGTAAGGAGAAGTGAGGATCTTTACAAAAGCCAAAGTAGATTGGGATCATGAACCTAAAAAAACTGATTTTGTACTAGAATGACTTCAAACCTTACACAAAGTGGTGCTAGAGCCTAGATTTTGTAAGGATAAGACTTGGGAAGCCAAAGTAGAGAAACTTTTGATTGGGAAATTTTATATCTTGAAATTGGATCTTATAAATGATGCTAGTAAGTCAAAACTTTTGGTCAAATCTTGAATACAAACTTCTTCTATATACTATTCAACATTTGTTTGTAAATTTAGGGCAGAGGGAGCCACAAGTATTTTTTTTGATGAATTAGAGTTTTCAATTTTGAATTTGCTTCTTGTGCCTTGCAGGTGCTGCTGTGGGATACAAATTGGATAGTCTTTCAAAATTGACGGACACACGCTCATCTACTAGCAGGATGACACTTATGCACTATCTTTGCAGGGTATTTGTGATGCAAAATAGCCAAACCTTTTGATGACAAACATTGAAAACTGCACCTGCAATTGCTTTTTGTTGATATCACATTTTCTTTCTACAGTCGTACGGTTTTTGTTTTCAGGCACTTGCCGCTAAGAACCCAGATCTCTTAGACTTTCACAAAGATCTTGTTAACCTAGAAGCTTCCACAAAGGTTCATATCTCCGCTACACCCACAAGGAAATAGCTTAATTGTTTTCTGCAGAATAACTTTAAAAACGATTTGTATCATATCATCGCAGATTCAACTAAAAACTCTGGCGGATGAAATGCAATCAATTTCCAAGGGTTTACGAACGGTAAAGCAGGAACTGGCTGCTTCAGCGGAGGATGGTCCTGTATCTGAGATCTTTTGCAAGGTATTAGTTCTAGCTTCGATGCTTTGGTAGTTTTATCGATTCAAGACTCGAACGATGTCAATTCAGGACATGAAAGATTAATTGTCAATTCAGGACATGAAAGATCACAAAAATTCTCAATCCAGGACCCGAAAAATCATACAATTCTCAATCCAAGACCTCAATATCAGGTTCTGGATTGAGAATTGTTTCATCTTTCGGTCCTGGATTGACAATTTAACTATTTTTGGTCCTGGATCCACAATTCTCCCTTTTTTTATTAGGCTATAGCATTTTGTACTTGTTCAAATAATTTTCATCATATTGTGTTTGCCAGACATTGGCGGATTTCGTTGTTTCTGCTGAGACTGAAGTGAATGACGTGATGGACACATATGCTGCTGTGGTAAGTTCCATTTGAATTATCATGCTATCAATTATGTGCCAATGTCAAATTGACTTTCCATGGTATTGGGATTATTCATTGTTGAGCTATTTGGTAGGGAAAAAATGCTGAAGCACTGACTCTCTATTTTGGTGAAGATCCTGCTAAAGTCCCGGCCGAGCAAGGTAAGTTGACATCATCTGTTCTGACATTAAGACTTCAGATTACTGAGTCGAGGCCTTTTCATGCATCCAGTTACCGCGACCCTCTTAAACTTTGTAAAGTTATTCCAGTCAGCTTGTGATGAAAACATTAAGCTGGCTGAACTAGAAAAGAAGAAAGCTCAGAAGGAGGCTGAAGCAGCGGCAGCAGCAGAAAAGGAGAAATCTTAACAAAGAAAGAAGAGAATGATTTGAGTTGTATATTGTTTCACTGGGTTAAAAACTGTTGACCCTCACACACTGCTGGATTGACCCAGCAATGCCCCTTGGGAATATATTGGCTTTGTCCGGTTATACGAAAACGAAACGAAGTCGGAGGGCGCTGTCGAGGCTTTGCAAAACGTGAAGGTCTGCAAATGAGGCAGTGAAGAAGTGTTAACAGCTCTTCCCACCTGCTTTGGATGATGCAGGGCAGCTGATCCGCAAGTCTCGGGGATGTACTTATCGGAGGAGGGCTTCTTTCGAAACAAAGGTTATGAGAGGTATGCTCGGCCCTCTTATCTATCTATCTCGAGTTCAAATGTTCAGCACGGGTTGGATTGATGGCGAAGATTGCTCAGTTTCTGTAACTCCAACCCACGAGGATATCCTGGAACTATATTGCAGATTGCTGATCACGAAAATGGTAATGTTCGACGACACAGATGTACAGAGCACTAATCCTGTAGTTAGATTTAACACTGATGATTCTTTGTTGTAGCATAGAAACTGGGTTTGTTCCTCGTTCTAGTCGAAGAACCTTTCCAGAAATTTTGTTGTACAGCAGTAAGGGGATAGTGAGGATAGAGAAAATAGGCTGTGCTAGTGAATATATACATAGATATAGCCATATTTTACAGGAAGTTGTAAGTGTTGTCACATGATTTTATTGGATACAAAATTTTGGGATACATATCATTCATTCATTAATGGAAAAAGCATTATTTGTTGCGGGGGCTGAAGCCCCCTCCTGATCTCTATGTGCATCTGCCAGCGATATAAACAATACGAGATGGAACATTATTTGTAATATGTCATTCACTTAGGTGTAGTGGTCAAAACATTTTGCCTGTAACCGAAAGGTCATGAATTCAAACTTTTTCGGGAATATCTAGGTATATGAGTGAGTATAAGACCAAGCTCATAAGCTTATTATCCTAGGTCGGTAAAAGTTGTTAGGATCCCCTTTGTTACGTCCTCATGTCTCTCGTGGGGGACATGAAGGCGGAAAAAGAATAGAGAGGGATGGGGTTTCTCTTGCTTTTGGCATACGGCCCCTGGTGGGAGGCTCGCACGATGGGCTATTAGCTCAGTGTTAGAGTGTGCCCCTAATAATTGCGTCGTTGTGCCTGGACTGTGAGGACTATCAGTCACATGGAATGTTCAATGTGCTCATCGGCGTCTGACCCTGAGATGTGGATCATCTAAGGTACATTAGCATGACATGCTCCTCGGTTCGAACCGGGGTTTGAAATCATACATATCCTCAGGAGGATAGAAGGGGCGATTCGGGTAAGATTCAATGTAGATCCAACTTTTGGTTCATTCGTGGGATACAGACATATATTTAAATTAATATATTACTATTAAAAACATTATTTGTAATATAGGGTTCGAGCTATGGTTTGTGCTTCAAGAAGACAAAACACATAATGATAGTGAAGAGTGAATTATTCTTTTGTGGATATGTTTTTTTTTCCTTCTCTCTCATTTGGGCCCAAGTTTTGACATTCCCTTAACATCACCACCATTGAATGAATGGCCTGTATTTCACAGGCTCTAGGACTATCTAGGGTGCTTCTTTTGTGATGGGAAAAAGGTTTCCAAAATAATGCATGTTATAAGGGGTGCATTTGAAAGCCATTCCCAAATGCATTGCATCTTGGAACAAATTCCATTTCCACATTGGGACTTAAAAGATCATTGAAGAATAATTGTATAAACGAACTCGAACAAGCTTTTGTAAATGGGTTTGTGTATAATTTTTTTTTTTATCGTGCACTGTAATAGTTGAATACAGCAAATATGGTCCATTGTAGAGAGAGGGGAAGGGCTACATTCCATTAGACCTTTGTATCAGAGAGTTGAAGACTGTTGACTTGTGTGAGATTTTCCCAAACTCATACGGCAACCTAATTTTTCTTACTTTCCAATAAATGCTTATATAAATTTTAGTTTTGCTCAACTACCCACCGTGGGCACTTGTTAATTTGTTCACGTGCTGACGTGGCAATATCATATTGACGGTGAGATCAATTTTATATATTATTATAACTGATTTTATATTATTATATCATTCGTGGGCACATGCATTTTTGATATAAAAATAGTTTAAAGAAAAAATTGTAAATTTATTTTGGCACTATAGGAAAGGGACAAATATGGACCCATAAAATACAAGCCGTAGAATCCTTTGAAATGTGATTTTATTTATGGATAAAAAATAGTCATATTCTTTGTACTTGTTTCATTTTTGGGAAAGAACCCTTTTTTTCCTTTTTAATGTTGGCCAAATACTATTGATAACTTTTAGATGTATATCTCCAAAGATATCTTATGATAAAGATCCATATGTAAGGACTTTCTAGAGATATGTTCAAAATTTGATTCTTCTATTCAAATCCTCAACTAAAAAAATTTAGGTTTATTTAAGCTAACATGGCAGAAGCAAATATTGTTATATTGGAGTTGATTTTCTTATAAATAGTTGATCATCATTATCTTTGCTGTTGCAATACAAATAACTGACTAAAACTCACTTGCAAAAGAATCTGCCAATTCCCATTTTTGGAAAAACTAGTTGCAAAGAATGAAGAGAAAATACTCAAAAAATCCAAATGATTGCTGCATTTCTCTGTCTCTTCTCTGATCTTCAGACATGCCTATTCCATTCCATTGAGATTTTCTCAGACCTCCTCTGTTTCTCATCTCCACCATCTTTCTTGCTGTCTGAATCTTGTAGTATTCAATAATCCCATTTGATCACTCTGAAAAAGAATCAAAGCAAGTCTACAACCTTTGATTTTACATCGATTTCGATCATGTGAGAGTAGGTTTGATCATGATCATGCTTAGTGCAGTGAGCTGTTAGGCAGCTTCTCCAAAACACACATCCAACAACTGTATCAAGAATGAGCACTGCAGCATACAAGTAGGCGATGAGCATTCCCTCGAGAAGAATGGCTGAGTGATTTGGGGATACATCGCGATTATAAGCTCCAGCTACGCGGTATTGGAAGAGGGCTTCAATGGCGGCCAAGGCCAAGTTGATAGGTACAGCCAGGGACAATGCAGTTGCAGTTCTTCCCTGGATGACAACACAGGCCTTAAGGATGGCGATGAAGCCACCGCGCTTTTCAACTGCAGACGAAACCAAGGCCAGATTGCAGATGATGTATGCATTGGCAAGAATGATGGAGAAGATTATGGCTCCAAAGACTGAGAGGATGAGCATGGACAGGGGAGACGAGAGGGCGAAAACGTAGATGCAGTTGAAACAGATGGCCAAGAAGAAGAAGCACGTCGCGTTGGCTGCAATCATGACTAATGAGCTGCAGAGTTGAGTGATGAGGAGTGGATTGAAGAGTGAGATCAGATGCAGCTCTCCTTGGCTTCTGTGGTGTAGGGAGTTGATTATGGCTGCCTTGGCAAGGAGGAGAGACGAATACGAAAAGGGGCTGAGGAAGAAGAAGGTGAGAATGGTTTGGGACAGCTTGGCATTGATGAAGTCAAGAAGGTGTGAAGATGGAGGGAATCCTGCAGCATGGAAGATGGAGATCAGGCGGCCGCGTACTAGTGGGAGGAGATACGAGGAGGAGACGAGAGAGGGGGCGACGAGGCTGGAGACCGCGAAAGGGAGGAGGAGGAGGGCCGGAGTTGAGGTGAGGTAGTGGTAGTTTTTGAGGAAGGAAAAGATTGATCTTCTGATGATTCTGCCTGTTTCTGCAGCCATATTGTGGAAATGTTGTGTGTGTGTTTTGATGAGAGAAATGGGATTAAATGATGTTGAAATGGGGGGGATTTTGGTTGGTAGTTTGGGAGTTGATGTTTGGTGTTTATGGAGGAATGGATAGGCCAACAACTAAATGACTAAAGCCATGAGAGATGGAGTTGTCTCACCAAAGACTTCATTGAGACTATTTTATTCAAGTCATCAAGATTTTCTAATCTCTTCCAACTATAATATGATGTTTTTGAGTTAAAAAAAAAAAAAGAAAGAAAGAAAGAAATAGTACAAATATATTCCAAATTATGTATATTTTAATGTTTCAAATATATCCCAAATTATTTAAAATTATGCAAATATATCCCGGACTAGTTTCTTCATCAATAGAAAAATTGATTTTCTTGTCGGAAATTTAAATCAGCAAATTAAATTTTTAGATTTGAATGTTTGACATGTTATTTCATGGTGTATGATTTAAGGTTTCTAACAATACATTTGACTTTCTGTTGATTGGAAAAAAAATAGTTTAAGATAAATGTGCATTATTGTAAAATTTTAGGATAAATTTTGAAAAAATATACATAATTCGTGATATATTTGAGCCTTCTAACTTCAAAAAGAAAAAGGGAGTATTGGACTTTAAGCTCTAGCCAAATGAAGTTTTTATTTGATTGTAGCTTCCTCTTACACTTACACATCTATATATGAAAATATAATCTCAAAAAAAATAAAATAAAATATTTGTTCAAATTCTGACCCCTATGTGACATAAAAAATAGAAAAAGACATCAACTTATCCATGATGAAAGAGACTACTAGTTGTTTGTCTATATGTGAAAAAGGAAGTTAGATACAATGATTAACATATGCATACACCATTTCAAAAACATATGCATACACATATATATTATGTATCATGTATGTATGTATACATTCATATATGTGTAATGAAATGAAGAATTTTGCAGCAAGTAATGTAGCATCATAAAAGGTGGGAGAGCTTAGGAATTAAGGCATGATTTTTGGCTTTCATACATTGCTTGAAAATGCAATGAGTGCAAATATTTCTATTGATGGCTTAAAATAGACTCTATGTGTTTGTCTATGCAATAAAATCAAATTAATTTTTTTAACAAAAAATAATTTTTATTCAAGATTAATAATCAAAGTCTCTCATGTATAACAATTTCTTACCCTTACAATTAAGGCCAACCTTTCCATTGGGGAAAATTATTTAAAACAATGCAATTCTAAATGTAATATGTTTATGTCATTATCTCTTAAATATAAAACAAAATTAGAAAAAAAATCTTAAATTTCTTATTTGTAATATTTATTAAAAATACATCAAATTCGTGTACGAATGATAGAAAGATGAGAAGTCAATTCAACAAGTTTGGTAATAAAATGAAATTTGGCCAACAAAATCTCATGAATCATTTTAATTAGATCTAATTGCCTACCGACATTTAGATGGTTAAGCTATTACACAACACTAATTAGCAATTATAGTTGATTGAAATTTGAATATAAAATTAGTATTTATTGCAAAATTCCATAACAATTTTGGAACAATTTGATCAAATATATTCTTCAGATTCTACCAGCTACAACACCTTAGAGTGTTATCTATTTTTTTAAAATACTTAATTTGTTGATATCATTTTGACCAGAGATGCTAATCCAGTCACCTCTATCGAGTTACAAGTTACTCCCTCCGTCCCGGTCAAATTGTCCACATTTGACCGGGCACGATAACCAATGCTTGTGAGTGATAGTGGAAGTTAGTGGGATGAATATTTTATTGATGAGTGTAGAGAATTTGCTATTTTAGGAAAGTGGACTAATATTGTGGGACATACGAAAAAGGAAATGTGGACAATTTACTTGGGACGGAGGGAGTATTTAGTATTGACTAAATTGGTTGAAATTTTTTTGAGTTAAAAGATCTTGACCCTAAACCATTGGTTTTTGGGTTAGTCCGTCGGACTAACGAATTTACGAATTATTTCTTATTTATAATATTTTTTCCATGTCATTAAATGTTTTCACTTTAATGATTTTTAAATAATAAAATATGTATTTTATCTTAAAAAGAATTTCAAAATACATCATAATATTTATATATTCATACACTTAAATATTAAAATGATATTATTTTATCAATATTTAAATATATTTTAACTTCATGATTAAATGATTTTTAAAGACCTAATTATATTATGTAACTTAAAACTTAATCAAAAAATATGATATTGGATTTTATAAGCAAAATTTGTTAATATCGGGCTATTCGGTTAAAAAAATTTGGGCTAAAACATTCAACCCTAACCTGCATTTTAACTTAAGTTAAACGAGCGAACCTACGGGTTTTGGCTAAATTGACATCCTTGAATTAGATATTTTTCACTGAAGTTATTCACGACTATAAAATGAAATAACATTGTGTTATTATTATTAATTATTATTATTATTATTATTATTATTATTATTTTGAGATATATCATTGAACTACAACGTCCATGTTATTATCACATTGTATTGTTTTTATTATTATGAAAAACAACAACCAATTTTTCTGGAATAGTATTATTGGGCAGTGGACAACTCAATTTGTTTGTGCAGGAGAAAGTCCAAGATATAAAATAGCAAATAATTATTGTATTTTCCAATCAGCTATCGAAATAATTCAATAATAGTCTAAAACTGTGGATGGATACATTATAGGATAATAATCGATAATTAAATCCAAAAAATATATAGCTCGGAATTCCTTCCAATTGTTAGATCTTTTTATGCGACAAGTGTTAAGAAATTAGATTCTCTACGATTAACGTTTAACTCAATCCACATTTTTTTCTATGATGATGAATTTGAGAATGATAGATTCTCAAATTGAAATCATAATTGAAGATGTGTAACTGTAATTGATCTTCAAATAATATAATTTTATCAGTTTAATTAAAGGGAAAAAGAAAATTTAGATGTGCATTGTTCCTTGGGGTTTATACTCAATGTTGTGAAAATTGCTAGGAGCTAGTCGGGCAGCCGAAGGGTCTAGCGCCTAAATGGTTTAGGTGGGAATTAATCGGGTACTAGGTGGCTTACCCATTTTTATTTTTTATTTTTTATATATATCAAGTAATATATAAAAACCTTACCAATGAATTATATTTTTAAAATGTAAGTAAGATTTCAACATTTTTATATATATCTCAAGTAATATTCTTGCAACAAACATCCACACATTTCAATTTAATTCTAAAATAAAAGCAATGAACAATGAAAAGTATAAATATTCCTCCATCAAACATTCTCACATTTAAAAACAAAAAAAAAAGCAAATTATAAACAAAAGCTTAAATATTCCTGCATCAAACAAACATCCTCACAATTCAAATCAATTCCAAAATAAGAAGCCGTGAGCGGTCGTGAGTCGTGACTTCCGAATGTGAATTTTTATCTGGATTTGGGATTTGGGAATAGTCTTAAAATTAGGTTTTACACTTTTACTTTTAATTTTATGTTTTGAAATATTTTTTTTTCATTTGTATTTTTTAATATTAAGATTTTAAATTGAATTTGTAGTTAAAATTTATATCAACCAATTCTTTTCGATTAATCACCGATTAATCCGATCCGCCTAGTCCGCCTAGCTCAATTAATCGCCGCTTAGGCACTGATTAGAAAAAACCATTTTTCAACTGATTTCACATTTATCAAATCGGTGGACCTCCGACCACCGATTAACCGACGCCTAAGCGGTCCTAGGCACCGATTTTTAAATCACTGATTATATTAGCATTTGAGAATTATTATATTCGGAAGCAATAAATTGAAGCCATAATTGAAGATGTGCGGTTGTAATTGATCTTCGAAGTACATAGTTTTCTCTATTTTATTTGATGCGAAAAGAAAACTTAGGTCAATTATTAGATATTTACATCATGCATTAAATTATAAATATAATTTAAGTAATACATGAATTAAATTAATAGTAAAATAAAATAGATTCAATAAGGTATTTAAGTGACCATTAGCTATATTATACTCTACCAACCAAATTATTCAATGACAATCAAATATATTAAAAAATATAAATAAAAAGCACATTAAATAAAATTAAATTATCAAGTCGGTGTTATTAATTAATTGATTTTGCTATTTGAACAAGAATTAATTAGGGTCTCTTGGTTTCTCAATCTCTTCAACTTTTGTATTTATTGTTAAATAATTATATTATTAATGTTGCATTTGTTTCTGAATTTATCGACTTTTCTGTTTAAACATCACCTACCACAATTATTCTACGTATTTATCTAATAAATGATAAAAATATAATTACGATTAAATAGAATTCTTTGTTTTTCTTTTAACGCCTAATTAAGGAACATGATTATTACAAATGATTAGAGATGATTAAATTCGATGGTGAATGAATAAATATTAAATCTAGTTTTATTATACCTCAATTAGAATTTATATATTTCAATATTTTATTTATACATAAAATTTTTTATGCCCAAGTTAGTGGTGACAATTGTTGATATAATATGATAATCTGACACAAACCTGACATAATAATGATGACACGAACATGATCCAACATGAACTCAACCCTAAATACGATAATAATCAAATATATATAAATTGCCAGCACTGCACTTAGAACTAAAAAATTTGTATACAACATGATAACCTACACAAACCCGACATGAAAATTATAACATGAACACAACATAAATGACACGAATTGCCGCCCGTAGCCAAAATATTGATACCCAAAAATATTAAATCTTGAATTATTATCTTCCAAAGTATTGGTGGCGACGGATAGAAGTCTACTAAGTTATTCAAATAAATTGTTTATTTTTACCTTTGAAAATATGAAATAACTAAGCCATAGAATATATGTTATGATTTAAAATTGTATTACAATGAAAATAAAATAGGAGCAGTGTTAATCTCATATCTGCTAATCTATTTTTATCTATATATAATACAAATGAGAGTAATATAAAAAGTTATTGCTTTTTAAAATATAAAAAATATACACATATATTAACTGTATCAAAATTCTCAACAGTAATTTCACATAAAGCTCTAGATTCAAATTCAAAAGATACGAAACTATTAAACATTCACCTACAAAAATCCCTATAAATGATTTACGATAATGATATTTTATTTTACCATATTAAATATAGTTAACAAAAATCATATATTTTCTGACTTTGCAAATGAATGAATAAAGATATACGTGTACATACCTATATAATTGGGCCTCGGCCTATCCCTTTGTCTTCTCCCATTTTTATCAATTGGGCCGGACTCTCCAAAACAATACATTAATTATAATGGTTTTTAAATTAAGGAGAATTGTCGATCTAGGACTCAAAAGATAGTTAAATTAGCAATTCAGGATCCAAAAGATGATTTGTCAATCCAGGACCCGAAAGATCATACAATTCTCAATCCAGGACCTCATATTGAGGTCCTGGATTGAGAATTGTATAATCTTTCGGGTCCTGGATTGAGAATTTTTGTAATTTTTCAGGTCCTGAATTGACAATTAATCTTTCGAGTCCTGAATTGACAATTAAACTATCTTTCGGGTCCTAAATCGATAAAACTCCTTAAATTAAAGAATCCGAAAATGAAAAAGATAAATTTTAAAGGAAATTTATGAAAAATCCTAAAGTATATGTCATCTAGGAAAGCATTTTATTGTTGAGTTGGTCTCCTGAGAGACGGTCTCATCATTTTTTTAATTATGAGATGGACCTTAATACATCATTTCAATAAATTTAAAACATCATTTTATTTTTAAAAATTACATTATTTGCAACAAAGAAATACATCATTTGCAATAAAGAAACACATCATTTCATTAAATTCGTCTCACAATAAAAATGATGAGACCGTCTCATCTGAGAATTTGCCTTTATTGTTTATTCATCATTGAATTATATCGTAATGTTTCATTTTGTCAATTAAAAATATCATTTGCTATGAAAAATACCACAATATTTCTCATATCACATAATTCTACCACAATGTTTTATTTTGTACATTAAAAATACCATCAATTGTTAATAGTGTTAAAATTTTGATGAATCATGTGTGATATTTTCTTTTTTGTGATATATATGTGACATATTTTAATTAAAATTTACATATGGTTCATTAGAATTTTAACACTTCAGTGGCATGAGAAACTTTAGAGTATTTTTAATATGTAAAATGAAACATTAAGAAAATTCAGTGGCACATAAATATTATAATATTTTTTGTAATCGACCAATAAATTAGGAAATTTTACATAGTTTTCTCAATTTTAAAATCTTTTATTCCCTACAATCTCCAATTCTTTGTAATTTGATCATTTCCTTGTTTACTATATACTCCCTCCGTTCCAATTATATAATCTGGATTATTATTTTAGGGTGTTTCAATTATATGTTCAGATTTTTTTATTTGATATTGTTTTTATATAGTAATTTACTATTACACATCTGAAT
>JAPKLW010000122.1:837044-849834 GCA_026898455.1 Plectranthus barbatus | reverse complement strand
TAAATAATTTTAAACAAACGTGCATGATCAAACTGGATTTTATAATCGGAACAGAGTGAGTAAATGGTCATATGATTTAAGCTTTCTTAGTCCAAAATCATAATTCAATAAATTTAGTTATAGCTTATTTATTAATCAAATGGATTGAATTTAAACTTGAACAAGATTGTATCTAATGCGTGATAAATTTTATTCTACTCAAAATGCAAGTGGTAAAATTATCTTTTCTTGTGATTAAGAGGTACCTCAACAACATGTAAATTTTAAATTAACGCAATCTATTTATATAAAAAAAAAAACATAAAATTAAGTAAGAGACCATTTCATAATCTCCTATCAATCATATATATTTGGTTAGAGAGAGAATTGAACTTCAAAAAAGCAAAATCTTCTTCCTCCTCGTCTGCAACTAATAAACCTCAATTTTCCACAATTCCCAGTTTGAATCTCACTTTCCCTCTCTTCACCCACTCTTCTTCACTGCATTCCCTCTTCATCTTCTTCCCCTCATCACGCCTCATAATTACTAACTCCTCCCTCTTCTCCCCACCATCCAAACACTCCCACCTCACTTCCCCTCTCCTCTGCTCCATCTCCACCCCCACCTCCGCCTCCTCGCCCCCCTCCACCGCCGGCAGCCACCGTGGCACGTGCTTCAACCTCCCCTCATTGTACCACCTACCATCATCTCTGGTTTTCAAAACCCTCCCTCTCTCCGAACAACTCCTCCTCGGCGGCAACGGCTGAGCAAACGGAACTTCATCCATGTATTTCACAAACTTCATCAAATCCTTAACCACAGCTGACCTCAGCAACGATCGCGATCGCACTTTCCACGCCCCCGCGTAACCTTCTACCGATGCCATGTCTTCGAGCGCTGAGATGATGTCGAAGATATTTGACTGAGTGCGGCCGCTGGAATTGGCGGATTCTGCGCTTAATTTGGCTACCGCTTTTAGATACCTGGTGGCGATGTCGGTTAGGGCTTCGAGGGCGGGGCTTCGGGCTCCGGTGTAGCCTACTGATTTACAGATCTGCGCCACCGCCACTCGCGCTAGGGTAAATGAGAATTCTGGCGGCGCCGCCGCTGCGGTGGAGATTTTATTTTCTGTCATTGATTCCGGAGGCGAATGGTTTCCTGGTGGTTAAGGAAGTACTTTGTTGGTGGTGGCGGACGGTGAGGGTGGCGGCGGCGTTGCGACGCTTATAGAGAGACGCTGCGAAGGATGTGGTGGCGCGGAATGTGATGAGGCTGAGGGTTTGGAGGTTGATTGGCTACTGATTTTATTATTCATTTTTCTCAAAATGAAACTATTTATTTATATAACTGATTATATTTTACATTTAAATAATTTTAATTAATAATTAATGAAAATTCGTCTCACTAGTCGAACATTCAAGAATGACTTGGGCAGTTTCAGAAGCAAGGACAAATAATTTTGACATGATAGAATAATACGACACGAACAATAATGAGTACGAATATAACGCGATTTATTAAGTTCTAGATATAATTATGATATGATTCGTTATGTTTTAAAGACAAAAACGACATGAATGTGATAACATCTAATACAATAAGGACAAATATAAATTGTCAGTTCTACACTTGGGGCTAAAATTTTATGACACGACTCGAACATTTAAGCATGAGAAAATTTAATACAATAACGATAAATCTTTCCAATAATGAAAAATTTTAGTATTTAAGCATGTATATGATACTCCCTCTGTCTCGGGTTAACCGGGCAAAATAACCAAGGAGTGTGAGTGTAAAGTAAGTTGAGTGGAATTGATATTTTATTGTTTAGTGTGAAAAAGTTGCCTTTTTAAGTAATGAGACAATTGAGGTGGGACGGACAAAAAAGGAAAGTGAGACAATTGAGGTGGGACGGAGGGAGTATTAATTTTGAAATAAATAATTTTTTCTTTCAAAATAATAATGAATATTTTAAATATATTATAAATTTATAAAGTTAGTTTAGGCTCGACTAAAGCTCGATAAAATTCGTGAACATCAAAATATTTAATAAAAAAGTTTAAAGCTCGACTATATACTAAACGAGTCAAACTCAAGCACGACACTACTTGACTCGACTCAGTTCGATTACACCCCTAATGATAATAACGGACTCGAAAACGATACGACCCGTTAATCTCAAACAAAAATAAACCGACACGTCCAAGATTAACGGCCTCTGACACGAAAATAATTTGATACCATAATGAACCGACACGTCCAAATTGCAAGTCTTGTTTAAACTTTAAATCGGTAAATTATATTTTATACAAATAACAAAAATATAAATAAATCATTAGAGCAAAACAAATAAGTTTAAAAAAAATTGCAAACGTATTTGCATGCCTAATTTTTACATAAAAATCAAAATATGGCAAGAATTTAAATCAAATTATTAATCTCCAAACAATCTTACATTTGAAGATGGCATGAAACATAATTCATAGAAACTGAAAAAAAAATACAGCCAGCCATGCAATACACTACCTAAGCAAAAACAAAAATACCTTCAAAAAAAAACAAACTGCAGAAACAAAACCCCAAATTTCATCATCAAACTAAACAATTTTTATCTCCTCACCTTGCTTGAAAATTCTCAAGAAACATAGGAGAAGCCACCACCACCCCAGAATCATCACTAATATCAACCCCCACCACCCCACCTTCTTCATGATCCCTACTACTCTTCTCTCCCTCATCCATCTTCATCTTCATCTTCTTCCCATCATCTGCTCCCTGCAGCTGCAGAGCATACTCAAGATTCCACAGCACATCTCCCATCGAAGGCCGGTCCACCCCGTACTCAGCCAAGCATTTCTCAGCAGCTTCCACATACTTCATCAATGACTCTTGACTTATACTCCCTGCAATGATGGGATCAACCGTTTTCTGGATCGAGCCCTTCGCGTTCTGCTGCTTAGCCCACTCGGCTAGATTAACCTGCTCTCTAGGCAATGCAGGGTCAAGAGCTGGCCTAGCACAGAGAACCTCGAACAGAACCACCCCAAATGAGTACACATCGGATTTCTCTGTTAGCTGCTGCCTTCTGAAGTATTCGGGGTCTAGGTACCCGAAGCTCCCCTTGACAGCAGTGCTGACATGAGTTTGATCCAAGGAAGCAGGGCCGGCTTTGGATAAACCAAAGTCGGATACCTTGGATACGAAATTCTCATCGAGGAGGATGTTTGTGGTTTTCACATCTCTGTGGATGATGCCTTGTGTTGAGCCAGTGTGGAGGTAGTGCAGCCCTCTGGCTGCACCTATGCAGATCTCGAGCCTCTGCCTCCACGACAGGGGAGGCAAGCTCGAGCCATAGAGGTGGTCGCGGAGAGGGCCATTGGACATGTACTCGTACACAAGAATCATCTCTGACTGCTCATCACAATATCCAATCAATGAGACCAAATGCCTGTGCCTCAGCTTTGACAGCAGCTGGATTTCGGTTTGGAACTCATTGATCCCTTGTGAAGAAGAGGGATTGCCTCGTTTTATCGCGAGTTTGGTTCCATCTTCTTGCTCGCCAAGGTAGACCTTCCCGAACCCTCCAACTCCAACAACACTTTTCTCATCGAAATTCTTGGTAGCTTCTCTCAGCTCGTTGAGAGTGAAGAATCTACCAAGATGGAGACCCGAGTTAGCAATGGTGGAGAAGGTAGTGCTCCTACTCTTGTTCGACATGAAGCTGCATTGGCTCGAGTTTAGAGGGAGAAGCCAAGACGAGAACGTCTTCTGCTTCTCGTACCCTTTAGGACTCTTGTGCCGTCTAATAGTCCCAACCAAGAACAAGATCACCGCGGTCACCCCCAATGCTAGGCCTACGCCAGCAGCAACTTTCATGGCCGAGCCATGGCTCGATTTCATCCCATCAGAGGAGAACAGCCCATCCAAGCTACCAGCAGAGTTGCTCATCTTTATCACCTCCAATCCATTCAAGATTGCATTAGGCATGCTGGACTGAACATTCGACGTCGGCCCGACTTGAACGATGATGCTCCCGTTAGTAATGGCTGATGCATTGAGCACGAAGTCCTTGTAATAAGGTATGGCCAGCCCGGAGGTGAGAGTTGACAGATCAAGATTGGAAGCAGCCGTGATGCCATTGATGTAGACGTTGAAGTAGAGCTCATTGAGAGCTTTGCTCACTATATCACAGAAATGGAGTCTGATCAAGTAAGAGAAGCCGGGATCGACGCTCATCACCCAAGTGAGGTTGAAGTTTGGATCACTCGTTCCTGCATCCGCCATCTGATCAGCGGTTGCGTAGACCGAATGCGGGGCGATGAACGGCGTCGCTCCGCCCTTGGGGTAGGTGATCATGTCTGTGGGGACGGAGACGTTCCTCGCGCCGCCGGGGAAGGGCATGAAGTGGCCGTCCGGCAGCCACGTCCGCCACAGAGTGTCGTTGCTGGGGGTGACTATCGGCCCTCCGACGTTGAGGCGGTAGGAGACCTCCAACGCGTGGCTTCTCAAGCCGGCGAAGTCGCCGGGAGGGGAGACGGCTGCGGCGGCGTCGGCGATGAGGTCGTCCGGCGCGGAGACGACCTCGATTGCGTTGATGAATGCGATGGACTTCTTCATGGGGGAGAATTTGAGGGTGAGTTTGTCGGAGGTGGTGTTGATGAGGTATTCCTTGAACGCGGTTTTGGCCGGATCTTGAACGGAGAAGCCATGCAGGAGAGCTATGTCGTCTGTTGCGACGGAGAAGGTGGCGGAGGTGAGGTTGTAGGAAGGGTGGGGGAGAGGGTGGAAATGCAGACGAATCCAATGCAAGCCCGGCTTGCTTATGAGGAATCTGTACATGGATTCATGATCAAAGATTCTGGCAGTGAGATACAACGACGACGACAAAGATGAAGACGAAGAAGAAGTGATAGAAGCTAGAATATCTTCGTCTGTGGATAAGTAGGAAGAAGATTGAGGGTCGGACTTGAAAGTTCTGCCATTATCAACGGCAGATTCCGGCGATCCGCAGTTGATCAGATAGTTATCAGCAGGAGTGAAGGAAGAAGAAGATGCGTCTACAAACACTACTACATTGATGAAATGTGTGGAAACAAGGATGAGAGAGAGTAGAAGCAGAGACGGCCGTCCTCCCATTTGGGCGGTGGTTCACGGTGGCGATGGGAAGGAGGCGGCGGCGGCGGTTCTCGAGTTGGTGGGCATAAATGAAAGGAAGTAGGAAAAAGGGAGTTTGTTTTGATTGACAAACTAAAAACACTAGTCCTTTTAGGGTGAAAGAATCAGAAAAAAATGATTGTGGGGAGCATGTTGTTGTTGGGAAGAACGTGCGATCTTGTAATCACAAAAACAATGGTTGTTTATATTTGAAGGGGAGACTTTTCTGATAAAAATTGGTTGTCTCTAATACAAATTTTGAGGCTAAATTGTTATTGTTATCATTAGTATTAGTATTATTACTTGGTCATGGACTCATGCCATATATTTTTAATAAGGATTGACAATTTTGACACAATACAACTCGATACGAATTTGTATGAAAATAATGGGTTAGTGTTGATTAGAGATAGTCATTGTCTCAGTTCTGGTTCCAGTTCCAAAATTTTGAAACCTTAACCGGTCCATTACTGTAGCGGTTTCGATTCGGATCTATAAACTACCATCTCCGGTTCACGCGGTTCCAGTTCGGAATTGGCGGTGCGATCATAATTATTTTTAAATTTTATTTCAAAAAGTCTAGATTGAACTTTGGTTTCGGTTTGGAACCACTAGATCAGGGTGATGTGGCGCACTCTGATTGACCGGTTTAAAATTTTAAATTTTGCCGCTGGTTCAACGATTCAAACAGTTCCAAACTGGAACTACTGGTTCGAAACTATTTTTCAATCTTTTTTGTTGAACCTGAACCAACCCGCCCAAAAACGATTTTGGTTTCAGTTCCCAACTGCAGGTGGCGGTTCCGATTCTGGATGACCATCTCTAATGTTGATCTGATAAGCATATGAAATTTTTTTGTCATGTTCATATCGATCATGTTATCCAAATAAACATATCATGTTTGGTGTCGTATTCGTGTTATCCATCAAAATCTTAATAAATAATATTTATTATTATTATTACTCTTTTATTATATATCAACATAATCTATTAGCTATCATATTTCGTGTCGATTTTATGTTATTGGATTGAATATCATGTTCGTGTGTAAGATCATGCATATTGTGTTTGTGTAAAAATTCAACACACATGAATTGTCAGCCCTATTTCCAATTATGAATATTTACTATTAGAGTATTTTGGATTGTAAAGAATATGAGGTGAGGAGAAATGGAAAGCGCGTATCCAGCTGGGAACAGAAAAGGGAATTCGTTTATATTAGTTGACTTGGAAGGAGGATTAGGTTTAGTGAGTATTTCTTAGAGGAAAAAGAGCCACATTTGATGCCGCAAATTCTGTATAATATTTATTTATGTGGAATGATTCTTGGATTGCTGATTTGTATGGCAAGAACCTTCAAAGAGTATGACTAATATCTATATATAATAATCAGAATTGCTTTAATACCCACAGTAAACACACGTGTCAATGTACCTACGATTGATGTGGTAATATATTTGAGGTAATGATAATAATTAAAGTAGACCTTGCCACGAATACAATATTGCCGCCACATCTTCTACCTTAAAATGCTCTAATGTCAATCGTGAATACATATTAATATGTGCATTGGCAAATCTAAGTGTTGATAATTTCATATTTTTATGGGATAGTTCCCTTACCTGGGAATTGTGAATTTTTTTTAAAAAAATCTAAAAATAAAGAATAATATGATACGAGAGAGCTGGGAGTGATGGAAATTCAAAAATATTTTTCAATTTTACTTAATTTTATATTATTTTTGTTAAAAAAACTTACTAAAATCCCTACTCGAAAATCCTAGATACGCCACTCTATATGTCCACAATTGATAATGAATTAAAAGTGTATAGCAAATTGGATCTTTTTGAAATAAATACTTATAAACCCTAATTTATATATTCCTTACGTCCCACTTGAATTGTCACACTTATCAAATCGAGCGTTCCAATCAAATTGTCACATTTCCAAAAGTGATAATTTTTTTCACACTCAATAATAAAATATTAACGTCTTATTCTACACTCATAATTTTTAATTTTTGTGCCGTAAAGAAATATGACAATTGATACGGGATGGAGGTAATATTATTTATACACTGCAGTAATTGCTCGTCACCAAGAAACTAGAAAATAGAAATCGGTCATAAATGGCGTTTAGAAAACTTAGGGGTCTAGTCTAGTACCGCTTCGTCTAGCTTAATAGAATTTATTATTCATAAAACACTGCAAAAGAAAACAGTAAAAAAAATTATAGAATAATATTGTTATTAATGTTCTAATATTTAATGTAAGATATATCTCATGTGTGTGATATATTTATTATAGGTATAAAGATAAATAAATTATTAATTGGATAAGTTTAAATAATATATGGAATATCTGAATTAAAAATATTTTCGGCTATGAAAAATACCATAATATTTTTCATGTATAATTCTCATGTCAATGAATTATACGATAACATTTGATTTTATCAATTAAAAATATCATTCATCAATAATAGTGTTAAAATCATGTTGAATCATACATTAATTTTAATTTAATATATGTCATACATATACCAAAAAAAATGTCACTATGATTTAACAACTCATTAAGATTTTATCATTGTTAATTAACGCTGAGGAGTATTTTTAATTGACGGAACTAAATATTACAGTATAATTCAGTGAAAGGAGAAACATTAACATATTTTTTATAGCTGAAGATATTTTTAATTTACAGAATGAAACATTAAAATATAATTCACTAACAGAAAAACATTAAAGATATTTTTCATATATAATTGACCAATATATAGGAAATGATTGATATTTTTTAATTCCTTTCAAATTTCTTGATCATTGTACATCAATAAAATAAATAAAGGGAAGGTATCAGGTTAGGCACGCCTAAATCGTTTAGGCGGATTGTATCCATTAACCCAAACCAAACCTATCTAATATATCATAATTGGGGATTAGTAAACCCTATTTGGGATGAGTGAAACCATTTGAATATGATAAAACCCGCCTAAACCGTTTAAGCGTGCTTATCGCAAGTTTTTGCCATAAAAAAATAATATATGGGCAAAGGACAAGTGTTGCATGCATAATGCACATGAGTTGGAACAGCACCTGTACAGAAGGGAGTAAATGCTGGAATTAATACAACATATCATTATTCATGCATACATATTTGATGAGTGACCTTCAGATTTCATCATTCCTTACACTACCATATTGAATTCAGACAGCAGATTATGCACGCATTCAAATATTTTCCTCAAATGCATCAAAGCATGATCCTCAACATAAATACGAAAACAACGAAGCATGAAATTTTATTTCTTGAATTACAGTGCTCAATTATATGGATAAATGGTTATGGAGAGTAGAGTTTTCCATAGTTGGAAAGCTTAGAATCAAACTATGGAACTTAAGAGGGCCTAAACAATGAGATTTTGGCTTTCATTGCACATGGCGCAATGGGCCATAATATAAATCACTAAAAAAAATTGAAAATTTGCGACGGATTTGCGACAAAAAAAGGGCCGCGAATCATCGATGGAATAAAATTTTAAATTTTACGACAGAACTGCGACGGAATTTTCCATCACAATTTTTAGCGACGTAAAATTACGTCTCAAAATTCTTATTTTTTTTAATATGTATATTTTTTAGTATGTATGTTTAATGAGATTTGTGTTTGGTTCAGCAGTAACGTGCGCAGCACGCGTGCGGGAGGTGCCGAGTTCGAATCCCCTTTGATGCAGACCACCAAATTTGATGGTTGGACCGACCGGTTCAAAAAAACTTAAAATTTATTTTTTGAAGGAATTAATTTGTGACGGACAAAATCCGTCGCAAAATAGCAGTTTGCGATGGATTCGCGACGGATTTCCCCGTCACAATGCGTGAATTTTTGGTAGTGAATCAAATCCCGTATCATCCGAAATGTCTCATTCTAGCTCGAACTCAGGATTTAAATATAAACAATATATTTAAATCATTTGCATTCTGAATTGAGGACTCCAATTAGCATTTTTAGCCCTTTATGCTATTGCAAACAGAGGAGCCCATGGCATGAGATTGGATAGAGTCCCAACCAGTGAACATTAAATTGTCAATAATCAGTTTTAGATTCTTATGAAAATTTCTTGGATAATAGATTATCTAAATTGAGTTTTAGAATACAGGCCAGGGTAATATCCAATTTCATCACTAAAATATAGTTCTAGGTGTTTTTTTTTAAGAATTAATTTATTATAGTCTAATTCTTATGTGTTTTTTTTCATCAACTATGAATTTAATTCTTTCATGTACGTTTACTATATGTATTAATGTAATTAATTTTAATTCTTTTTTGAAGTTGGCAATGATTTGTTAGATTCTCTTTCAATCATCACCAAGCTAAGCTGCCCAACTATTGATGAAATTTCGAATACACACTAGTGGCCTAGAATTGAATTAAGAATGTGTCATATTTAAACTTTAAATACTTGCAATTTTTTTTTTATTTGAAACAAATGGCATAATTTTTAAAACTTTTTTGAATTTTTGTATTAAATTGAAAACTACATCGAAAACAGAAAATTTAACATTCACTGTTTTCGCTTGGAATTTTCCTTCACTTAATTATCTTGAGCTTCTTCCAATTTTCTTTTTTCTTCTACTCGAATAGCTCATGTTAGGAAATTTATTAGAATTTTTCTTATCTTATTTTGGTTTTGGTGGTTCAAAGTTGATATTTAGATCTATTCAAAGTACGTCTCTAGATTAGATTCAGTACGGTAAAAAATGTAAGTCCTATATAAGCTTTTTATTAAGTTGTAAGCTGGAGCTGATCAGAATATCGGACTGATTAATCAAACTTGATGCGCAAGACTCAACAGACTATGGTTCAAACTGAACTTACAAGTCTGAGATACATGAGTCTGGGACTGATAAGTTTGGCTACACCAAGTATGGTACTAACCAGTACCAGACTGACTAATATAGGACTCACCACTCCAGATACCAAGCTTACCAGTCTGGGGATCAAGCTTATACTGATTGATGATGTCACCAGCATGAATTAGCAAGTATGGCGGCATCAGCACGAAATCTGAGTTCCAATCCCCGCGCTAGGAGACAAGAAGAATATGTTTAAGGAATGATGTTGACAAGTACATACTTTAAGGATTGAAGATTCCTTAAAGCTTGCAAGCCCTAGAACTATTACGAAACTTAAATTAATCATAACCCGTCAATTGTAATTATTTTTTAATGTATTTTATATTAAATTAAATATTTTTTAATTGTCTTTCAAAAGAGATCCATATTGCATATATTTGGAGTATGGAAATGTATCAAGCAATTTAAGCAATAAATTGAATCAAATAAAATTTAATGTATCAAGAAAAATAGTATATGTATCAAGCTGTAAATCTTCATGTATCAAGTAATAAAAAATGTGAATAATAATTTAATAAATAACCGTCCGGTGGAAAAATTGACTTATTTTAAAAATCATACTGCATAAAAATATTAATGATGGTCTAAACAAGCATTATTAATAATCTATTTAAACATTAAAATATAATATATCAAGCAATAAAATATTCAACTTTCTATCATAGATGATATTCATTGATTCTTATAATAAATTTATATGAATTAATCAATAAACTAGTATATATCAAGCAATAAAATACACTGGATCAAGCAATGGATAAAAATGAATTAAGCAATAAAATAGAACATATCAATTCATAGAAAAAAAATAAATCAAGCAATAAAACAATGTGTATCAAGAAATAAAATATACACATTTAAACAATAATCTATAGTGAATCAAATAATGTATGAAAATGATTTATCAAGCAAGATGTTATAATGTATCAAAAAATGAATTATCAAACAATATAATGAAGTGTATAATAAAGTCTTAAGATACAATGTAACAAGCTATAAATTAGCATTTATCGAGCAAATATAAAGGATAAAAAAAGTGATATAATATATGAATAAAGAAATACATTATAGAAAAATAATCTGAATAATAAAAGAAAATGAAAAAAAATTGATGTGGAAAAAAAATGAAAAACAAGTAAACAAAGTATATGAAAATAGCAGGATAAATATTAGAAGTAACTAGCACAATATTTTGACAAAAATTTCCTTAATCCCATATTAAACAAATTTAAAATTTAAATATTGTAATTCATCACAACCATTTATTTTATTAGATCAAATGATAAGATTCATTCTTATTTTTAATATTATCTATCTATCTATATATATATATAGAGAGAGAGAGATCCACTCAAGTGCTAAAACTAAAGTTTGTGCTAAATAAGAATGAATCTCAACCATTGAATTGGTAACATTAATGGTTGAGAATAAATCATCAAAGATTAAGAAATTAAGCATAATTTTTGTTCGTGCTTAATTGCTTTATAAATCATTCTTAATTCGATTAACCATGATTTATAAAGCAATTAAGATTAAAATTTGAAAAGATGTTTTAATCTCAACCATTGCTTTTTTAAGATGAGTGGCGTAGATTCATTCATATTTAGTACAAACTAATATTTTAATATGAGATGGACTCCCTATTAGGGGTGGCAATTCGTGCGGAACGAATCCTTATTGTGTCAATCCGTTTTCGATCCGATCCGTTAAGAAAAATTAAAATTCGTATCCGTATCCGATCCGTTTAGCTCAAATCCGTATCCGCACGAATTCAATCCGTATCCGTTAAGGATCCGATAAGTATCCAATCCGAATGATCCGTTATGAATCCGTTCGGATAAAATTTCGATAAGAATCCAAATCGGATTAATTCAATAAGAATCCATTTTAATTAACACAATTATAATCCAATAGAAATTTGATAAGATAATACAAAATATTCATATTTGATTTTGATAAGATAATACAAAATATTCATATATAATTGTTCAAATCTTGTGTTTGATAAATAAATAAATAAATAAAAGTGTTAGTGGTGAAAGCACTCTACCTATGACCAAGAGGTCATGTGTTCGAGCTTTTATGGGGACATGTAGGGTGTGAGTGTTTAAATTATTTTTTTTTTCAAAAAAAAATCCTCAATTAAACATCCCAAGATACATAGATAAATCTCAAATTCAAATATAGTGATCAAACTTGCTCATTTCCAAATACTGAGCAATCCTTCACCTTAATCGTCAATACTACAAATAAAATAAATTATAACAAATATCTTTCATCCATCATGATGAAATTGCAAGATTTGAGACAATGAATGAGTATTTAGACGAATGTACAATACTTCCATCAACATTTAGATTTAAGATCTCACTAGCTAGTTAATCGGTTAATGCAACTTAATTGAAAACTTAAAGTTAAGAAAAAAAAAAGAAAATTATTAAATTTTGATAGTAAAAAAAAATAAATATTAAAAAATATAATGAATATAATAAATACATTTTTTGTGGTGAATTAAAAAAAATGAGACATGGACAATGAAAAATCCATTATTATTGTGTGGATTCATGTCAGATTATCGGATCGGATAAAAAATTGCCACCCCTACTCCCTCTCTCTCTCTCTCTCTCTCTCTATATATATATATATATATATATATGGAGCGGATCCAGTGAGAAAACTCTTAACGTGAGAAAACTCTTAACGTGAGAAAATGAGAAAGATGCTTGATTGCATTCACGGCA
>JAPKLW010000122.1:788557-832139 GCA_026898455.1 Plectranthus barbatus | reverse complement strand
TTTTTTTAGATTTTGTATTTTTTGGATTAAAATTTTGGTTTAACCGAATAACCGACGTAAAAAACCAAAAACTGAACAGGAATTTCGGTTCGGTTTTTTTCCCTGTTCGGTTCGGTTTGGTTACGAAAAAAAAATTTCGGTTTTTCGGTTCGGTTTTTTTTTCAGGCAGAAACCGAACCGAATAACCGAATGCTCACCCCTATTAATTTGGGACGGAGGGAGTAGCTTATATTCTCTTCTCTCTTGCAACCGCAATCTTGTTTATATATTATATTACTTGTCATCGAATTATAATTTATGGCAAGCGAATTATATTTATTTTAATTTTATTTTAAAAATCATTTATACATTGATATTTAAAATTGTCAAAAGGATATACAAATTTCATTGTTTGCACTATCAAGAATGATTTTTTAAATCGTTTAAACTTGCTGAACCAAACCGTTTTTATATGGTTTGGCCGGTTTGGTTTGAAATAATTATTTTTTTGGTTTGGTTTGTATAAATTTTAAGCTGCAACTATTGATTTGGCCGGTACTTCGCCCTTCAAACTGGCAAAACTGGACCGTGCACACAACCAAATATCAAACGCAATTACTTAGCAATCTAAAAATCGAGAAATAAGCTTCATATAACTAGGAATATCAATTCGTCTACCGCATCATTATTGTATCAACATGATAGTAATACGATTTGTGAATATCCGATATAAACACAACTTATTAAGGATATGCTCGTTGATGCGAAAATGACACGACTCATTAAGCTCAAATACGAACATGACACAAACACAATATTGACATGTTAAAACCCAATCTTATAGCACGATATTAACACAAACACGATATTGACATATTAAAAGTATTAAATTAGGTTGATAAATAATAAGAGATAATAATAATTGTTAAGGCCAGGCCCTAGATGCCCAGACCCACTAAATTCAAACATCCCAAACAGTCACCGGCCCACAACTCACAAGCCCGCTCGGATTAGGAAAAATTCAGAATCTCCTAAGGCAAGAGATCGATGCCGATCCCTAGAGCTCCTCGACACCGACCATGTTGTGGAGTCGGTGGCGAGGAGGACAAGACTCCTCATGGAGTCGACTTGTGGACCGTTGTCTAGTACATTTTGTTCGACCTTGTGCTGATCTTGATCTCTGGATGGATGCTCCTGGGGGCCGAAGAAGACCAGGGTCCGCTGCTCGGACTGCTCCTAGCAGGGCTTTCAGGTGAGATATCCAAGACGCTAAGGTCGAGGTCCAAAAACCGCTCGGTGATTCTAGCCCGGACCTCGCTTTCAACTTGTTCAGCGAGCGTCTGCAAGAAGCAAACAGTGTGATAGGGGAGAGAAGTGCAAGGAGAGAAATGTATACATAAAAAGGAAAAAGAGAAATACCTCGTATGTTTCGACAAAGTGTGGGGAGAGGATCAAAGACTCAAAGTCGGACCCTTCTCCCGATTTCAAGCGCTCGACCTGATTTTCATAACCCTTCAACTCAGATGTATAGGACTCCTTCAGAGTCCGCAAACGAGTATCTAGGGACTTGATCTGATCCCTTTTTTTTTTTTTTTTTTTTCTGAAGATCCTTGGTAAGGATGGCTATGTCGGTGGTCGATTGGGCGAACTTCCTCCTGAAATCGTCCGCCTCATCCTTACAGGCCTTGGCCTCCGCCAGGGCTTAGTCCGCCTTGACGGCCAAAGAAGTCGCGTTCCCCTCAGCCTCGTCCAGCTTTACCTCCAGCTTCTCGTTCTTCTTCTTCTTCTTCCTGGCCACCTCCTCCTTCCGAAATTGGAGGATCTCCTCGGAGCACTTGTGTGCAAAGGCACTGAGCTCGCGATGGATTAGGTCGAACTCCACCGCATTCTATAAAAAAACCATAAAGGAGTTACAAAAATAAAAGAAAGAACTTCAAAGTAAAGGAGCACATACCTCTAACTGTCGGTGTTCGTAACGAACCAGCCGGTAAAAAATTGACCCCGACGTCAGATCCAGCATTGAAGGGTTTAGCAATAGCTTTCGAGAGCGGACAAAAAATGAGTCCACTCTCGTGTTGGGAGGTGCTGTCGTTGTCTGCACCAGCGACCTCTCTTGGTTCTCCATGCGATCCTTGGGAGGATCTTGTTCGCGGGAACGCTGGCGGCGGCGCTCAGAGCTCCTGCCCTCTTTTACCTTCCTAGCGGGTGGTCGGGCAAGAAGACTCCCCCCTGTTCTACTCTGGAGGGGTTTTGAATGGAGGGGCAGGTGGCGGTGATGGATGCTGCGTAGACCAAGACGGTGGCCTCTTAGGAGGGTTCTCCCCCCGGTGTTTGGCCTCAGATACGCCACGGGCTCTCTTCTTCTTCTTCTCTTGAAGAGCCCGGGCGACTTGTTTTGGTGGTACCCTGCGGCGGGTCTTGTTCTCCGGGAGTTCGATGAGTTGGCCACGCTGATCAAGAAGGGTATGGGCATTGACGATTCAGCCAAACTACAACACTGGCCACTCGCGATTGACAACACTAACATCGTACGCATGGTCAACCCTGGCCTGCTCAGCGTCGGTCAGTATTGTACTCTTACAACCTGTAAGACAAAAGGATAAATAATCAGCAATCAGAACAGTAAGATTTAAAAGTAAAGAGAAGATAATAACCCACAAATAGGTACCCCGCCATGTCTAAGGAATTCAGGGTGTTCTGGATTAAGTTTGAGGTAGAAGAAGAAGGTCCACCAATCTGGGGAGTTCGATGGAGGTTTCTTCACCAGAGACGACCTCCCAGACCCCAAGCGAGTGAAATAATAGTAGTTTTTGTCCGCACAATGGTTCATCCGGTACATGTAGTGCCACTCCCAAACTATTGGAAGGCCTTAATCCGAGGTCCATCCAGGTCAAGAGCACTCCGACCAGATGTCACCAGCTATTCGGGGAGAGTTAGAATGGAGAGATGTTATAGGAAGCGAGGGTGTCGCAAAAAAAGGGGTGGACGGGGAGCCCAACCCCGTTCTCCATCACCGCAGTATAAAAGGTCGCGAACCCGACTAGCGGGTCGAAGCACCTCTGATAGGGCTTGAGGGCGATATATGCAATATCGAGGCAGGGCACAGAGTCCGCTAGGGCAGTCATCTTCTCCCTAGTGACCGTGGATACTGCCCCCAAGACTCGAAGGGATTCCCATCCATCGGGAAGGACCCAATCACCGGCCACCTCGGGCTCCGGGATTGCCTCCATGATATCTCTGATGGAGCTTCTGGTCTCGCCACCCCTAATGGGATGTTCTAACCTCTGAAATGTCTCGGTAAGGGTTTTGTCATCGTCCGAATCAGAGGAAGACTCTTCCAAAGATTTAACAATAACCTTCCTCTTACCCGAAGATCTAGGTCTCTCCGGTTCTTAATGAAGAAAATTCCAATCCGGTCCGGAAAAAGTAGCAGCATTGGGGTCCCTCTCGGGAGACGGAGTGAAGGGTGGCATCGGATTAAAGTCAGGGTGCTCGCAGTTTTGAGGTTCAGAACCAGTAGACATTTTTAAAAGATACATAAACCTAGGGGAAAAGAAAGAAAAAAGACGAACAAACCAGTCAGCCGACGTGTGACCGGAGCCCTAGTTCTACCCTTCATTCGAACCCCTGAAACAAAGACAAAAAGAGAAGGAATAGGAAGAGAAGGAAGCAATTACTTGGTATTCGTGAGGATTGAAACTCGAATCAACCACTGGGAGAAGCACAGGAACCAATTGCTGGAAATTGCACAAGTAGAGAGAAAAGAGAAGAATAGAGAGAGTGAGCCTTGAAAAATGTAACAATCAAATCCCCAAAAATGATGGTTAAAAGACTCGCGCCCGTTCAGCTGTCCGCAGTTACCCCCAATCTTTGTGATAATTACCCAACCGCCATTACTCTGGGCGACAAAATTCGAAAGTAGTTCAAAAATCGGACTTTAACAAAAGGAGTTCGCTTGATTGAATTTCCATAAGTTCTATCGTGAGGAATAAAATCTCACTTCGAATCCTACTTTCAGGTGTTAAGAAGGTTCTGAACCTTATAAAAGACCCCGAAAAAAGAGCTGAAACGACTCGCAGGAGCTAACCAGATGGCTGAAACTAAATCGGATAGAACCTAAACTGTCCTTCCAAAGAGTTGCGGTTTCAAGCCCGCAGCTACGGCGCTTGCTGCGATTTTACGGAATTGCACGAGTAAGAAGGATCACCCGCAGAGGAACTGATCCTTCAGGCCAGGGAGACGCTCTTAAAGCTCTTCTAAATATACCGAACTCCCGATTTTGAGGAGTTTGAAGAGCTGGCATCTGGAGATATTCGTAGTTTGCCTACTGAACTAGCATGATCATTCGACCTATAAGACTATCCAGGGAATACCCTAATAAGTCGAAGGGGCTATTGTTGGGGGTCGATATAAACGGCCCAACTATCGGTCCAAATAGACGGCCCAACTAAGAGCCCATAAGTGTAGCCCATGTTATTTTGCAGGAAAAGGAAGTGGATCGGCCCAAGGAAAATAGTTCAAATACTGATCGGTCAAAAGAGACCAAATAAAGCAGTTCGATGGAGAAACAACTTGTCAAGAGGAGTCTTATTCAGTTAAAGAGTGGTTCGATGAACAAAGCTGATGTAATGGGGAAATCGGGCGAACCACTTAACGGTCGGAAAAATTCATTTAATGACAAGGAGTTATGATCACGAGCTCTCTGGGAAAACGGCTAAAAATGCAAGCGGAAGACTAGGAACATATTTATTACTACCTGGCGGAAAAATATGAGACATTAGAGTTCGAGTAAAGCTTATAAATACCTTTTGTAAATCCTTTTTTCGACATCTAAGTTTGTTTATAGATTCACTAACAATTCTAATTTTCAGAGTTCTTTGCACTGTGAATCTCTTCAAAGATAAAGCTATTCGTATTGATTTCGTATTAGCCATCGTCTGGTTTAGCAATTGAATCGAAATACGGTTTGAATCATTCTTTAATAAACTTGTTTTTCTAGCTATTTCCTGAGATTTATTTCGCTAGTTTTATACAAGTTCCTGGGGCCTATCTGTCCGACAAAAACACCCGCAACACGCTCTTACTCATATTCTTACGAATTGTTGATCTTGTGATTTCATATTATTGATTGTTTTTCGTCTTGTTGTTATTTGTTATCTCGTAACCATTTTAAGGGCTTCATTTATCCCGATAAATCGAACATCATCATCATCATCATCATCAACAACACCAATAATAATAAATATTACTTAGAGTATATTCTTATAAATTAAATCTTTGTTTTTATTCTTAAACAATAATTAGAATATATTAAATAAAATAATTATTTTTATTTTCAAAATAACAATGACTAAAACTAAATAATCGTGATATAACATAACATTAAGTGAAACACCATCGTAAAATTGAGGATTTTATCCAGAGTCCATAAATATTGTGACCAATTTAACACGGTAAGAAATCTATTAAATATATTAAAGCAAAACCGTCAATTACTGTTTCACGGGCAGCAAAATTCCCGCTTCATCATGCACATGCATCAGTCAAATTAAGGAGTGGTAAAAACGAAAACCAACAGAAAAAAATAACATCCGAAAATAAATACTCCCTCCGTCCCAGGACACTCACAACGTTTTCCTTTTTGGTCCGTCCCAGAACACTTGCAACGTTTCCTTTTTTAGAAAGTTTTTATTAATTAATTACCCACTAAACCTACTCTACTCCTACCCTACTATCTCTCAAATCCCATTATCTCTCCTAATCATTAACCTACTAATCTTACCCCACTAACTCTTCTAATTACTTTTTCTTAACCTCCGTGCCGGGTCAAACGTCTCAAGAGACCCGGGACGGAGGGAGTACTATAAATATAGTTAAAAATTAGTTCGCGTCATTAATGTAATTCTACACAAGAAACCATAGTTCATTTGTCATTTCAGGTATAATAAAAACTCATAATAATAATAATATTATTATTATTATATTCTAACTTACGATTATTGCAATCAATAAATTGCATGATATACCATTCATGTTATTTTTAATATATTTAGTTTCGTTGAATGTAAGATGTTCACTCATGGTTAGTATACTTTAAAAACCAGGTATAGCATAATTTTAAAATTAATACAATTTATGGTAACATTGCCAAAATATATACTCCCTCCGTCCCGAGTAATAAGTCCCATTTCAATTCGGCACAATAACCAAGGCAAGTGTAATAAGGGATTTTAATCCCACAATTAGTAAAGCTAATTAAGAATTTAAAATTAGAAAATAAGAGGAGAGAAGGATGATGTGATAGGGAGGCAAGTCTAAAAATTCAAAATCTGTAAATACACAATTCATTTGCCACCAAATTTTAATTTGGTGGCACATTCAAATGTGTTTCAAATTTAAAAACCTGCCTATAAATAATCTGCATAAGAATTTTTACATATCATCAACCAAAAGTCTAAAAACACATCAAAATGGGGCACAAAAAAGATGTTACTGAGAGCTTAAAAGAAGAAATAGTGCAGTTTCTTCTTGAAGGCAGCAACGGGGGGAAGCTGGCTCGTGGCAAGATAAACGAAGCTGCAGCTAAATTCTCCTTGTGCAGGAAGAGCATTTCAAGGCTCTGGAAAGCTGCAAAACAACAAAGAGCATCAGGTGCAGCACTTATCAAAATTGTAAGTCAAAGAATAGGAAAACATCCACCAAAACTCCATAGATTAAAGCATGATAGCATAGAGGCTGTTAACTACCAGAATAGAGGAACAATTAGAAACATTGATGCTTAACAAATTAAAGAAACCACTTCAAACCGGCATACACATTTCACACAATATGTGCATCACTAATGTGTTCTAAACCCAATTAAAAATGTGTGAACACAACATCATCATCTTAGATAAAGCCAAACACCAAGTACCCACAGTGGATCAGAAACAAGCAATCAGCCAAATACAGAACCAAGGCAGGCAGCATACACCATGCTCTCACAGTACCAATTTATCCAAAAATCAGATACCAACCAAGGCAGGCAGCATACATCAAGTGATCATATGACCAATATATCCAAAAACCAACCAGCCACATAAATCAGAACCAGCCACATAAATCAGTACCAATATATCTAAAAACCAACCAGCCACATAAATCAGAACCAGCCACATAAATCAGAACCAACCAAGGCAGGCAACAAACACCAATTCACAGCCGAATATATCCAAAAATCAGAACCAGCCGAATAAATCAAACCTTATATATCCAAAAATCAGAACCAGCCGAATAAATCAGATGCAATTTAACCCTAAATCAGAACCAAGACAGCAGAATATCTCATGCAAACCAACCATCAAGATAAACCCTAAGATCCAAAACTCAGAAATTAAAGAGAAGAGCAGGATCAGAGTTCACCGGATTGTTGGGAAATAAATATCCCAAAATTGTCGAACGACTGCCATCTTTTCCTCCGAGGGTAACACCAGCTCGCCTTGAACCCTCGCCAGCCACGCAGCTTCAGATCCGCTCAGCCAAGCCAGCCGTTCTTCCTCTTTCGCGGCGGCAAAAACACTGGATGAGGGGTGTGTCTCGCTATAAGGGTTATCGGCGGTGGATATCGGAAAGAGGATCAAATCGGCGGTGCAAATGGACTCGGAACAACCCCCCCTCCCAAGTGTCTTCGCCTGCATCGGCGGGTGAGGAGGGCGGCGAAGAAGAAAGGGGCGGCTGAGAAGTCGCGAAGGAGTTCATCGCGATTTAGGGTTGCGAAGAGGAGGCGCGATAGAAATCGAACAAAAAACTGAGGGTTTACATCATTGCGGTGAAGAGGGCGGCGGAGGGCGACGAGGGTGGCGAAGATAATCGCCGAACGGAGGAGGAAAGAGGCCAGAAATTTAGGGTTTGGCAGAGGAGGCGAGAGAGAAGACGAGTGAGGCGGCGTGAGGGAAATGAGAGATTAGGGTTAGATCGAGAGTTTTGGGGGGGGGGTGGGGGGTAGTGGGGGGAATTTTTAACATTTTTTATTTAATTAAAAATAATTAATTTAATTAGTTAAATGGGTTAATTAGGTTAATTAAGTGTTAATTATTGCTATAAATGGAAACGGGACTAATAACTCGGGACGGACTAAAATGGAAAACGTGACTAATAACTCGGGACGGAGGGAGTAGTATATATTATTAATGTTTGATATGTAAATATGTTTCAATAATATGACAAAAAGTTCAAATATATCTTGAACTATGCGCATCCCAAACTATGCTCATTTTTTCAAATTTATCTCAAACTATTCAAATGTTTAAGTAGACACTCACACTATTTAAAACTATACAAATAAATACGAAACTATTTTTTCTGGTCAACAAAAAAGTTGATTGTATTATCGGATATCAAAGTCGTCAAATTAAATTTTAAGATTTAAATGTTCATTGTGTTTGACTTGGATTTCCGACAATACAATTTGCTTTTCGTTTATCAGAAAAATAGTTCGGATATATTTACATAATTTTAAATAGTTTAGGTATTTATTTAAACATTAGGATAATTTGAAATAAATTTTTAAAAATGCTAATAATTTGAGATATATTTGAAAGTTTTACTAAGTAATATTATGCATTTTTAGCCTCAAAAGAAAAGAAGAGGTGTCAATTGAAATGCGTAATGAAAATATCAAACAGTTCTATTTTTGCAGATTTAATATAATATTGTTACTATTGTGATTGAGATAAATTTTGAATTTTTTTTTCTCCTTTCTACTAGGTTATAACTTACAAGTTTGTGTTGATTCTAATTTTAAGGAACACTACGGCTTTCTTTACTAGGTCTGTTTTTTTTTTTTTTTTTTTTTAATTCCGTACATTCTTGGTTTTTATATATCTTTTTTATTTAAATATTTTATATATAGTTTATATTTGCTGAAAATTAAAATAATTATTAAATTAATTATTTTAATATTCTCGATCATCATTTTAAATGTTTACTTCATATATAAACATCATTCCAAATATATATGTTAGCATCAATATCTAATTAAATCAATAAATGCATAAATACACACATTTTACATCGTTTATCATATTGTTTTTTTATATATACATTCATAAATTATGTGTACTTTCTTTATTGGAGTGAGCTATTTCTTTTGGTTATATATTTATATTAAAATTATTTAAATTAATAATTCATTCTTTCAAATGTGATTTTACTTTTTCAAGAAAATAAAACCATAAATGTGAATTTGTTAATATATTATGCTATTTAACATTATGAAGATTGAAATATTTGGAAGCAAAAATTTCCTCCAAATTGAGCCATTTAACATTGTGTGATTGGGTTATTGGCTTGCACTCACAACTCTTCACTGCAAATATTATAATAATGATTAACAAGTGCATGTAAAAAATATTAAATAAATTTATTATTATTTTGTAACCATTAATTAATTTATTATAAAACCGTCGCATTTCCAATCACCAATTTTTTTATTTATTGTGACCATCCACTCATGTTCTAGATTTTTTAAAAAATTAACATTTATTTCTTACACGCATATTCAAGTTTTAAATATTACTCCCTCCGTTCTAGCTCAAGTATCACACTTTCCTTTTTCGTCTGTCCCAACTCAGTTGTCCTATTACTAACAAAATCAAAATGTAACTTTTTCACACTTAACAATAAACTATTAATTCCACTCAACTTGTTCCATACTCACACTCCTTTGTTTTTGTGTCCTATCAACCCGGGATTATTAAGCCAGGACGAAGGAGTATAAAGTTTTGAGTTTATAAACTTTCATTAAAAGTGTGCATTTTGAACAATATGAAAATTTGATGATCCTCTATATTGGAGAGATAACATAAACCAATTAAATATATCTACACTAAAAATATTGTAAAATTATAAATTATTATTTTGGTGTGATGCATGGGTATAATTCTCATTTATTTTATTAAGTTAATATTCACCCAAAATTGCTTTAGAGTTGTCCTTTCATTTTTTTAAAATTGCTTTAGAGTTGTTTTTCCTTTCATTTTTTTTACTCACTCTTTTGATCTTTTCACTACTTTTTATCTCCTTGAATGCTTCCATCTCCAGATTTCATTAAATACTACATCCCCAGTTCCCTACCCTAAGAGCAAACCCGTCCCCAATATACGCCAACACCACCCTGGGCGTTCTGTCCGGCGTCGATCCTCCTGTCCGCCGCTCGCGCTGCCACCCATCACCCACCGCCGCCCTCGACTCCCTGCCCGCCGGCGTGCCTGCGTCTTCGCTTCGCCCCTCCGTCGGCTTGCGGCTCGCCTGTGCTGCCACCGCCGACAACTACTCGCACCCAGCCAATTAGCCACCCCTCCGCTGTTGTGCTCCACCTGTCACCGCCTTTACACAGGCACCCAGTAAAGGTGATTGTTATAAAAATGAAATATTTTTACACCTTTACTCATTCTGGTAAATAAGCTACTAAATTAGATATTTGGCCGTGTATTGAATGTTTGGTGAACACTCGAGAAATTCTCTGAGTAACATTGATTAAATTTGTGTTGAAACTTCATCTCAATCTTTTCATGACGAAGCTTGCTATACATTCAATTAGTCTTCGTAGGATCTTGCTTATGTTTTCAAAATTCTTTATGGTGGTGAGTTCTTTTCAAGTATTGCCCCAGTTAATCTGATTCCCTTTTTCTGGATTTTTTATTTTTATTTTTCACGGCAAGTACTTTGTCATTCGTTCAATATTTGACATTGAGGCTCATGTTATTGGCCTTTGGCCTTTGGTTTATTTCAAACGTGGGCAGCTGCTGCAATATCTTGACATATGTAAGAACCCGAGAACAAATAGGTGTATTCATTGTTCCACTGCTTTCCTTATTCTCATTTCCTTTTTTTTCCCAGTATTTTGTTTTGCTGCACACTTGAATTTCACTCAACTCCGCTTAATACAGTAAAGGTGCTGCACCCAGGCACCAGCCACCCAGCTGAGCCGCCTTGCGCCTGCCACCGTCCCTGCTGTACGCACCCAGCCACCGCCCACCGTCACTGCTGCATTTGTCGTTCGCACTCCGGAAACTCGTGTGAGTTAAGAATGGTATAGGCTTTATTTGCTGTGGTACGTAGAATAGGACTAAACTCCATCTGCTGACTGAGCTTGAACTTGAAACTATATGCAAGAAATTTGGTAGCAAATGCCATCCTTGGTTGCTTATAAATCGGGTCAAATCCGACCCATTCGACCGAATTTTGGGTCGGGTGAGCGGGGATGTCGTGCCGGTTTCGGGTGAGGGAGGTCGGGTGGTCTATTTCGGGTCGGGTGTAGATCTTGTTATTAATATAGTGTAAGTAGATTTTGGGGGGGGGGGGTTAAAAGTGAGATAAACGAGAGTTGGAGGCTTAATTTATATTATATTGGAAAAAGAGGGGTTGAAGTGAAGTGTCCACGCATTTTGCAGCATACTCGCTCTCAATTTGCTTGTCCAAAATCCCAAATTCCGCGGTGGAGACGGTGGTGGGGGTACGCGTCGGTGAGATTAATTGTTTTATGTGGAGTAGTTCTAGTGACTTCATTGTGTGATTGAGTTTATCACAATACCTCAAATCTGTAATTGGATGAGTCAAATTCTGAATGAAAAATGTCTCTGAAGTATTTTAATTCTTCATATGTGTAAATGCGGGCTCTTACATTGCCGATGTGTAAAGTTGAAATATCTGGTGAAATTGAAGCAATACTTGTTTAATTTTCGGAGTTATTCGTGATTCTGAGAGCTTTATTTTTAATAAAAGGTGAAACCACGAGCTGCTCTGCTGTTTTCTTTTGAATATTATCCACAGTCGTTGCATCATCCATTTGAAGGACAGAAAAATAATATGTACAGATATTTTGATGGTAATAAATCTTTTTTTTGTTCTTGTTTTTATGATTTATGTTCTAGAACGGAGATCAATGGCGGATTTTACGACTTCGACACACAGAGCCAAATGGATATTCACACCTCAGGCTCTGGTAACCTTCAGTTAATTATTTTCATGATTGCTGCTTTATCACCATTTGTATTGGCCCACGAAGATATCGGCGTTTCTCTGAACTTACTTTGTACTTTTCAAGAATTGAAAATCTGTTTCTACTGTTTGATATGCGCCTTAACATTTTTATGAATTTTGCAGAAGGAAAAATACAAGGAGGCTAACAAACGAGCTAAGCAAGCACTTGAGAAGGTATGTTCTTATACTAGCGTTATTCTTTTATTTATTTAGTCCAACTTCCTCATAGTGTCAATACTTGAGCTAATCTAACCCAAATAGTCTGCTGGAATCATTATCTTCTGCCCCTCTGGTGAAGATATCTTCGTAGCTTTTAAATATTCAACTCATGGATAGTAGATATATAGTTCAACAACCACTTTGCATGTTGCCATTGCTTTTCTCATTGCCAACTACTCCAATGCTACAATCTTAGAAGTCCCATTTTAGATTTCACATCTTGTCAAAGGTTGATTTTGATGAAGGAAGTTGAAGTTGGTGAGGGTCATACGCCTGCACAATTATAGTCTGTGAACTGGTTGTTGGAGTCCAAATTAATATTTAGTGTTCTAGATCCGACTTCAATCAAACTAGCTTGCAAGAAACAGAATGCTATTAATCTTTTGAGATATATGGAGAAGTTTATGTGGACATCAAACTGTCGTTCAATTGAGCGCAAGTTCGCCTGGTAAAACTTATTGTGATTATAGTATGTCTGTGCATTATGACATTCCAATGATGCTAAGACTGTGATGTGTGGTCAAAGTATGGAGCTACACGGATGGAGGTTGATGTTGATGGATCCTTCTCTTATGCTGAACAGCAAAACGATGCAAAAGGTAAGGCTTTCTTAAAAAAATTATCTTTACTGGGATCTGCATTTGTTTGTTGTCATCTCACTTAATCATTTCCGTGTCACCACAATGCTGGTATTCAGCTGACAAACATTCACGTCCAAAAGCTCTCAAGACAGAAGAAGAACAACTTTTGAGGGCTTTTTACGAGTTTAAAATCCAAGATGTATGTGATGCCTTCAAGTTTCCACGTAAAATACAGGTAACTATGTTTCTGGGATCAATGCTAGGTAAAGATTTTAGATTATTGTTATTCAAACTTACCTTTTCTTGCTGTGCAGGCCACTGCTCTTATTTACTTTAAAAGGTTTTATTTACAATGGTCTGTCATGGAACATCATCCAAAAAATATCATGTATGATTGCTTCTTCATACCACATTTCTTTAATATGTTTTATTGTTTGATTTTGAGATTCCAGAAAAGGATCATTAGAAAGGCAAGCCACATAATCTGGGTAATGGGGAAGGCAGAGTAAAGCCCATGTGTGATTATTTTCTGTATTCCCACCCACTCCCACCAAAACAACAAAAAACGAAATACCAAGCTGATCTATCATTACTAGTAAATATTGCCCGTCATTATCTGTCCATGGACAACTCAAGTAATTCATTGGCATTGCAGGTTAACCTGCATATATGCTGCTTGTAAGGCAGAGGAGAACCATGTATCAGCCGAGGAGCTTGGGAAAGGGATTGAACAGAATCATCAGATGATTCTTGATAACGAAATGCTGGTTCTTCAGGTATGAATATTTCATATAGATTTACTGCGTAGAAGCTATTGTACATTTCCAGTTGATTGATATTGGGTTTTTTCCCCTATGCAGAGTCTAGGATTTGACCTTATTGTTTATGCTCCATATAGAGCACTTGAAGGTTTTATCACTGATATGCAGGTTCTCTATTGTAATTGTATATGATAAATAAAAGAACTAATGTTTTTTCCCCATTATTATAATTGCACATATGCTGCAACTTCTTTCTCGCTTCCCTTTGTTGGTATACATCATTTCTACATGGCTGGCTTACTTAAACCTTTTCATCACTTGGCAGGAGTTTGGTGATGCAAATGCAAGGCAGCCTGAGATGTTTAAGGTCCCTTTTGATTTATTCCTGGCAATTTATTTCAACTTCTGTGAGTGTATCTGCTGCTATAACTCTCATATTATATTTTATTTATTTTCGGTGAAAGTGTTCAACAATAAATGTACTTTATATGTTCAAAATTCTCCTTTTACTGTAGATGCAGAACCTGTAAACTTATACGAATAAGGCTCAAGTCTTGCAGTTTCATGAAAAAGAGGACAATATGTTGTTTTAATAGGAGATCAAATATATGTATCTATCTCGATTCTAGGTGTCCACCATATGCATGATTTTGTGATTAATCCAATAAGACATATACGATATCAGCTCCTGTTAAGTGATGGATTTATAGCTTCCAATTAGCATCTCATGATATGTGAGTCAAGTGATTGCCTGGATGATGGCCCATATTTGGCAAGAGGTCTTCAATTCAAAATGAACTTCTATGGTCCTCATTTCCTTGTCATGCTTTGACTCTTCAATTATTTTTATTTTGGGCAGAATTTGCAGGATTCTGCGAAAGCTGAAGTTGATAAAATTATGCGTACTGATGCTCCTCTTCTATTCCCACCAGGGCAGGTACTATATTGTGCACTCAATTCCTGATGTTTCATTTGCCTTTGATTGTGACCTTAAGATAGAGTATCTACACGGAGAAATTTATGCAACTCTGATTTAGCTTTTTCCTTTTCAATTTCATGGTTACATTATTATTAACAAGAACATATATGCTTTTTATCTCTTCGAATCAAATTAATAATGTTTTCATCTCTTGTATTGCCAAGTATTCATGATGCCCTGAAGTATTTAAGTGTTTTGCCTATGTTGAATTGACTAGTGCAAATTGCGCATGCTTCAGTTGATGCTTTTTTTAGGCTGTCCAAAGCATCTATCAGCCTCCCGAATATCTTCATTATTGATGAGTTTTATGTTTCCTGCTCTGAATGTGCATTTCAAGTGATATATTATTTTTGGCATGTAATATATTTAAATAGTATAGTGATGATATGGTCTTTTATTAGTTTATTTTTTGATAGAATAGGTAGGTCATCTTCAATATGCTGCGTAGATCGGTTATCTTATATAAATATGTGTTTGAGTTGATGAGCAATACAACATACACAAAGATTTCCCACTTATGTTTTTTTTGTTTAATATATTTCATTAACATCAAGAATCAGTTGGCTGCTTCTTTAGCTCGTGAAGGAATTCTTTGTAGTCCTGTGTCACTGCTTGAATATTGATAGATGATTTGTGCTTTTCTTGTGAAATTAAACATGTAATAGGAGATAGACAGTTATCCCGTGTCATCCGCTGAAGCCAATTGTTCCTTTATGTGCATATGATTGTTGTGAAGGATTGTTTGATCCCCTTGTCCCCCTGGCTGAAACCAAAAGTAAAACCACATCTTGGATCATACAATTCCTGCCCAAAACTTTGTGGCAATTTTGTTAGGCACATAAGTTAGGGAGCCCTAACTTCACCCGAAGCCATGGTCAAAGGTGAAGTATTGACCCCCAACTTATACTCCCATCCAATGTGGGACAAACCCCACACCATAACAAATTCAATGCCTCAAATAGAATCAAGGTGTCTTGCAGCAGTTGGTTAAATCGCATTTTCATAGTTGTGTGCATTCTTGTTTTTCTTAATATTTTTGCTGATACACTATCTTACTGGTTTATAATATACTTGTTTCTGCTTTTGCAGTTGGCATTTGCAGCTTTACGTAGATCTTGTGACTTGCATAAAACTTTCGACTTTGAAAGGTTCAAAAGCTTCCACGCCCTGAGTGAAATTATGTAGTGGTGAATGCTTATTTACTCCTGAAGATAATTATTTGACAGGTACCTCAAGAATGTTCTATCTCGGCAGCATCCATCCCATGGCTTTTCAGAGCTCAACCTTTCCTTGAATGCAATCGATGCACTGGTATAGTTTCCCTCCTGAATTCGCCACCCTACCCTCACTACATACACATAGTTGGCTGCGTTCACTTGACCGTGTTGGTTTCGATGCTATGACAGATAAATAAGCTCGAGACCCCAACCTCAAAAGATGTAAAGCACATCGATAGGAAACTTAAATCTTGTTTGGATCCAACTTCACATGAGAAGTACGTTCCTTATTATACCTCCCTGGTTTTCTCTCTCTCTCTCTCTCTCTCATGTAAAGCATGTTTGTTTTGTCTTGGCAGGAGTAAGAAACGAAAGCATCGATCAAAGGAAGATTCGGGTGAAATGATGTAATATACTGATGTTTATCACACCAACTGGCAGGTGCGTTTTCGGGTTTTCTTCTTGTGAACGATGCTTTATCTATGTGATTTTTGGAAGCTCTCGACGACCATCCACCTTTGCTCACGGCCATGTACGGTAGTGTGGTTTAGCTAAGGGTGTATCTCAGCTCATTGATGTTGCATCTTAACTTTCACCGCTGAAGTTGAGTGTTGTATTACGTGAATAGGATCAATAGAATTTTGAGAGAATATCCCGTTTCAGTTGTATTTTCTTTCACCAAAATTTTTGGTTACCTTTTATAACTTTGCATTTTAGGTAAATATTATTGTATTTTGAAGATTGTCCAAACAAAGTTGAGCAGTGATGTCGCGCCCCCAAACCGGGCCTATGCGACAGTCCCACGTGCGAACAATGCACGCTAAGGGTTTTAGTGGTTTAAAATAATTTTCGACATTTATTTAAGAGTAGTGGAAGCAAATAAATATTTCAAAAATGGACTTGCTTTAATTTTCAAAGATAGGAGTTTGAATCTCAATTGATAATCAAGAAATCAAGAGTAGTGAAAGCAAGTAAATGTTTTCAAAGGATTTAATAATATTTTTGAAGGGAAGGTCTTGGGTTAGGCAGGTCTAAACGATTTAGGCGGGTTTTATCCATTAATCCAAGCCCAAACCCAAACCCAAACTTATATAATATACCCTAATTGGGGATTAATAAACCTTATTTGGGACGGGTTAATCCATTTGGGTAGGATAAAACCCGCCTAAATCGTTTAGGCCTGCTTAACACAAGTTTTTGCCATTTTCTAAAGGCAAGAATTTAAGTCTAATTGATGATCAAGAAAAATAAGAATAGAGGAAGCAAATGATGTATTCACAAGCTTGCGTGGAAAAATGGATAATAACATTTGAATTCAAAGAATAACCACTACGCGGGTCTTAGGCAAAGTGAGACTTGGAACAAGCAAGGAACACGAATCAACAAATGAGTACTATGTATGAAGACATAGCCCCTTGAGCCTCGATACCAAATGACAACCAATTAGATTAATGAAAAATCTCAAGAAACATGCCATGTAAATTGGAATTTAAATCATGCGAAGGACTTGAATGGATCATGCCATTTAGAACAATTGAACGAGGAGTAATCACAAAAAGATATAATTCAAGCTTACAATCATTCGACTCCAAAGAGGGTTCATGAATAAACATAGGTTAGACTCACAAAACATTTTACTCCAGTTAGTGCAACTAGACATGTCAAATGACAAAGATAATAATGGATGTATTCTAGGAATAGTCCAAAAGATTACATTTAATATGAGGTTCACAACCGAACCACCTTCTTAGCTTTTTACCACAACGCCGCCATCACCTTGTACCTACACGTAGGGAAAACACGCATAGGGGCTGAGTACTCCGAGTACCCAGTGGTCACGGTGTCCCGAAAACAAAATACATATATATGATGTAGTCACCGTAACACACAAGCATAGCACAAGGGTTTTGTTGAAAAATAACTCATGCATGCTCAAAATAATTTTTAAATACTCACATGGATCCATGAACACTCAATTTGTGGTGCATTTCACGATCAACGATCATATAATTCACATAAACCGCGCGAGACACGTATGAGGGTTACAACTCCCCCCTCCTTATTTCTCCCATTTCTCCCGACAAGAGGGTGATCGTATCCCTCCTCCTTATCTCTCCCAAATGCTCGTGACAATTAACAATCATAAGCACCAAAACAATTTAACGGTGACACATCGCTTTTCAAAACAAGAATCATTCATTTTAAATTGTGGAAATAATTTTGGAAAGCAAACCAAAAGAAGATAGGATAAAGTAGTGTCCACCTTAATTATGAGGTGAAGGTTTACTTGGTGCTACTAGTTGAAGCTTCCTTTTGATAATCACCAACACCTAGATTGTTTAACATTAAATTACTAGGTGTGTTCATGTAGTTTCATGCATTAGCTATTTCAATAAACAAGCATGATATTCATTTTAATGTGCTTCATGTGACACTTCATTCTAAGTCTACAATATTGTCATTTAATTTGATTTATCACTATGTGCATGCTTGCATAATTATTGTTTACTTATCATGCTCAACAATTCTTGTATTTTTATCCATTACACATAATTCATTAGTTTCTTTTGATCAAGTATATGCTCATATATTTATTTATAACCTTTTTCTAGTGATGTAAATAGTTTAATTTAAAATCATGTTAATGTCCTAGTTCTAAATGTAAATGAATGATCAATTAATGATGCAATATGTTTTAAGAATATTCTTAATTTGATAAAAATATGTTTATTAGTTTTAGAAAAATATAAGAATGCAAGCAAGTGACTCTATTTTATTTAACTTAGTGAAATTCTCCTAGTCATGTTTCTAAATGTTACCCTGTTTTCAAAATGTTGTCATTTAAAATATACAGAGAATTTGAGTACGAAATTTTATATGCAAAAACTAGATTTTAATATGAATATGCTCTAATTGACGGTTTGTTAAAATCATTTTTATTTTGGAAGTTATGGGCCGGGGGAGAATGCATTTTCTGAAAGTTTTGGCTACGGGCTAAAACAGGGGTGCAGTCTTTAAAAATTAATTGTGATCAAAATACTTGTGATATTGACTTGAAATTTTATATGAAGACTCTATAATGTTTTAAAAATCTAAATATAAAATTTGAGAATTTTATAAGGTGCCTAAGTGCAGTTTCAAAATCGGTTTTTGACATGCGATACAGAATGACACATTTTATGGCAGAGAACATAACTTTCAACCACATCGTATTTTGACATGAAACGAAAGCCAAGATCTTCCTAGAACATTCAAGTATAACAAATTAAATTTTCAGACCTATTGAGTTCAATTTGACCCGACTTCCACAACAAAACAGAGAGCTCATTTTTCAGACTTCATCTCAGTATGCTCATTTCACTTTAACATGTGTAAATTCGTGGCAAATGTACTTCCATCAACAAGTATGCTCAATTTCAGACATCACACATCTCATATAATGTTCATAAATCATAGATCTCAAGGTATAGCATGCATAATAGGAATATATCAACAACAATCAACAACATATCCAAGAATGGTCATCAAACAAGCTTATGTTCAACCCTAGTTCATCAAATGAGCTAAAAATCGACTAGGGGTTTCTTGATCATACATGCAATCCTATAATCATGTTTATGAGGATCTAGAGAGGGTAAATAAGGGGTTAATTGAAGAGTTTATGTCCAGATTTAAGCTTCTCTTCCTCAAACTTCGAAAATGGCTCTTCCTAGCTCCTATTTGCTCTCTTCTTGCTTCCTACCCCTTGCAAGCCTCTAGATCTACCGCGTAGCTCCATGGATCTTCATTGTTCAGCCTTGATCGAATTTGGAAGCTTGAAATCTAGGGAAACTACTTGGTTTAATGGGTAGAGGAAGGTGTGGGGGTGAGTTTGGTGAAATATGGTAGTGATTTGAGGTGGTATGAGATGGTATATGTGTGTAGAAGTGTGGTTGTCATTGTTAAAGTTTTAATGGAGGTTCATCAATGGAGTTGGTGTGTTGAAGAAGATGAAGTGAGGGAGGGGAAGGGGTTGTCGATCAAGAGAGGGGAGGGGGTGAGGTTGGAGTGTGAAAATGGTGTTGCTTGCAAACATAAGAGAGAATTAATCATTGTGTCTCCCAACTTTCCTCTATGACTAATTTGCCCTTAATCAACTTAGGGACTAGTAGGGGTGGGAATAGACCGGGTCAGACCAGGCTTTGGCTCGATAAGCCTGGGCCTACCTAAAATTTTATAGGCCTTAGCCTGGCCTAATCCAAATAGGCTTTTATATAAAGGCCCAGGCCTGACCTATTTAGTTATGAAGTTCAGATTTTTGGCCTACTTAAGGCCTATTTCAGCGTATATAATAATTTTTTATTTTTATATTATAAATAAATATTAAATTTTAAATATTAAATTTATCTTATTATTTAACGTTGATAGGTCTTATTCTTTAGTGAGTCTAGACCATAAAAAATTATAGATATGCTAAATAATTTAATAATTTATTAATATATTATTTTTATTTTGAAGTTTATAATTAGAATATTTAATAATTTAGATATATATTTATGGTTAATATCATATAATGCTTTACGGTCCATCTAATATACTCCATATGTGTAGTTATTAATAAATTTTTAATGCCCAACAAAGTGTTTAATAATTTAAAAATCAATTTAATTTGTTATTTTTTAATTATAAATATTATATTTAATATTAAATAATTAAAATATTAAACTTTATACAATATATTATTTTAAATAGGCCGGCCTGTTAGGCTTAAAAGGCCTAACTTGAAGCTTGGGCCTGAGCCTGTTTATGTATGTAGGTTTTTTAAAAAGTCCAAGCCTAGCTTATTTGTCAAACAGGCCGGGCCAGGCCAGACCTAAGGCTCCTGTTGGGTAGCCTGACCTATTCCCACCCCTAGGGACTAGGCTTATATTTTCTTCTTGAAGGCCTACTTTAGTAATTAGGCCACACACCCACAATACTAAAATATTTAAATACTTGTATAAATTCCACATAATATGTATCATAAGGTTGTAATGTATAACTCCCTATCATAATTTAATAGGACCAAAAATCTCTAGGGAGGAATATGAAATAATCCTCGGAAATTTACTTCGGAGATAAGTCTCGAATATATTCACAAATTAATATCTAAAAGGAAATTAAACATGTAATATTCCTCTTATTATTTCTAGGGGTGGCCGATTAAATAGGGGAAACTAAGGAAATAATTTCCGGAATTCACCTCGGAATTATTCTCGAATAATTATGCTACATCAAATTAAATTATGAAATCGGACTACGAACAATCCTCATGAAATTAATCAAATAGACTAAGGTAAAATGGGTCTTAATTTATTTCTTTCTATTAGGCCACTCACTTGCATTTTTAATTGGGCTCCATTTATTTATTCTAATTGGGTCAACATATATGAGAGGGTAATTATATAAATAAATTCTTTAGCCCGTTATTCTCATGATTTAATACTTGAACTTAAATTAATTTATCTAGTCCATGTTATAATAATAAGGTGACTAAACATAATTTAAATAATTAAACTGATAAATATTAATCGCACTTTAATTCTTCGTTATGCATGTTATAATAATTATTACAAGTGAATCGCTAAATCTCTTCTCTAGTAAAGTTGAAATTGAACTAGTAAATTAGGGTCTAGATCTTCTATTACCACGCAATGAATTCCTTATCCCAAACTCATCCACATAAAGCAAAGGCCTCACACTCTCATTCCTAATCCTCTTCACATTAGGGCTCACCAACCCCCTATGGCTAAACCCATACACCTTCAACACTTGATTATCCGCAAAGTTGAACGCCCTCTCCATACTCTCCAAGCACCTCCTCGCCGGAAAGTCCCCACCTCCGCCGCGGCCGCCGCCGCAGGCTCTGCAACCCACGAAATGAGTCACAAACGGCCACCTCTCGTCGCCGAATCCCGGGTGGTACTTCTCCATCATCTCCTCGTAACGATCCACTATTCCCTCCCAAAACCCTTGCAAAAAATATGACCTCTCGATGTAGACCATCTTCATCCACCGATCCTTCTCCGATATCAGAAGATATATCAGCGCAGACTGCTCGTCCGCCTCGAACTCCGGCCGCCCCTTCAGGTTTTCCGTCAGGATCTTCCCGGCTTCCTCGCGGGCGCGGCCTTTCCTCCCCATCTTCGCCCATGCATCCAGCAAATCCAACGACCACTGGCTGTTTCTCAGCAAGAAGCTGCCGGTGTTCAGCGCTATCCATGACTTTTCTTTGTGTAGCAAATCGGGGAAGCCATGGATGATGAGGTTGGAGCCTCTGTATCTGTGGAAAGGTATCTCGAACACCATGTCTGTGAACAGGGCGTCGCTGTCCATCCACCATATCCACTCCGCCTCCGGGTGGGCAACCATCAGCCGCCGCATCGCCGGCAGCTTCGCCCAGTTTCCGGCCATCTCTTTATCCGTGTGAGCCATGCTGTACACGATCTCAATCCCATGAATCCTGCAGTAATCGATCTTGTTTTTTAAGAACTTGAGGATGTAATGGTCGCCGATGGCGTTCTCGCACGGGCTCGGCGGCGAGCCCGTGGCGAGAACTATTTTGGGCCTCCCTTTCATATAGTAAGGAAACTGCGGATTCCTTCGACGCCATTGCTTCTTGTCTTCGTCCCATCTCGTGATTTTCGGGCCGAGGGCGAAGGTGGAATCGGGGTCATCGGCGGCGGCGTCGAAGGGGTCGTCATCGTCGTCCGACCGGATGGCGGCGACGATCCGGTTTGTTTCTTCGATTAGGTGCTGGCTTTCGGCGTCGGCTTCGAAAGATACGAATTTGCTGAGGCCGATTGTGCCGCGGAGCACGAGGACGGTGACGATGCCGCATAGGATTGTAATCTTGATGTTGTTGAGCGTTCTGTTGCCCTGCCGCCCCTTGGGAGGGAGAGCGGCGGCGGCGCGGCCGCGAGCTCCTCCGCTCTGTGGAAGAATGGAGGAGCTCCGTTTCTGGGTGGAATGCGTGGTTTCCGTGCCCATATTTCTTCAAGAATCATTCACGAATTTCTCTCTCTGAAAATGCGAAATCTCTCTCTTATATAACTGAGGAAGAAAAAGCGGCAGCAACTGGATTTGATTAAACTTTTTTAGTTTATGGATTTGTTGTGAAATTTGAATATTGTATGAAGAAGGGGGAGGAGGTGAAGGTGCCATCCATTGTGTTGTCATGTTTATGTTGAGGCGGATATTTCAGTTAGTTCGTCTCTCCATCTTGTCCCCACACTTTATCTTCTTTAATTTTAGAAAAAAAAAAAAAAAATATATATATATATATATATATATATATTATTTTAATGCTATTTTATTTTCCTATATTTGTAAAGAGTAGAGTAATTGAATAATTTTATTAATACATGGTGGAAACTTTAGTTTGATATGTAACAAACTTGATTACGAAGTGTAAACTAATTAAATTAACTTTGTTTTATATCTAACCTATTTTTCATTAGCATGCTTGCTGACCATGTTATTCGTAGTCATTGTTGTAAAATTATAATGTCTAGTTAGTTTGGCATGTAATCGGTGTCTAGGCACTGCTTAGACTGTTTAGTCTGCCTGGACACTGATTTTGGCGACCGACTAAGCAGGTTATGTGTTATATAGTCGATTCAGGCGGCCTATTTTATATATTTTTAGAAAAATAATTAAATTTTATATAATTTTAATTTTTAATCTTTATTAAATATTATTATAAATATTTAATATAAAAAAAAATTACCGATTAACTTCAGCCTAGAAAATGCCTAGGCCCCACCTAAACCGCCTAAATTCTATGACCTACCCGAGTGTCCGATTACAGCCAACAATTTTTTCAACCTTGTTCGTAGTTCATTGATGCTTATAACAAATATCAATAGTTTATTATGTCTCTATTTGAGACGTACCGTTGATAAGTTTGAGATTCTTTAGGGTTATTTGGTGTGTAAGCTTAAATTAATGCATCTCTATTTTTAAAAAGAATAATTTATTCTTATTACTTACTTATAGTGAGCAATATTTTTAAAATAACTTAAAGCCCAATACTATTATAGCCCGCGGGCTGCTACAACTTGAGGGCGGCCCGGCCTGAAGTGGTTAAAGTAACAAAATCTCGAATGATTTTATTTCTTTTTTAAAATATGAAATCTAAAATCCTTGTAAATCCGACGTGGAGAAGCAAGGGTATTACTGTCTTTGTACATATGACGTGGAGCCACAGCTGAGAATGATTAACCGTTCTAGACTATTCCAACAAATACTCAGCTTATTCCGAGTGCTCTCTCCGATCATTGCCTGCTATTTTCCGCCGACGATCAGATCCGATCAACCGAAGGTGCATCGTCTCTAACATTCCGTAATCAACCATTAATGTCGCTCCTCGTTTTACATCCTCTGGTTTCCTTGATTTCCGATTTTGATTCAATATCTGAAACTCGAGAGATAAAACTTGGTGATTGATTGAATGAGTGCTGATATGTGAAATCTTAATGAACTAGCATTATTTGATAGTGGTTATTGATCGAATATGTCTGTAGCAGTATCTAGGATTTGAGAAATGAGAGTCAGTCTGGTGTTGGATTATTTTGGAATTGAGTTTTGTTCTTCTGGATTGCAGGAGATTTGTTTGGGGAACAATGAGTCAGGTATTCGAAGGTTATGAACGGCAATACTGTGAGATATCTGCTAACCTATCCAAAAAGATTACTTCAGCTAGCGTGCTTGATGGTGGTGAGACAAAGATTTACTAGTCAGCTTTGAGTTTCTTTCACGATCATGAATTCAGTTTCATTGTTCTGCCGATTGCATAACTTTAAATGATTAATGATAATCGGTTCCTTATCTCTTCGTATAATGGTGGATTATTGTGTTTAGTTTCTGTACGAATTGCTGACAGTCTCATTGCTGTTTAGACGAAATTATATGTTGTTCTCCAGCTCTATGACATGAATCGTTAGAAAAGTAGAAAACAATTGAGATCAGGATATTCCCTGAGTTGATTTTGTAAATTTTCGTGGATAAGTGTTGCTTGCTTGCATTTAATTTGATTATTTCATGTTTTTTAGCAGTATGATTAGTTATCTTATTCTTAGCAGTTTTGAATTTTGAAGTTTTTTGTTTGACTACAATGCTGATTTCAATCTAATGTGTAATCAACTCATATATAATCAGTTAAATTCAGAACCCTTTGGCTCTGCTATGTGCAAGCAGTTTGGCATTTGGTGTTTAATTTTAATGTTTCCCAAGGCATATGGTGATGTTGGTTGGGGATATCATGACGCTATGTATTAAACTATTATTCCCTGAATGCCACTATATTCCCTTCCATTCACTGCTGATATTTGGTGTATCTTCCCCAATTGCAGAACAGAAGAAACAGAAACTGTCCGAAATTACAGGAGGACTTGAAGATGCTGAGTCATTGGTAAACTGATTACTAACTTTCATATGAATAATGGAGCCTTCTCCCTTCTGTCTTTTAGAATCTTGTAAACATTCATCTTGTAATTAAACATCCAAGATTCGTAAAATGGATCTAGAAGCCAGAAGCTTGCCCCCAAATGTGAAAGCCGCGCTTCTTGCCAAGTTGAGAGAGTACAAAACAGATTTGAACAATTTGAAATCTGAAGTCAAGAGAATCACATCAGGTAACGCCCAATCAACTCGGGATGACTTGCTGGAATCAGGAATGGCAAATGCATTGACGGTACTAATCCCTCTTATTTTCTTCAATTATTATGGTTTCTCCTCTATCAGTAACGAATCATGTTCTGTTTAGTTTCTTTGCTTCCTGAAAGCTTTGCCCAAGTTAGCCTATGATGAGATTCACCCTGGTTATGTAACTGCATTCTAATTTGATGCTCGATGATAAAGGCATCAGCTGATCAAAGAGCAAGGTTACTGATGTCAACTGAAAGATTAAATAAGTCCAGCGACAGGATCAGGGAAGGTCGAAAAACAATGCTTGAAACTGAAGAGCTTGGAGTCTCAATTCTTCAGGATTTACACCAGCAACGTCAATCCCTCCTGCATGCCCACAACACTGTAAGGCTCATGCAAAAAACTACCTCCTCTCTCTACCCGACGCTATCGATAATTGAGATGAAAATGTTGTAAGACAATCTTTTGCAGCTTCATGGGGTGGATGATAACATCGGTCGGAGCAAAAAGATTCTGACTAACATATCGAGAAGAATGAGCAGGAACAAATGGATCATCGGCATTATCATTGCGGTCTTGGTTATCGCGATTCTTCTGGTTCTTTACTTCAAGCTGATCCACTGAATTTTCGGCTTGATAAATGGAATTCCGTTGTCTTCATTCTCATCATTCCTAACAAGCCTAAATGTATGCTTTCGATATGACTTCTGTGCTTACGGCCTTTTGTCATCTTGAGGTGCAGATTATGTTTTTCTTGCTCGAATTGATCTTCATTGTTGCATGGCAGCTTATATGTCATCCCTTGATATTCCTTTCTCGTCGACTTGCTTCGCCTTTTAAGGTACCTCTTTTTGGACTCTTGAAACATACGAATGTAGTAAGCTCAACCCAGGTCTACTTGATACCCGAATTCATAACTCTTATCTTAGTGAATATAGTTTTTTTAATTTTATATTCCAATTTGATGATAAAATATATTCTGAGACCTGAATCAATAGGTAGAATATCTTGACGAGTATATTGTCAGCTCTAGATGAGTTCAGTTGCCTGTTCACATAGATGCTTACTCATGAAATTGAACATAGTATGATCTCCTTGACACATCATGAGCTTAGATTTCTTAAAACACCGTGTGAATAAAATGAAGAGATGTAGCTCTCTAAAGGAATATCAGTCTGTGAGCAACAAAGCAAGACATATTTAGGAAACTATTTGAGTACATTGACAGCAAATTTTTTGATATAATTAGACATAAGTTATGTGAAAGAAAAGGCATACATTATCATAGTAAAATGACCCTTAGCACTTCAGATACGATCATCATGCACCGTGGCGGCAAGGCATTGTAATAGTTTTAGCTAAGACATATTAATTGCTGTCACAGTGGATTCATTGGAAATGAAACTATAAATACAGTATCACCTTGTACTCTTTTAAGGCTTGAAGTTAATCTAGTGAGATAGTTAGAGATCCTGACGAAATTCGATAGTAGTCTCCTCTGCTAGGCCCCAAGTGATCTCCAATAATAGCTCCATGTACTCCTCCTACCTTCATATCCTGTGATATTTCTTTTTATGATCACATCTGGCCGATCTCATAGATGGAATGCAAAGCATTTGGAATTAATCCGAAAGGAGCAGCCACATGTTATCTGTAGTAATCAGCATTGAGCAACAAGACCCACATGCTTTCTATAGACTGGATCACAGAGAATCAACACAATGTGACTGTTAGTTGAGAGTTTTATAAAATGGCCCCCCAAAGGAGAGAGAGAGAGAGAGAATCGAGGTTAGTACCTTCATTAAGGTAAAAGGATCGTTATTGGCACATGGAGGCATTATCCTCAGGTGAAAGTTCTATAACAGCAGTTTGATCTTCCTCATCATACTCTTCCTCTTCTTCCTCATCATCTTCAGTTGAAGCAGGTTGCCCGTTAAGATCCATGTTAACACCATTTACCTTCCTCACAAACTGGCCCCTCAGACGAGGTCTACGTTCTGCTAGTTTTTTCCTATTCACATACCTGATCTTCTTGTCAAAGCATCTTTCCTTTCTCTTTTTCCTGAACTTCATCAGGGCTGCCTCTCTACGGTTGACTTTAGTCATATTCACTTCACTGGATGTAGAATTCCCAAATGATTGCCATTGATGCGGACTAGGTATTTGACCTGGTTGCAGGCATATCCCATAAGGGTAATAAGAGTAAGGTGCCATTCCCGGCATGTGAGGCGGGCATTGCGGGACGTGATTGTACTGAGGTAGTAAAGCAGAATTAGCAGGGTTGTTCATATCAGGGAGGTTCTTTGGATATGCAGATGCAGATGCTGACGACATTGGCACTTGGTTCAACACTCCGGACATGTAATAAGGATACACGGTATGACTATAACAACCAGTATCAGTCACGTCGTTAGGAGAATCATTTCCCGTGTGCACGTGCTCCTGAGGGAACTCTTTTGAGTTCCTCTGTTGAGATATGTCCAGTGACATAGGAGTGGATGACCTCTCCATAAGAAAAGATTCGTGAGCACTGTTGCTGCTCGGATGGTCATCCGGTGGCGAAGGGTTTTCCAGGGTCTCTTGGGTTTTATCTCCTTGAATGCTCAAACCCACCTCACCATTCAGTGTGTGCTTCTTGACAACGCTCACGTGTTGAGGCGTATTTTCAGGAAACGAAGACCCCTGGTTGATGCCTTTGGATGTGCCGGCTTTGACATAGGTGAAAAATGCAGAAGATTCGCCTATCCTCAACTCGCTCTTCTTTGGAAAAGGTAAGATTTGTCCTGAAACAATTTCAAGCACACTTAGGCTTCTGTCATGGAAATTGGAAACTCAACAAACGGAGTTCAGGAAATATCCAAAGAGAATCTTAAGTGCACCACCAAGAAGAAATCAGAAGAGGATATATCAGAAGATAAACCCAACAACAGTTGTTAGTGTAGGAAGTAGATTAAAGCAGAAACACAACATTATAGTTCTCTAGCATGTAAATACACTGGCTGACTGACACAAAATAGCTGCAAAAGTTCACTAGAATCATGATCATACGAGAAAATTCACGGAAGAGGCAAAACCCTATAGGTGAAACAAAGAAAGACTCTGGTATGACAGCAGATCTGCATTCATGAGAAAAAGGAGCTTCATCCTCTCTAAAGCTACACCAGATCAACCAGCCTGCTTCAAGAGTGGCACACATCCTTATGGTAAAACTTTACCTTATTTCCAATCTTGACCGAGTCCAGTCTAATTAATCAAACAGAGAAGGTGTGCCAGCTACATAGTTACTTATACTAGTTCGTATGTACGGAGCGTATCCCATAACTTCCTGCCTCCACAACTAGAAGATGATGGCAAAGCATCTTCAAATGTTTTAGCAGGATCAAACTAGAACAAATTAAGGATTAAAACCCCGGGAAAAGGAGGTAAAAGGACCGAAGGGGTACGGTGATGGGGAACCGTTAACTGCTGCATTAGTTATGAAAAGTCAAACAGCATAAGTTGCAGGCAGATCCTCCATGAGACCAAAGCTCCACATATTTAATGGTCTACCTATTTAAATAAAGCAAGAAGACACCACAGCCACCATTTGATGCATGCTTTTTTACTTAACAGTCTCATAGAATATACGTTCATTAAAGCCAAGCAAAAAGGCTCATTCAACTTCAAACATGAAAAATGAATAACATCTTTAGTAATCACAAAATGATTAAATCCTGTTATCAATTCACCTGTCCGCCTGTCACATATTCCTGGCACATCAGGCTGACACTGCGGACGAGTCTCATCTGCTCTAGCTATAGGAGCAGCTGATGTTGTATTTGTCTGAAATTATAGATGCACATGGATAAAGTCTTTAGTTGAAAAATAGGCAACTCAACTGAAGTTGAATTTGCAAGCCTAACTAATATAGTATTGAATATTGCTAGTAATTGGCTCTTCACTAGATAACAAATCGGGTTAACCACATTAACCTTCCAGTAAATAAATTGAGAATTCACCTCATCTTCTTGGTGGAATGAGACACACAACTCTGGGTTAGCACTCTTCCCAGACCTGTCGTCCGTGTCATCCGAGAATAAAGTAGTGCTGTTGGTATTAGCATCACTGTGGTCGGACACCACCAGATCAAAATCATAACTTATGATGTTCTTCTCCACGAGTCCCAGCTGTAGATGGAAAAATTAGAGTGATGCAATCATGGCATAAACAGTAAAACCATTGGTAACACATGGATGGTATACTATGTCGAAGAAACCATGAACTGTACACGCAACACTCCACATAGTAAACTAGATAATAGGACCATCAATACCTTGCTTCAAGGTAGCCTGAGAGCGACAAAGACTATGATTTGTTCAAGATAATAGATCATAAGATTGCACCATACATCCTGGGAGTGCGCACAAATAACAAACTATTTCTACGGACATGATTGATGTCTATATGTACACAATAAATTGTTGTAAAAATCTCCGCTTAGGACCGCCTAGGTGCTAGGCGGTTCCCAGCAGAACCGAATACCCTCAAATTCCCATGTCTAATCGGTTTGGCGAGTAATCAACGTCTAGGCACTGCCTAGGCGCCGATCTAGGTGACCGACTAAGCTCACTACGCGCCGCTTAGGTGGCCAATTAAGCAGGCTACATGCTGTCTAATCGGTTAAGGCTACCCTTTTTTATATATTTTTAAAAAATAATTAAAATTTATATAATCTTAATTTTTATTTATTAATAAATCTATATTATAATTATTAAATACAAAAAATTAGCATACCGATTAGCTACCGCCTAGAAAATGCTTAGGGCGCCTAAACTACTTATTAGGCGCTAGGCCCCACCCAAGCGCTCGACTAGCGCCTAGGAATTTTTACAACTATGATTTATACAAGTGTTATTTATCTAGTTTGTGAAGGGTAACTGATGTATGCCAAGGGGCTACTAAATGAAGTGGCATTAGCTAGTTCAGATCTATATTGAGCCAAGATAGAACGAGTGGAGACTCTATGATCAATTTATTCAACATTAACTTTTAGATAACTAGGAATGAAGAGGGGTCATGCACATGATCAGCAAGAAACCCCAGAAAATCTGAAAACTCTTAACATAACTAATATGGTGAAGAAGATAGTTCGTACCATTCTCCTTCGTCGCCACATGTGAGTCCACAAGTTTAACAGCTCATTTGTTCGTAATGGTTTCACGAGATAGTCAGCTGCTCCGAGTTTCAGGCACTTGACAACGATAGGAACCTCATCTTGAGCGGACATCACTAACAAAGCCAAAGCAGCAAAAGAACTCAGTTTTGTCAATATACTTCAGACAGTTACAATAAAAAAGCTCTAAGAAAAAGAAAAGAGGGAATACTCACTTATCACAGGAATTCGTCGCAGCTCTTTGTCTCTCATGATATATTTTAACATTTTCAGTCCTTTAGACATTGGAAGATCAACCTCAGAAAGAATAATATCTATATCAGGGCCCTCTGCGTTTAGAGCATCAATCACCTGTCTTGGAGACGTTACGGCGGTAACTGAAAAGAAAGTTCCATCACATTCAGCATCCAAAATTCACAGATGCTTGAACACATGAAATGAAAATAAACTCAATGACTTCCCAGAATAGATAACTACTACTCAGTTCCCTGTTTTGAGGGTTTCTTTTTTTCAAGCTGCCTGTCAGAGTCTTATCCAGACAATAGTTCCCAAATCAAAAAAAAAAAAAAAAAAAAACTTGAACAAGTTCCTTCAACCTCTTAAGACAGTTCCTGAACTTGTCATCACCCTTTCTTTTTAAATTTTAATAAAAAGCATCACCAAGTTGAATGTAGATCTATGTTCATTCTTTGTGTGAGCTTTTTAAAACCATCAGCAATAGTACAAACTTCAAAGAATGCACATTGAGTTCAGACATCTGGTACATGTGCCTGATGGGAACTTTATAGACAAGAAAAGATTAGAAACTCTTACTGAAAATATGATTGAGAATGTTTCCAGAATGTAGTACTAAACCAACCAATTAAAGAGATGGGCAGTACTGCATAAACAGGTAGTTGAATGAACTCCCATACCTTTGTCAACTGATTAATTGACAAATGATGGGCATTACTAAATCAAAAACTCCATGTATTTCCATGTGAATTATCATCACAAAGATATAAGTGATAATATTAAGGAGGATCTCTGCAAGGTAGATATAGCCAAGAGCTGGTCAGGAAAACATCTGAACAACTGAAACTTTAGGTAAATGCAGTTAGACTTATATTCCAACTACTTATTTATTCGACCTAATCATGCATTACCAGAGGAGAGTTGTCAAAGCATCCAACTAAAATCTTCAGCACATGCATTTCAGAGCAAATCAGGGATCTAAACAGAGTAACATATACACCTCCAAACTAAATTAAATCTCAATATATTCAGCCAGTTTTTGCCTGATAGAGCGTATTTGCGCCGAAAAGCCACAACGGGGAGATGCATAATTGCATATGCTTTGTTTTTTCATACTCTATACATGAAAGATAGGGATCAAAACAATCAGACAACTTATAATTCTACAGAAAATTGTAAGAAAAATCAATCAAGTGCAAGATCAGAACAACTAAAGCACAGATGCTGCAACAAAGAATCATCAGATTAATAAATGACTCAGTCGAATATAAAGAAATTGCCCAGTCAATCAAGAAGATATGAATGAAGACGAAGAAAAAGGAGAAAAATTAAGACCTTGGTATGAACATTTACACAAAAGTGTAAAAACCTCCTCTGAGCTTCTCCCATCATTATCACACAACAGAATCCTCACTTTGCTCCGATCAATAAACCCATCCCCGATCTCACTCTTCTCCATCACCCTCCTCAATCAAGGTTTCAAATCAACCCCCTAAAACAATCAACAACCAGAAAAACCAAAAAAATACTCGATTCCAATCCACTTCACCACCAAAATTCACCAGAAATCTCAATATTTCCAGCTCATCAGCACACCACAAACCAAACCACAGAGAGCTCAAGAGCAGTTAAGCAGCAACGCTGATTTCGCCGCCGACGCATAGCAAGCTATCAGCCAATTCCCGATTCGCGAGCAACCAATCATCACATGAAATCTCCTCGAACAGCCAATCCAACAGTCTCGCCAATCCGGCGCACTCTAGCACCCCACCTATTAAACCTGTATATCTATCCAAGACCTACCTACACCTCCAAATCCATTCACACACACACACACACACCAAAAAAAAAAAGAAAAAGAAAACTAATGATTATTCAAGTTCGCTACACTGAATTTCCTTCGCTCGTCGTCAAAAATCTCAGAATGGAATACAGTAGAGAAAAAAATAAACAAAAACAAGTGATATTTTAATGGCGCTTTTGTTGCAGGTGGTAGTGGCGGGTGCTAACATGAGCGTGTCGACTTGGCACAGGGGGGGCGTTGTGATCGAGAAACGGAGGGCCCAGATGGAGCGCTGACGGCGCAGGTTAGAAAAGGGGTGACGTGGCAGGTAAAGAGAGAAAAGCGAAAAGGGCAAAAAAGTAGGATATTTTACACGATTTCTATAGAGAGAAAGATGCCACGTCAGCAGGGGAGAGAGAAAAAGAGAGAGAGAGAGAGATCTAAGAAAAAGGGTAAGGCATTTGAATCAAGATAGACTTTCTTTTCTTTTATTGGGTCCCAAAAGTTCAATTATTCAATTTCTATCGGCCACCATTTTTTTTCTTTTAAAAAATATATGTATATATATATATTTTTGGATGGAATTTCTGCAATATGCCAATTATTATTATCTGATGTTATTTTATTTGTATTTTTTGGGTGCTTTTTGAACTTTTTACTTTCCCTTTTTCCAATTGTAAAGCGCAAAAAAATTTGCGCATCTTCTTCCCACACATTTTTCATATCTTTTTCTTTTTATTCACAAATTTCCGACTCCATTTTGATTTAATTGGAATATCTCATTCTCTCCGAATCATTCATTCATTCCGTGTGTTACAGCTAGCAACTGTCTGAAAACTACCTCCTCTTCGTACTATTTTATTTCATGTTTTTTTTTTTCTTTTTCCGATGTGATTTTTGTGAGACGGTGATATATTTTTAAGAACATTTTGTTCGGATTTTATTTTGCATACAATCTATTCCATTGGCGGATCTATGCCAATTTTTTTTTTTCGTTTTTGTAGTATCATGATCCGGCATTTTATAGGATAGCCCCTTCATAAAAAATAATGAAAATAAGAAAAAATATGATATAAAATTATTGAAGGTAAGGTGGATGTAAAATAAATAATAATAATAATAATAATTCAGTCCCGCCTACGAAATTTTTCTGGATCTACCACTGATCTATTCCGTCGGAATGTCTAATATTCTGAAATGAAATTCAGTGATGAATTTCAGCATAGAAAGATTTTAGGATTCATTTAGAGATTTTGTAGTGTAGATATTTGGACGAAGATTTCGATATATTGTAGGAAAAATTTAAGCCTAAATATATGTTTATAGGTGCAATTGTTAAGATCCAATTTTGCTAAATATATGTGTATAGTGTATATGTTTAGTCCTATGTATGTGGAATATTGCAAGTTTTTTCTATGGTGATGAAGATTAGTGGGTCCCAAATAGGGTGGGCTGTGTCAACTAGTCCTAAGTATGTGGAATATTGCGTTTTTTTTTTCTTTTCTTTCTTCTTTCTACTATTATTTGTTTACTTTTTTTTTTAAAAAAAAAGGTATTTATGATAGAAAAAATAATCTATTTTCAAAACCATGTATTAAATAAAAAGCTTTTTATATAAACATACAGTAGAAACTCTATAAATTAATACTCTTGGGAACTCAATAATTTATTAATTAAAAGAGTTATTAATTAAACTATAAATTAATAATTATTAATTTATACATTAATTAATATTTTATTAATTTATAATAAAATATTCAATTCACTTACCTTTCAAACTTCTATTTAATTTTTGTACATCAAATGAGGACCTAATTTGGAAGAGTCCTTCAATCTCTCATATAATTATATTCTTAATGTTCAATGTCTCAATTTATGGACATTAAAAAATATTATGTGTATAAATGCAAGATAAAATATGTATATCACCATAAACAAATCATACACAAATGGCTCCCCATCTTAAAGGTGTAAAGAAGACAACAATGACCGATGAGATTCGAAGAGCATTATGCAAGCACGCCAAGGATAATTCAAGTCTCACTCAAAAGCAATTGCAAGAATGGGTGCTTAGTAACTATGGTTTGCACGCGAGTCAAGGTACAATCTCTAATACAATCAAGCATTCTTCAGATTATCTCTCACTTGCTCCCAAAAGAGGTGATGTTAAGAGAAATTATAGCAGCAATCACATTGAATAATTTCTTGCTGAGTTATGAGAAGACAACACCAGAAGTTCTTACAATGATAAGAAAAATTAGAGATGGGATTCAAGTTGAAATTGATTTCAACAAAAAACAAACGACAATTGAGTCATTTTTCAAGAAGTGTACATAAATTATTCATGTAATATGTACGCATTTATGAAATTATTAATATATATTTTATATGGGACCAATAGAAATTTTAAAAAATGTATTATCTTATAATTTTAGCGAATTATTAATTTAGCACCCTATCCCCAAGTCGGGACCGAAAAAAATTATTATTTTAAAGAATTTATTAATTAATCGAGTATTAATTTATAGAGTTTCTATTGTATGTGTTTTATTTTAAGAAATCAATGCGGTGTTAAAACTGATCAATTTATGTTAAATAGAGATGAATTTATATTTTAGTGGAAATTAAACAGATCTCAACTTAGGCTCTAAGAAATAGTTGTAAGTTGTGATTAAGCAAAAGTATTATCACTACTAAAGTGGTAAGTATTGTGGGTAAAAATTTATTGAAATGATTTAAGGCTAAAAGGGAAAACTTAAATGGAAATGAACAAAATAGATTAGATTGAAATATGATCTTCATTTAATTTACTGAGATTTGTACATTTTAATTATAAGCTTTTGAGAGTACCAAATGTTATAAGATTAATTGCATGCCCTTTTCCAACCTTGATTACCCTTATTTATCGTCTTATAATTGAAGAGTTGTATTCTTTAGAAAACAATCGTCTTTTTTGAGTTGAAGAAACTCATCGAAAATCCACATATTTTCGATTGAGGGGCTCTTATTTCAAGATGATCGTGCCCTTTGACTTACCTCAAGACACCAGTCAACACGAAATGATGTACTCCCTCCGTCCCAGCAAAAAAAGTCCTCTAATATCAAATCGGGCGTTCCAAAAATGATAATCTTTTCACATTCAATAATAAAATATTCATTCCACTAACTCATTTTACACTCATAACTCTTAATTTTTATGCCGAAAAAAGGGTCTGATAAACCGGGATGGAGTTTAGGGTGCAGTAGTATAAGTACTTTACCTATGATCAAAAGATCATGAGTTCGAGCTTCCATTAAGACAAGTAGAATGTATATCGATTCGAATTAGTGCTTCGAACCAATACATCCTCTCGAAATGCCTTAGAAAATTCAGCAAACCCTTCAGCAGGCTTCGGGCCGATAATTGGGCCTGAACTCCTTTCTTGTTTTCTAGGCCCGAAATGGGTCAATTATTCTTGAGCATAAGAGTGAAATATCATAATTGCCACATATATTTATTTATTAGTAAGATATGGTTGAGTTTAGGTAGATTGGATTTGGATATAGTTCTGGACAGGAGTAGGGGTAGGGTGGCACAGCCCTTTTCCTCGGAGAAACAAAAAAAGCTGTCCCATAACCCAAAGTCAAGGGTAGCTACATGGATGATTATAATTTATAACCAACTCTTACATCAACAACAACATATACTAATTAAACAACAACATTAGCATTTGCAAATTGATGGATTACACGGCACATGCACGCACAAACACATACACACACATATGATAATTGATATGGAATCAACCGACAGCAGTTCTGGCCTCATGATTAATATATAATATTTTATTAATTAATTGTAGGTGACGATGATGATGATTATAACTAACAATAATAATATGCATATGCTTGCTTGATTGTATGAAAAGTGCTGCTGCTGCTGCTACTCCTGCAACAGCATCCACAGATTTGCCAGCTCCTCGTAGTTGAGAGGCTTCACCAGATACCCTGCTGCTCCCAGCCTCAGCCCCTTCATCGTCACCGACACCTGATCCTCCGTCGTCACTACTACTCTCCCCCACCACCAAAACAACAAACAACAAACAAAACCACCCTCATCCTCAACTTTACACATACATATACATATACAGAAATATGATCATATACTAACCCGTTTCCGTATGCTAACTAGGAAATGCATTTGTTATGGCTGAAAAATGCATAAGCAAATGCAAATAAATGTATCATTTTTGCTGCATAATTGATGCACTTACCATTTTATATACGGAATTGGTGCATCTTTTATCAAAACCTAAATGCAATAACATTTTATAGGTGGATTTGGTGCATTTTTTAAAAATGCATCAATCCTATACAAAAAATGCTCCTGAGCAGCTGTATTTTTTTTTGCACTATATAATGCATTTTTAGTTCTGGATAGGTGCATTTTTATAGTTATTATGTTATTATTTAAAAAGGTGTTATCATATAATTATACATATAGAGAGCTGATTATATGAGAATTATTCTTAACGTGAGAATATGCTAACAGATAATGAAGTAATTTTAAGATAAAATGAACAATATTTTAGAAAAACTGAAGTCTAAAAAATACAATGAAGGAAATCGAAGATAAAGTTTTTTTTTTGAATAAATGATTTTGATGTTGAAATGAAGTATATACTCACTGAGGACGGGGACGCGTTGCAGCCTGGTATCGCGCATGATGTGGCGGAGGAGATAGGCGTTCTCCGCCATCAAAAGCTCCACTTCGGCGAGGATGATATGCGCCAGCGGCCCTCGTGAGTCCAGCATCCCCACCACCTCTGTCGCCGACGCTACTGCATCTACTGCAAAAAAAAACAAAAAACACAGTTCATGTGAGATTTAGGGTTTCACCTTTCAAGAACATGATTATATATATATACAGCACGTGCGGAATAATAATAAAAATATGATATAGAAAATGATGAGCAAGAAACAGTAATCAACCACCCTGGTAAGATAACTTGCAGAGAAGAGCGAGAGTTTGGCGGCAGCTCTCAGCGTGGGTGTCGAAGAGGAAAATCCTCATTCGGGAAGGGCGGGAGTTTGGAATGACGCTCTTGCCCTTGTCCATTGTAGAAGGGGAAGGGGGAAGGGTGTCCTAAGCAGGGGAGACTGTCCGAAATTAAAGCAGTGCTCTGCTATTTACTCCATTTGCATTTTCTTGCATCTGATTTATTATAATTTAGTATTTACATTTGCACTTCCACTTCAGCCAACAAGGAGTTCGGCCTGCCAGATTTTGAGGCCACGCCTAATCATTTTTCTCTTTTTTTTTTTTCTTTTTTTTTTCTTTTTTTTTCCCTTTCATCTCTCATGATCACCATAGCTTTCTTAGTTGATATTTAATTCATGATCAGTTTAGTCTCTTACAAGAGGCATGCAGACAGCTTTTCTGTTTTTCTTCACCAATAAAGTTTCTTACATGTGAATATTTAATTTATTACTGAAGAACATATGTAGAGCTAGTGCCTGAATGTAGGTCCAAAATGGATAACTTTTATATTTTGGAAGTCAATATGTATGTATATGCAAACACATACAATTTACTCACATGCACAACTTGATGATATTTTAAGAAAAAATTCAATATAAACGGTGGAAATGATGTTTATAGGGGTATAGCTAATGATACACGGGCTGATGTGACAATATAGCATTGGTGGTGGTAGTTGCGGATCCTCGGAAATTTATCGTAGGGGGGACTCTATCATGTTTTTTTCTAATAAAAAGATACAAAATTGAGTAAAACTAAAAAAATTATGTTTATCTACATTTTCAGCCTCTCGTATTCTTTTATTCATATTTTAATTTAGTTTTCTTCCCCACAACATGAAAATGAAAAAAACTTTATGCATAAAAATATTGGATCAATACATTATTAAAATCAAAAAAATTTTGAGTTGGGCTGTTGGAGCCCCCCTTTTGTATATGTAGAAGATCCGCCACTGGGCAGTGGGTTCAATCACATGCAGGCAGATCTACATATCAACATCGGTGTACACTTGTATCCCAAATCTTTTTTCTTTCTTTTATTATTATTACTCCCTCCGTCCCATACGAATTGTCCCTCTTTCCTTTTTCGTCCGTCCCACACGAATTGTCCCCTTACCTAAAATAGAAAATTAATACACACTCACTAATAAAATATTAATTTTATCTATCTCTACTACATTGGTTATTGTGCCGGATCCCATGGGGACAATTCCCATGGGACGGAGGGAGTATTATTATTATTATTATTACTATTATTATTATTATTATTATATACACTATTTTTTATACATGTCTTGCATATTATATACATATATTTTACATGATGTACTCCAAATATATTTTATTTATATACTGTACTCCAATTCTGAATTTGTGGATACATTACTGGGTTCAATTTTAATTATTATCATCACCTTTAATGTATTATCACATCAACTGTGGACACATTAATATATGTCCACGATGAGCATTTTTTTAAAAAAGAAAAAAAAAAATTGATCACATATCCATCACCAACGTCTCAATCTACAAAGCTTGGAGCCAAAGTCCCTCCTCATCTATACAGCGGCGCCACCCACCTCCTACGGTGGCGCTCATTTCCTGGTCTGAACAGTTGATGTCGATTTTTTTTTTTAAATAATAATACATTAATTTAAAGTTAATATTAAACTCACACTTCAGGAAAGCTCGAACCTACATGATTTCTTGACCACAAAAAAAGTATTTTTTTACCCTAATTAACTTCCCGAACATGGGATTGCATGAAGATTTTTATGAATTGACATTGGTCCACAACGACACATGAATATGATAAAGAAAGCAAGTAGATATTGTAAGGATATATATTATTTATGGGCACACGTGAGTCCACTCTCAATGCAATTTTCATTACTTCTTGTGGTGTTCAAATAAAAAAAATAAAAAATAAAGAACCATCGTTTACAAATTTAAATAAATATTTTTTAGCAAATGGATTTAGAAATGGAATTCACCTCTAATATTATTATAATAATTAAATGTCAAATTCTAAGCTAATTATTTTATTGAAATGAATGATGATAAAGTTGATATGGACTTGAAAATAGTTTATAATCTTCACGAGTCTGATTTTAGAGTAAATTGTCATGAAATTGAAAGATGAACATGTAGGTTTTCAACAAAAGTAACAGCCATGAGATGACACGTGCCAAACTAAAAGAATATTCGAAGATAATTAAATATTTGTCTGATTGTAATTAAATTATTTTTCTAGTCATTAGTCAGATTAAATTTTATTACATATTTTTCTTTTTATATATTTCACATAGTCAAATATACTACTTTCAAGTTTTAGTCCAATTAAAATTGTATTGTTTAATTAGGTGTGTCAAGTTTTGACATTTGTGTCTGAAATTAAAAATTGGAATTTCTTTGCTAACACTTTTAGCTCTCCAAAAATATTCATAGTTATTGACATTTTATAAATTCTAATTGGTGCATAATTATATACTCATATATAAAAACTTCACTTTATTTCTTCAACATAAAAAATGTAAAAGTTACAGTAATCTCCAACTGAGAAAAAGGGCTTAAAACATCAATTTACTGCATTAACATTTTGATTAAAAAATTAAATGATTTCTATTACATTTCAGATTGATCGAGGTTCTTTATTATAGTTTTATTGTTCTACTCTCTTATCCCGTAATTTTATTATCGAGCCAAACTTTGAATTTTATATAATATTATAGAATATAGGAGCCTTAATTCCAACTTCGACAGTTGTTTTCCATCTATTTTTAGCTACTTTGCACTTTCAATTTATTCACGAACATGCAATAACCTCACCAAATTAGAAAATTTTGGAGATATGACCAACTTCTAATTATTTATATTTCATATACATAATATAAATGAGTCAAATTATCCAGATTCAATTTAATAATTATCATTCAATCTTATCTAATGGTGAAAATCATTAATTAAATGAATCAAAGTTGAGTTTGATCTTATTTTTGACTCATGAACAAATTCATTAAGTAAATTAACTTAAATATATATAAAAACATATCAATTTCGTATAAACTTGTATTTCTTCACACTTAAAGTAACAATAAGTGTATATAAGCTACAAAAAATAATTAATTTAATTTAATTTGAATTTGAATTCACAAAAATCTTTCAAAATCAATTAATTCGTAAAATTCAAAATATTCCATATATTATATTATAATTACATGTGCATATATCTTTGATAAGGTGCAATTCATTTTTGCAGCGGCAGACACGTTGTTTGGCCTACCAAATTCGAAGGGTGGCACTATTAAAACATGTTTTAAATGTTTTTCCACACTATTAAAACATGTTAAATTGTTTTATCATACCATCTCTACCCTCGATTAATTTGAGATTAAGAATAATATTTGTATTTCATTTGGAGATGTATCATCTTGTATGCAAGTTATTAGGAATGCAATTGTTTCCTTATTGTATGTTTTGATGTGTTAAACAAATTATAAGTTAGTGAGTTTTTAATTAGATTAGTTCGTACTTATAATGTCATGTATAGAAATTATTGAATTGTAAATCGGAGTTGATCGCAAACTTTTTGGAAGTTTGTTGCAGCTGGCTGAAATGCCTTTACCAGCAAGGTTATCACCTCTAAAGGTTGCTGGCAGATACGTCATTACCAGCTGCAGATACACAAGCAAGGAGCTTACCAACAAGTGTCACCAACAAAGGCCCAAACCAGCATCTAGAGACAGCTAGCCAAGACAAGCACGCTTTTTTCAAATCCAAAATTTAAGAAATGAAATCTTAAAGTCTGTGATCCTTAAAGCTTATTTCATCATAGGAATCAACCAACAAACATTCATTAGACTGACTCGGAGTCGTTCTAATTTAAGACTGCAAAGTCCACCTGCTCTGACAGCAAGGAAACAATGAGTCAGAAAAAGTGAGGCCTATGATTGGATAGGTTCCTTTTTTGTCATACAACGGCTTCACATTCAAACTTCTCCAAAAGCGCCTATAAAAAAAGATTGCAACCTATCTGGAAAAGGTTACCGAAACTCACGACCAATACTTTTCATGCATTCTGAAAGTGCTGATACTTTGATAAATTTTATCTCAAGCTTTCAAAATATTATTGTTTACTTTCCATGTGTTATCTTTGGATACGATGCTCTATGCATTTACCAAAAGTTATTACTTCAATTTTCGTACTTTCTAAACAAGAAAACACCTTAGAGCTATCAAATTTCTAGTGATAACTATTATGGGTGTATATCGCAAGCTGACGTTCTCGGAAAGAACTCAAAGTCCCACGACCAGCTGAAGGTTGAGTGGTGCGCCCACACTTCAGATCTAAAGAAGCAGAGTGCAAATGACTTAACGAGTGCGTTAGTGACCTGGTTGTAACACCCCTCGTAAAATATTAATTGTAATTATCGAATCTCCAAAATTTTATATTTTGTTATCAATTAAACTCAAGATTCACGATCGGTTCGATTCGGGAAGTTATTATTTTGGCATTATTTAGTTGCCATCTTTATTTTATTGAAGGAAATCAATTATTATTAATGGGTGTTGTTGTGCTAGTAGCTATGGAATTTATACGCAAGTGCACATATGTCAAACAAGTAATACAGATCTAAGTCCGGATATCGTACCCAAGGGAGCGAAAGTGAACCGTGCACATTCTATTGTTTGTAAAATAAAGGTATTTTGTGATTTCTCTAAACTAAATAAACAAGAAAGCATATAAAATTAAACCAAACAGTGCCAAAGCAATTAATATTAACTCTTCCCACAATATAATCATAAAAACCAGCAAATATGGTGTTAAAATCAATAAGGATAAAGCACTCGGGTTATTAACTTTTGTTTATCTTTTCTCCTATATGCTGCAGCATCGTTCAGACATCAACTCTAGTTCTTGCAACCACTCTCTTTTCTGCCTAGCCTATCATCATAGTACTAGATCTATGTTTTCTTGCTAACCTCCATATGTCTATGGTAAGTTTTGCCTTCAAACAATCTATTTAAGAACAGGGGTTTGTGCAAGTCTTAGATTCTATGTATGTCTACACTAGAATTCTAGATTGATTTCGTTTCCCTCGTCCTAGATCTCCTCTCGGTTTCACTAGGTGAAGTTTCTACCTGCCACCGTCGAGTTTAGATAGACAAACAAACCAAAATTGAAATCAAACACCAGATTTAATGTAAGAACAGCTCAACATATATTCGAAAAGATAAACTAGTCAACAACCCGAGCTTAAGATGTTTAGCTCATGCTTACAAAAGATAGAAAACGAATTGTTGGGATTATATACTGAAAGCATATATGATTAAGTGTTTTGTACACTGGTCTTCATATATGTTGCCGCAGCAATACTCGCTGTCTGATAGAACAAACATACAACGAACCATAATATCCTATTATCTCGCCTATAGGGATGATCATATGGTGTGTAGGAGATCACAGAGGATCATATGAATCATTTGACCTAGCGAGATATAAACAGTATCACAGCTGAGACGGTCCCTGGATAGGCTGTCGGTCTAAGCTGCGGCACATCGGTTCATAAGTGGGCTTATCCTAGCTACTTGATGTGTCGGTACATGGTTATGTATTGATGGGATCAACAGTGGGATGTGCCATTCTCATTGACATATGAATGAGCCAGATCCCTAACATACTTCCTATGATCTTAAACCTAATTGAAGGATAAGGGGCACACACAGATTGACCACACTTTGATTTACCATGGTGGCGTCTTACATGTACTCTTATACCCGTATTTTGGGTGTTGGCAATTTGCGTGTGGCCTGCTTAGTCTGGATGTTTAGGTAAGCATATCCGTTTCAGGATGGTGACATTCCCTGAGGAGCTCACAAGGTTCATTATGCTAAACCCTGCAGGTTGAATTATTTAATTCAGGCATAAGTGAAAAAGGGTGAGTGGCATTACTCAGGAAATAAGAGATTA
>JAPKLW010000122.1:767336-788157 GCA_026898455.1 Plectranthus barbatus | reverse complement strand
CGATAATAAAATGCACTCGGGTTATTGACTTTTGTTTATCTCCTCTCTTATATACTGTAGCATGATTCATGCATTAACTCTGGGTCTTGCAGCCACGCTCCCTTCTGCCTAGCCTATCATCATAGCACTAGATCTATGTTTTTGTGCTAACCTCCATATGTCTATGGTAAGTTTTGCCTTCAAACAATCCATTTTAGAACAGGGGCTTTTACAAGTCTTAGATTCCATGTATATCTACACTAGAACTTAAGATTGATCATGATTCCCTCATCCTAGATCTCCTCCCGGTCTCACTAGGCGAGATCTCTACCTGCCACCATCGTGTTTAGGTAGACAAACAAACCAGAATCATACTCAAACACCAGATTTATCACAAAAATAGCTTCAACATATATTCAAGAAGACAACCAGTCAATAACCCGAGCTTAAAGAGTTTAGCTCATGCTTACAAAAGTTAAAAAGAAAATAACATTCAAGTTCATGCTAACAACCATCATTCACTGAATAATACTAAAATAGGCTACGAAATAAAGATAAACGCTTCAGGGTTTCTTCAGCTGCCACACTGATTTTTCACGAGCTCCCCCTTCTCCGATGTTGATTCTCCTCCTTGAATGATTGTTTTTTTTCTTCTCCCTGTTGTCCTCTGTCAAAATATCTTCCCTGTCCCTTTTCAACTTCATCCAGGCCTTACATGTGGCTCCTCTATCTGTTTTCCAGCTCTGACGACTCTCCTGAGCGACACGTGTCTGCTTTTGGGACAAGATCTGAAAAGTGCAAATATCCTGTCTGCTGTGGTCCCAGATGATTTTCATTGGAGTTTTGGCCATGCCACTCTTATGCTGCGACATCATATCATTCTTTCTTGCTTCTGTCATGCTCCAGCATAATGAGACCTGTGATACTATTCAAACAATTCCTTTTGCAAAACTCCAAGTTAACACAATTACTACAAAATAAACCCGAATTTCATATACTAACCAAATTACCTATATTATACTATTTATCTTATAAAACAAACCTAATTTAGTACATAATTAACTAATCTAGACACAAAATAATAACTCTTTAAGAGAGTTATCACTCCCCCAAACTTAAGATGTTGCTTGTCCCCAAGCAACAATGACTCAAACAAAACAAAAGGACCTTAATTTACTTACTCTTGTCTTGGAGCTTTCAGTTCACACCAAAGAAATTAAGAAGAAAAATTTCATTCACGACTCCTAAGTAATCAAGCTTCAGCCACCACAATTTAATAAGTTTAATCAAAACAATTTAAACTAGCTTGACAATCAAAGTTGCAAAACTTTTCAGCAAGATAGCTAACAAGTGCTACAAGTTTAAACTTAACTTCCATCTCAACTCTCATGATCCACTGTTTTTGACTACCTTCAAACTTCAGCGCATTCTCCACTAATAGAAATTATATCACATCAAGATCAAAAGGTCTTTTGAGCTTCTAATGTAAGGCTGTGGCTAAGGTGGGAACATTCTGGAAAAAGTGACAAATAGATTTGAGGGCATGCTACAGGTCTTCCACTTAGGGTTTATTCTTGAGATAAAATAGGACGAACTACAGACTCCTCTCATGCTTAAAAGCTCTTTTTCTAGATGGTTATTTGTCCCATCTAATTTTTCTTATTTTTCTTCTTCTTTTTTTTTGTATATATATATAAATACACATGCTCCTTACAGGCTGTAGCATGGTTTATTTACAAACAAGCTCGCAAGCTTCTACATAATCAAACTATTGCATCTCTATCCTTCTCTTATTTTTCTAACTTCTAAGTGGGAGAACCTAAGCAAGCCTACCTCTCAAATCAGGGTGAGTGTATGGGAAATTAGCTCACATCTTTTATGGTCAAAATCAACAAAAAGGCTCAAGGCTCAAATCTAGGTGCAAAGGTAAATGATGTACAATGAAAAGAATTTCTGCAGGCACAAAGATGAAGAAACTGCCTAAATCATTTCTTCATGTGATACTCATTCAAATTTCGCCTCAAATGGCCTAACATTTTTTGGTAGGTGGCATCTCACATGTTCTTTTCTCAGCAAAACTAAAGTACCATTTAAACTAAGCACGTAGCATATCAGGTTTTCAAAAACTAAATAACCACAAACTTTGTTCCTCAAGCTAGCCTATCATCCTAAAATTAAACTTGAAAATCTTGGGGGCTGACTCTCAATCACTCAGTTATCAATCATGAAATTTCGAGAGAAAAAGATTACTCACACACCCGCATCATTAAGCTCATGACAAGATAATAGACAGACCATTAATACTTCATACATTCACTTAACATCAACTAGATAAACTAAATATCCATTCAAAATAAAGACACCAACTTAAACTAAACAAACTAAAAACAGCGGGTTCAAACAATCACCCAACAAATTCACACAAACACAAATTTAAACAGAGTTTTTGTTCAAAAGGGTAGAGTTTAGAGTTGACCACAGCCTCAGGTGGGCTTCTTTTTCTTCACCACAGCAGACGTTCCTTTCTCAGCTTTCTTGCCTTCCACCTTCTTCACCAACTCCTCAGTCTGAAACTGCAACTCCATCATCATAGTGTGAAGGTCTTCAAATTCCTTCAAGATTTGATTGCTTTGCTCAGAAATGTCATCCAGTTTTCCCTGCAAATCCTGCACAGAAATTCGGTTAACTGAAGAAGGCTCCACTCCCTCTCTTTTCTGGGAGTTCTCATGCCTCTGGCGCAGATATTCGACATTGAAGTAAGTTCTCATAGTCTTGCGTGGCTCTTCATCATGGAAGGGAACTCCAGCTTTCTTGCACAATTCAGAAATCAAAGAAGGACAGAAAAGTGGTCCTCGTTCCTTCGAGGCAGAGTAACCAACAGCATCAACCAAAAATGGTGCGTAATGATCGGTTCACCCTTCAGAATGGCAGCAATCATCAGAATGCGGTCCTGACCAATGTTGGTGTTGTGGGTGGTCGGACTAATCCTGTTCTTCAAAAACTGCAGCCACAAATTTGCCTCCGAATGCAGGAACTTGATAGCACGTATTTGTTATCTTTCGCCTCATCATTCCAATGTGCTCCTGGGAGTCCTACCACTTTCAAGGCGCTGTCCAACTGCTTCTTTGTGGGTGCAAGACAGATCTCCATGAACTCGTCGGGTTCTGGTGCATGAGTTCCAAAAACTTCATGTATAGCTTCAGCATTTAATCTCACTTCCTTTCCTCAGACAATAGCTACAATCTCAGGTTTCTCAGTAGAGGGTTGCTCACAGTTTGCATAGAACTCTTTGACCAGTGCGATGATAGGAAAAGGCGGTGGTATCACAAAATTTTCCCACCCCTGCTGCTCGATCTGCTTCATCAAACCTTCAGGTAGAACTTTCAAGTTCTTGAATCCTCTTTCGCTCAACAGCTGTCTTTCCATGACAAATTTCATCCATTCCTTGTGCAACTTGGATGAAAACTTCGGAAGGTTGTCAATTTCATCCGGGGTCAAAGACTTTCCTTCATCCACCTTTGTTTTCCCTTTCTTGATTTGTTCCCTCTTACTCATCTGCTCCTTTTTCTGAGATTTGCTAGACGTTTCTCCTTCTTTCACTGCCACCACTTTAATCCTCCTTCCTGTCTTGGGGTTTCTTGGAATTGGCTCTTGTTTGCTTGCTGGAACTTCTTCTTCCCTCTTTCTTTTGTTGACTTTCCTCGGTGGTTCCTCCTCTTCTTCCTCTGATTCATCGTCTTCTTCACCAGATTTCTCTTCTTCAGCTGATTCCTCTTCTTCAGCTTCTGACTTTTCCAACTCTTCCTCTGATTCTTGTTCACCTGACACTTGCTCTTCTGATGCAGCAGCATCACTTTGTTCTGAGTTCTGTTCATCCTCAGATTCTGCATCAGCTTCCTCACTCTCTTGACTTGCTTCTTCCTCTTGTTCTGCATCTTCACTCTCTTCATTTTCAGAAACTTCCTCCTCAGATTGCTTCTTGTCCTCGACCTTCTTTTGTCTCGATTCTCTTGCAGGGGTAACTGATTTCTTGGGTTGGACTTTTGAAGTTGGCTTCTTTTGCTCTTTCTGGGTTGCACTTGGCTCTTTCTTCTTCGTGCTTGAGGTTGATGGGGTAGCCTTCTTACTTCATGCTGATTTTTCTCTTTCTACTTCAATCAGTCGTAATTGTCCAGCAGCATGAACCAATTTCTTCAGACCTTCTCTCTCCCTTTTTGCTTTCTCAGATTGTGTTTCCTTTCTTGCAACAGATGTGTCTTCATCATGCACCTCCACAGGATTGTCTGCACTTGTCTTCAGAAGTTTTGCATTCCTTCTCGCCATAGTTGCAACTGCAGTTCGACTTGACCTTCGCACTGGCTTCTCCTGTGCCTTTCCTTTCTTTTCAGGACTGGGAATTGGGCTTTCCACTGAACCAGGCTTCCTTTTTGCGGGTTGCTTAGTTTTCATCTCGAATGTTTCTGTACTCAACCCAAATTAGAAAATAAGCACTCGATACCTTATCAAACACAATGCACAGATAAATCTCCCAAATTCTAACAAAACAGGCTTTCTCACACAAATTCATCCAAGTAATGAAAATACCCTCCCCCAAACTTTATGCTTTAGTATGAATCAGGAAGTTTGGCTCACAGACTTCAAGAGAAAAAAAAAAGAGGTTCAGATAATTTCCTTTACTCGAATCCTAATTTTCAAACAACCTTCAGGAAGAACGACCCAACCCCTTTTTTTTTTCGCACATGTAAAACATACCACATTCTAACCCTAAAATTCGACTACCCATCACAATGTAGTGTCCTCAAACAACAACCATGTAATTCACAAGAAGTTTCAAACCAGAAATTACAGACAAAACCAAAATTCCAAACAATCTTCAGAAAGTTCAAACTAAAAAAAAAAATTACCGTTGGTTGCATGTTTCTCCATGTTCTCTCACTAATTACAATTTGCAGAATCAACAAATAAAATGCAAGAGACAGGATACTTACATAAACTCTTTAACCTTACAGACCTTCGGCTTTTCTTGTTCAGCTTGTCGCTTTCTTCTTTCAATTACCCAAAATGGTGAAGTTTTCTTTTTCAGAATTCTCGAATGCAGAAAAGATATATACAGAACTAGGAAACCCTTCGACTTCTTATGAAACGACACATTATAAAATTCAAAATTTAACCACCACAAATAAACCTGCCAAAAGTAATTCCGCCTCCAATGACGTCAGCAGCAACAGTTCCTCAGCGGTTATTTGCTCTCCATGTGTCCCTTTTCTGTAAAATTTTCTTTGATTAATAATTTTTTTTTTACTCGGTGCAAAATAAATATTCACATAAAATTTCAGATTTTCCCTAATCTATCGAACTAAAACTTCAAATAAAATGTACGAAATATGAAATTAACTCTAATTTTACTCTAACACAGAATTTAACTACCTAAAATAAAGAAATCATGCTATTTACATGCTGTAGCAAACAAAGATAAATACTATTAAACTAATACTAAAACTTAATATTAAATGCATTAAATTAAACTTGTTACTCCCTGAACCAATTTTTATGCAGCTTTGATGACATTCATTCCAATGGCTCAGGGGCTCCAATGCTCAAGGTTCTTCAATAGGAATGGAAGCCTTTTCCCTGTCTATGCTTCCTCCATGATAATGCTTCACCCTGGCTCTATTTACTTTGAATGTTTCTCCAGTGTCCTCATTCTTCAGATCCACTGCTCCATGTGGATACACCTTAACCACTACAAAGGGTCCGCACCATCGAGATTTCAGCTTTCCTGGAAATAACTTCATCCTGGAATTGAACAATAAAACTCTCTGTCCTTCTTCAAATTTCCTCTCAGAAATCCTGCTGTCATGCCATTTCTTGACCTTCTCTTTATACAACTTGGCATTTTCATATGACTGCAGCCTCAATTCATCAAGCTCATTCAGCTGCAACATTCTCCTTGCACCATTGCACTTCGGATCCAAATTCAACTTCCTTGTTGCCCAATACGCCTTATGTTCCAACTCCAAAGGCAAATGACAAGCCTTCCCAAAAACCAGCCTGTAAGGTGACATTCCCAAAGGAGTTTTATAAGCAGTCCTGTATGCCCAAAGTGAATCATCCAGGTGCTTGGACCAATCCTTCCTGGTCACATTCACCACCTTCTCAAGGACACTTTTTACTTCCCGATTGGAAAGCTCTGCTAGCCCATTAGTTTGCGGATGGTACGCTGTGGAAACTCTGTGGGTGACATTATACTTAGCCAACATCGCAGACAAACTTTTATTGATGAAGTGAGTACCTTCATCACTAATTAAAGCTCTTGGTGTGCCAAATCTGGTAAAAATGTTCTTGTGAAGGAACTTCATTACAGTAGCTGAATCATTGCGGGCACAAGCACATGCCTCCACCCATCTAGACACATAATCTACTGCCAATAAGATATACTCATTCCCAAAAGACATTGGAAAGGGACCCATAAAATCCATTCCCCACATATCAAACAATTCTACCTCAATTATGTGTTCAATGGCATTGCATTCCTAGCAGGCAAGTTTCCAACCCTCTGACATCTATCACAATTCTTCACAAATGAGAATGAATCTTTAAAAATAGTGGGCCAAAAGAAACCTGACTGAAGAACTTTTGCAGCTGTTCTCTGTCCACCGTAATGCCCTCCATATGCTGCAGCATGGCAGTCTGCCAAAATTGCTTGCATATTTTTCTCTGGTACACACCTTCTAAAGATTTGATCTGATCCTAGTCTGTACAACATCGGATCATCCCAATAATAATATTTCGCATCATGGAGAAACCTCTTCAACTTTTGCCCATTGACTCCATAAGGTTTCCTCCCAGTAGCCAAATAGTTAGCTATATCAGCATACCATGGAGCTTCCTCTTCACATCTCATCAGCTGCTCATCTGGAAATTTATCATTGACTTGCTCAATCTCTTCTTCTCCATTGAGATTGTCCAGCCTGGAAAGATGATCTGCAACTTGATTCTCAGTCCCTTTCTTGTCTCTGATCTCAATATCAAATTCTTGCAATAGTAAAATCCACCTAATCAGCCTTGGCTTGGCATCTTTCTTGGCCATTGGATACTTGATTGTTGAGTGGTCTGTGTAAACGATTACTTTGGACCCCACCAGATATGATCTGAATTTGTCAAAAGCAAATACCACAGCTAACAGCTCTTTCTCTGTGGTTGTATAATTCCTCTGAGCTCCATCAAGGGTTCGACTTGCATAATAGATCACCCTGAAAATTTTCTCCTTCCTCTGTCCCAAAGCTACTCCTAAAGCAAAGTTGCTGGCATCACACATGAGTTCAAATGGAGAATTCCAGTCTGGTGGTTGCATAACTGGTGCAGAAATTAGAGCCGACTTTAGCTTCAAGAATGCTTCCATACATTGTGGAGAAAATTCAAACTTCCTGTCTTTCTCAAGTAGCTCAGACAGGGGCTTTGCAATCTTAGAGAAATCCCTAATGAATCTTCGGTAAAATACCGCATGCCCCAGAAAACTCCTAATTGCTCTGACTGAACTTGGTACTACCATCTTTTCAATCACCTCAATTTTGGCTGGATCAACTTCCATCCCAGCTTTTGATATCTTATGCCCCAGGACCACTCCTTGTTGCACCATAAAACAACACTTCTCCCAGTTCAGCACCAACTGTGATTTCTCACACAATTGAAAAACCTTCTCCAAATTCACCAGACATGCTTCAAAATCTTCCCCAAATACTGAAAAGTCATCCATAAAAATTTCCAATCCATTATCTATCATCTCAGAGAAGATAGCAATCATACAACGCTGAAATGTTGCTGGAGCATTGCATAACCCGAAAGGCATCCTCCTAAAGGCAAATTTGCCATAAGGACAAGTAAATGTGGTTAACCCTTGATGTTCTGGGGCTATTGCTATTTGATGATATCCTGAATATCCATCTAAGAAACAGTAGAATTCCTGTCCAGCTAGCTTATCCAGCATCTGATCTACAAATGGCAAAGGAAAGTGATCCTTCTTTGTCGCATCATTCAGCTTCCTGTAGTTAACTGTTCTTGTAGTGATCATCTCATTGTTCTCATTCTGAACCACTGTTACTCCACCTTTCTTGGGAACACATTGCACAGGGCTTACCCAAGAACTATCAGAAATGGGAAATATAATCCGTGCATCCAGCCATTTGATCACTTCCTTCTTCACTACCTCCTTCATATTAGGATTTAACCTCCTCTGTGGTTGAATAGAATTTTTACTTCCTTCCTCTATCAGAATCTTATGCATACAGATTGTAGGACTTATCCCCTTGATGTCAGATATAGTCCATCCTATTGCTCGCTTGTGCTTTTTCACCAACTCCAACAGACTTTGCTCATTTTCTTCCTTCAGATTTGCTGCTATGATCACAGGTAGTGTGTCTGACTCACCCAAGTAAGCATATTTCAAGTGAGCAGGTAGAGGTTTCAGGGTTAATTCTGGGGGTTCCTCCATAGAAGACTTGGTTCCTTTTATTTCTCTAGACAACAGATCCAATGGCTCAAATGGTTGCCTAACTCCCCCAAACTTTTGCCCTTGCTCTACCCATGCTGCAGCTTCATTGGGTAATTCCTCAACATCATCTTCCTTCCCAGGATGGTTTTCTTCAAAAAATTCTTCGATTACTGACTCCAATATGTCCATAGAAAAACATTCCTCAGGGTCATCATGGACCTTCATAGCATTAAATAAGTTAAAAGTAGCTTGCTCATCTTGTACTCTCATAATCAGCTCTCCTTTCTCTACATCAATCAACGTCCTTCCTGTAGCAAGGAATGGTCTTCCCAAAATGATTGGTACTTCCCTGTCTGCTTCATAATCCAGAATAATAAAATCTGCAGGAAAGATGAACTTATCCACTCTCACAAGTACATCTTCAATCTTCCCCTCAGGATGTACAGCGGATCTATCTGCCAATTGAAGAGAAATAGTAGTAGGCCTAGCTCCCCCAATGCCTAACTTCTTAAAGATTGACAACGGCATTAAGTTCACACTCGCCCCCAAATCACATAGAGCTCTACCTACATCTCGGCCTCCAATAGAGCAAGGGATAGTAAAACTCCCTGGGTCCTTTAACTTAGCTGGGATCTGCCTCCTCAAAGGTCCACCTACTTCTTCAAACAACGATATAGTCTCAAATTCCTTCAGTCTCTTCTTCTTTGACAGAATATCCTTCAAAAACTGTAGGATTCGAGTCTACAATCAACAACGTGAGTTGTTATTTAATTCGCAGGACCGTTCTTAGGGTATCAAAATAAATACAATTAAATAAACCATGCGAATCCTATGCATGCTCCTACAAAATTAATTGCATGGGATGGATAAGGGATACCTTTCTTCAATCGTTTGATCTACAGATCTAGATCGGAGAATTAACGATGAAGCTAGATCTGAAGCGGAATGGAACTCCTTCTTTGATTGTGTTCCTACAGATCTGATCTTCTGATCTGTTCCCTTGCTCCTTGGAAATCTGGTGAGGATTATCCACCAAGTTGAATCAGAAAGCCGGAGGATTCGATCAGAAAAATCCTCCTACTGATCGCCCAATCTCTCTCTCTCAAAAGTATACTGTGGTGGCTACCATCTGATCTGAGAGGTGGAGACTATTTATAGTGTTAGGATTTTGAGAAACCCTAACCCTAACTGGGCTTGAGCAGTATGTGGGCCAGACCAGGGATCAAATGCAAATAATAAAGTGGGCCCTCTTTATTAATTAATTCTACCTTGTTCAACCCAGAACATAATTAATTAATAAAACATTGTTTTAACCTTCACCACGGTAACAATGTTGACTCGCCCCTTTATTACCACGTAATTAGGAGCGGGTTGCATTAAACTAACATGATCCACATATTTAAGGTTTTAGACATTCATTAATTAATTTGGTTTATGACAATTAACCACAATTAATTAATATCTTATTTCCTGACTAGTACCACTCACCCTTTTTCTCTTATGCTTGAACAAATCATTCAGCCTGCAGGACTTAGCATAAAGAACCTTGTGAGCTCATCAGGGAATGTCACCATCCTGAAACGGATATGCTTACCTAAACGTCCAGACTAAGCAGGCCACACACAAATTGCCAACACCCAAAATACGGGTATAAGAGTACATGTAAGACTCGCCACCATGGTAAATCAAAGTGCGGTCAATCTGTGTGTGCCCCTTATCCTTCAGTTAGGTTTAAGATCATAGGAAGTATGTTAGGGATCTGGCTCATTCATATGTCAATGAGAATGGCACATCCCACTGTTGATCCCATCAATACATAAACATGTACCGACACATCAAGTAGCTAGGATAAGCCCACTTATAAACTGATGTGCCGCAGCTTAGACCGACAGCCTATCCAGGGACCGTCTCAGCTGTGATACTGTTTATATCTCGCTAGGTCAAACGAACCATATGATCCTCTGTGATCTCCTACACACCATATGGTCATCCCTATCTACGAGATAAAAGGATATTATAGTTCGTTGTATGTTCACATTTATCAGATAGCGAGAATTGTTGATGTAACACATAAATGAAGGCCAGTATACAAACACTTAATCATTTATGCTTTCTGTATACAATCCCAACAATCTCCCACTTATACTCAAAGCATAATACCATTACTTTTACAGAGTATTAAGTGTGTCTATTCTATCTAGCTATTACAAAATGGGACATAAGATGTCCAGCCTCAGATCTTCAGTCCAAGAGCACGAACGTGTTCCTCGTAGATCTTCTGAGGCAAGCCTTTTGTAAATGGATCAGCTAGATTCTCTTTCGTATCTATCTTTTGTATTTGCACATCGCCTCTTGCTACGATTTCTCGTATGATGTGGTACTTTCTTTCTATGTGTTTTGAAGCCTTGTGAGACCTGGGTTCCTTCGAGTTTGCCACTGCTCCAGCATTGTCTCAATATATTGTGATTGCTTTAGGCAAGCTCGGAACAATATCCAGCTCTAGGAGGAAGTTCCGGAACCATACAGCTTCCTTTGAAGCTTCTGAAGCTGCTACATATTCAGCTTCCATGTTGGAGTCCGCGATACATTTTTGTTTCGCACTCCTCCAAGATACAGCTCCTCCTCCCAAGGTAAACACATATCCAGAGGTCGATCTCTTCTCATCTTGGTCCGCCTGGAAATCCGAATCCGTGTACCCAACAGGACACAAGTTCTCACACTGATATACAAGATATAAGTCTCGTGTTCTTCTCAGATACTTGAGAATGTGTTTAACCGCATTCCAATGCGCCTGACCGGGATTGGATTGATATCTTGCCACCATGCCTACAGCATAGCAGATATCTGGCCTCGTACAAAACATAGCATACATGAGACTTCCCACTGCAGAAGCATATGGTACTAAAGCCATCTCATTCTTCTCTTTCTCTGTCATAGGACACTGCGACTTTGAAAGACGTATTCCATGACAGTAAGGCAGCAAGCCTTTCTTGGAATTTTGCATGCTAAAACGAGCCAACACAGTGTCAATGTAAGCACCCTGAGATAAGCTCAACATCCTTTTCCTACGATTACGTAGGACTTTGATCCCAAGGATGTAACCAGCATTTCCCAGATCTTTCATTTGAAACTGCTCGGATAACCAACCTTTTATGCCTGACAACACTTCCACATCGTTTCCGAATAGGAGAATGTCATCTACATAAAGTGCAAGAAAGACCACGCTTCCACTGACACATAAACGGTACACACAACTCTCATTTTTGCACTGTGAAAATCCATAGGATTTGATCACATCATCAAAACGTTTGTTCCATGACCTTGAAGCTTGTTTAAGTCCATACAGTGACTTCTTAAGCTTCCAGACAAGATGTTCTTGATCATTCTGCACATACCCTTCTGGCTGTTGCATGTAGATGTCACGACCTTCTTCAAGGTACCCGTTCAAGAACGCGGTTTTGACATCCATCTGCCAGATCTCAAAATCCATATGTGCTGCTATGGACAGAAGTATTCGAATGGATTTTAACATTGCAACAGGTGAGAAGGTCTCATCATAGTCAATACCTTCCTTTTGACTATAACCTTTCGCCACCAACCTGGCCTTAAATGCCGTTATGTTACCATTCGAATCCTTCTTTCTCTTGTATACCCACTTACTGCCTATGGCTCAAAAACCATCTGGAAGTAAGGATTTTTGGTACACATCCATAGCTGTAATTGATTCTATTTCAGAATCCATGGCCTTACGCCACTGATCAGCATCCTTGTCTCTCGTGGCTTCGTCGTATGTCCATGGGTCGGTATCATTCAGTCCGTTTTCAGGGATTAAGTCAGAAGACTCTCCCACAAACATATACCGATCAGGCTGCCGAGGCAACCTCCCACTACAACGAGGCCCCTTTAATGTGTCTGTGTTAGGTGCATTCAATTGTGATTCATCATCTTGCACAGGCGGCCGTGCAGCTGGTTCCATACCCATTCCAGGTATGCTCAGACTGCCACGGGGTTCTCCTGATGGATTTGAATTGTTCTCTTCAATTTCTTGAAGTACATTTTCGCTCTTGGTTTTGTGGTTTCTTATGAATTCATCTTCCAGAAATCTTGCGTTGGTACTTACAACGACTTTCTGATCTTCTGGATCATAAAAGAAACCACCTTTTGTTTGCTTAGGATAGCCTACAAACAGCATCAATTTAGACCTTCCTTCCAACTTATCAGCTTCCTTATTCAGCACGTATGCTGGACAACCCCACACCTTGACTCTGGACAAAATGGGTTTTCGTCCATACCATAATTCAATTGGAGTTTTAGGAACTGATTTAGAAGGAACTAAATTGAGTAAGTACGCCGCTGTTTCTAGAGCATATCCCCAAAAGGAAATAGGTAAACTGGCATAGCTCATCATAGATCTAACCATTTCTAACAGAGTTCTATTCCTTCTCTCCGCCACACCATTCTTAAACTGCTCCTCTTCCTTTTGCTTCTTGAATCTGGTTGGGTATGGTGGTGGTGGTGCATAATCATACTCCTCCAATCCAGATTTCCTCTTAGCTTTAGGAATGTTTCCTTCAGGCATTTCTGCAGGTTTCTCCACAGAATCTTCCTCTGCTCTCAAATCAGAAGATAAATTTTCCTTCTCGAGCAACTTATCTTTCTGCAAATTTTCTTTGGGTACTGCAGCTCCTGCTGATGATCCTTCTCCTGCTTCCAAAATTTCAGCTTTTCTTTCTTCAAACTGTTTTCCACTTCGAAGCGTGACAACTTTACATTGTTCTTTTCCATTCAGAGGATTCTCAGTGTTACTTGGCAATGCCCCCGGTGGCCTGCTCCTCAAGTCATTGGCTAATTGCCCCATTTGCACTTCCAGACTCCTCAATGAAGATGCTTGGCTCTGAATAAGAGCATCTTGGTTTTTCAGTCGCACTTCATTCTGAGTCATGAATTCCTTCATCATTTCCTCCATAGTTTTCTCTTGTTTTGGAGGTGGAGCTTCTAGACTTTGCTGATGATTATAACCTCCTTTGTTATAATGCTGCTCCCTTGCTGCAGCATTTTGATTTCCTTTTCCAGACCAGGAAAAGTTTGGATGGTTCCTCCAGCCAGGGTTGTATGTATTTGAATATGGATTGTTATTCTGATGATGAAAATTTCTGTTTCCCACATAGCAAACCGATGTTGGATTTGATGGGCATTCTTCAAACTGATGGCCTTCCCCACAATAAATACAGTCTAAAAGTCCTGAGGGTTCTGCACACATTGGAGTTGCTTTGCTTGGACTGGTATTCTTCTCAATGCTCTTCATAGTTGCTCCTAGAGCCTCCATTTGTGCAGTCAACGCTTTCATTGGATCAACTTCCAACACTCCTGCAACCTTAGGAGTAGAAATAGCTGCTGCTCTTGAGTTTGCCCAGAAATAATTGTTGGCAGCCACCTTATCAAGAATTTCACAAGCTTCATTGTATGTCTTGTCTAACAATGCTCCTCCAGATGTAGCATCTATCATCATTCTCGAATTACCATTCAACCCATTGTAAAAGATTTCCATCTGAATGCAGTATGGTATTCCATGATTCGGGCATCTCCTCAGCAATTCTTTGAATCTTTCCCATGCCTCGCTAACTGACTCATCATCTTGCCTGAATGCCATGATCGCATTCCTGCATCTTGCGTTTCTGGTTGGAGGGAAGTACTTCAATAGAAAGGTTTCAGTCAGCTTGTTCCAGGTAGGAACAGATCCTGGTGGTAAATTAGTGAGCCAGGTTTTTGCACTGTCCCTTAGAGAAAAAGGGAATAACCGCATTCTTAGGGCCTCAGGTGTAACTCCTTGCAGCTTGAAATTATCACAAATCTCCAGAGAAGATTTCAAATGCAAGTAGGGATCTTCTGTGACTGTTCCCCCAAATTGCCCCAATCTCTGCAGCATTTGAAACATCACAGGTTTCAACTCAAAGTGCTGTGCCTGAACCTCTGGCCTTGCAACCCTTGGATCGAACTCTAAAACCCTTGGTGCAGTATAAGTTCTGATTACTCTATCCCTTTCATCAACCGGTTCCAGATTATCTTCCGGCTCATGAACTCTTTCAGCCATCTTTCTAGCTTTTTGCTTTCTTCTGTTCTTTCTAAAAGTTCTCTCTATCTCTGGATCAAATAAAAATATTTCTCTAAATGTTTCCTCGCTCATACACCGTTAGAATTCCCTACAATTACAGAAAATGATTAGTTTCCTATAACTTCAGTCAAACAACTGCGCATGAAAATTCAAACAATAAAATAGCATTCAGATTCAATATCAATCACTCCCCGGCAACGGCGCCAAAAACTTGTTGTTGTGCTAGTAGCTATGAAATTTATACGCAAGTGCACGTATGTCAAACAAGTAATACAGATCTAAGTCCAGATATCGTACCCAAGAGAGTGAAAGTGAATCGTGCACATTCTATTGCTTGTAAATTAGGTGATTTTTGTAACTTCTCTAAACTAAAATAACAGAAAAGCATATAAAATGAGACCAAACAATACTAAAACAGTTAATACTATTTCTTCCCACAAAATAATCATAAACAACTAGAATATAGTTTTAAATCGATAATAAAATGCACTCGGGTTATTGACTTTTGTTTATCTCCTCTCCTATATGCTGTAGCATGATTCATGCATTAACTCTGGGTCTTGCAGCCATGCTCCCTTCTGCCTAGCCTATCATCATAGCACTAGATCTATATTTTTGTGCTAACCTCCATATGTCTATGGTAAGTTTTGCCTTCAAACAATCCATTTTAGAACAGGGGCTTTTACAAGTCTTAGATTCCATGTATATCTACACTAGAACTTAAGATTGATCATGATTCCCTCATCCTAGATCTCCTCTCGGTCTCACTAGGCAAGATCTCTACCTGCCACCATCGTGTTTAGGTAGACAAACAAACCAGAATCATACTCAAACACCAGATTTATCACAAAAATAGCTTCAACATATATTCAAGAAGACAACCAGTCAATAACCCGAGCTTAAAGAGTTTAGCTCATGCTTACAAAAGTTAAAAAGAAAATAACATTCAAGTTCATGCTAACAACCATCATTCACTGAATAATACTAAAATAGGCTACGAAATAAAGATAAATGCTTCAGGGTTTCTTCAGCTGCCACACTGATTTTTCACGAGCACCCCCTTCTCCGATGTTGATTCTCCTCCTTGAATGATTGTTTTTTTTTCTTCTCCCTGTTGTCCTCTGTCAAAATATCTTCCCTGTCCCTTTTCAACTTCATCCAGGCCTTACACGTGGCTCCTCTATCTGTTTTCCAGCTCTGATGACTCTCCTGAGCGACACGTGTCTGCTTTTGGGACAAGATCTGAAAAGTGCAAAGATCCTGTCTGCTGTGGTCCCAGATGATTTTCATTGGAGTTTTGGCCATGCCACTCTTATGCTGCGACATCATATCATTCTTTCTTGCTTCTGTCATGCTCCAGCATAATGAGACCTGTGATACTATTCAAACAATTCCTTTTGCAAAACTCCAAGTTAACACAATTACTACAAAATAAACCCGAATTTCATATACTAACCAAATTACCTACATTATACTATTTATCTTATAAAACAAACCTAATTTAGTACATAATTAACTAATCTAGACACAAAATAATAACTCTTTAAGAGAGTTATCAGCATGGGTCTAGTACGTATGCTAAATCGTCCCTTAATGTCCGGAGTTAGGCTTGTGGTTATTTTGGCTTAGATGTTGCCTGGAGTATAACTCAGTTGTGATGTCCCTGCTCCGGATAGGTGAACATGGTCTTAAGATCTCCAATATTAATTTCTTTTGCCGGCGGATACCTGGCATGTTAAGAAATTAAAGGATCATTTTTGGTCTGGTTGAGCGTTTGCCGTAAACGTCTAGTCAGTAGCTTGCGGTGAATTAGCTTGGGCGATTGGAGGAAGCAAATTGCATTGTTTCATCTAAAGGTTCTATGCATATTTGTTTCAATTGTTCGTAGTATGTGCTTACTTTAATTCGCTTATTTGTTTTCAGATATGTCTATTATTGCATCGCTCATTAATTCAATCGTACACAATTCCTTGACTGGTCCAAATTTTCCTGGATGGAAAAGTGACATTGTCAAGCTCTTGGATTCATTTGGACATTTGTTTGTTCTGCAAACTCCCTGTCCGAGTTCGCCGACCGATACATCTTCCGATGAGGAGCGTGCACAGTATCACATGTGGATGTGGTCGAATGGCATGGCCAGACAATATATCTTGGTTGGTATGTCAGATGCACTGCGTCTTCGTTATAGTGATGTATGGTTTGCACGTGACATTATGCCTCGTCTTGACGTAGCATATGGCGGACTCGATGGACATGCTAGATCCAGTCTTATCAAGCGTATTGTAAGACAGAAAATGGGTCAGAATTGCTCGGTACGTGAACATGTGGAATTACTCATCCAGCTCATAGATGAGTACACATTAATGGGTGGTCAAATTGACAATGATGTCAAAATTGACTTGATACTCAATACGTTACCGAAGTCATTTGATGACTTCAGAATTTCTGTTGAGAAAAACAAGAGTGAGTATACTGTTCACAGTCTGCTCAAGGATCTTGTATCAACAGAAGCTTCTTCATTCTTTTCTGTGAGTCACTCTAATTTGCTTCCGAGTCGAAAGAGTGATGTCAAAGAAAAGAGGAATGAAGGAAGCAGTGGGAGTAGTCTTGCCTTATCAGTTCATTCCAGATCTCTTGATAAAAGTTCTTCGAAATTGTGTCGTAATGACATGAAGAAGAAGAATAGTAAAGGAGAGAATAAAGGAAAGAAAGATAACAAGAAGGACAAATGTTTCAAGTGTGGCAAGAAGGGTCACTGGAAAGTAAATTGTCCAAGTTTGATAACTAAGGGACAAGGTACGTCATCTTTTGCATTGCTTGTTGAAACATGGTTAGTGTCGGTTTTCTACTCCTTAGTGGGTAGTGGTAACTGAGGTCACTAATCGTGTTTGCTACACTTTGCAGGGAATCAAGCTTAAGGCTTGAAGATGGCGGGATTACCATCTCCAAGATTGATGCTGGAAGTTGCTACTTCAGCTGATGGAGATTTTACTTTGAGTTTATGTTAAAAAACTCTGTTTTAATTCAAGTTTCTGAAGAGATGTTGTTTTGGTTTTGATAAACATATCTTTCATCTATTGTAATGGATTATCAGTTATTCGATAGAGTCTATCTATCATGAATGAATAACAGTGTTTTCTATTATAGATGGTTATCTCTTCATTACTCGATTACATAAACTATCAGTGTTCTAATGTATAATTTAAAGAATAGCTATAGAGATAGGTTGCATCAGTCTAAGTAGTTTTAAGTAATTCATGGAATTATGGATTCAATCCAGGTATTCCTAAGAATGGTACTTATGACAACTACTTAGAGGTATAAGATTGTAACCAGGCCTTTTAATAGGCGATTGTATCTCTATAGGTCATTTCGTGTTTGCTCTGGTTTGCTGGTTTGAGTCTACTTCCACAGTTGCCTTAATAGGCATTGATACTGTAATCATTTAAGATTTGGATATGTTTATCTAGTTCACTACAAGTCTTAGTCTCTTGCTTTAATCAAGAGCATTCAATACTAAGGTAGAGAATAAGTTAAACAAGACCGTAAAAACATTATGGTTTATTCATAATGGTGTATCTTAAGTGATGGGTTTTACAGTATCTAGCAGAGCAAAGGGATTGCATCCCAGTTAACTACACCTATTATTCCTCGATTGGGAATGTGTAGGTAAAGCGAAATAAGATTCTTTAAAAGTTAATAAGTTATGCCAGCTTTGCCAAATTTTTGTTTTTGGGAAGAGCGCTAAAAGAAGTTGTATGTTTGCTTAATCTAGTGTCTTCTAAATCAGTTCCATATACCCTAGCAGACCTTGACTCTGTCAAAAGGGCAATGATGGGTAATTCTGCTGTTAAGCTGATATAGGAAACTGATTGGTTAGAAGAAAAGTTTTAAGCTAGTACTGTTTTGTGGGCTATTCCAGGTAAACGAAAAAGATGGTTGCTTTGTGTATCCTAAGTACAAGCAAGTTGTATAGGATGCAACCATGAATCCAAATGTGAGATTGTTCTCTAACGTTTTAGAGAAGACAATTCAAATCCATCAGCAAATACCCCGTGGCATATTGAGCATACCTTGGAAGGTATGGTACCAATTGCACGGTCACCTGTGTAAGGTGATAAACCACAAATTAATGCACCATTAACTGACAATGTAAAAGGAGCATCGTTGCAGTGGGAGGTTGCCTTAACAGGCTTAATGGTACTGGTTCGTGGAAACAGTCTCTGGACTTGTTCCCAGCTTAACGAACAATATCATACTCATCCCTTAAAGCGCAACGAAGCTGTTAAGACAAAAGATGCAGTTTAATGACGTCAAGTCATGGATTCAGAAATGAATCAGTAAGGGTTATGGTTGTGTATCAGGATCAGTGATTGCCAAATAGCTTACCAGCTATAAGTAACTGATTGATATACAAGGAAAGAAATGCTCGAATAGGAACCTAGTATATGCGAATATCTAGGTTAGTGAGTGAGGTATGTTTCACAACAAGACTTTCTCACTGGTTGCAACTGTTAAACCCATTCGAATTCTTTTAACCATAACAGCACATATGAATCTAAATATCTGGAAGATAGATGATGTCATCCGTATTTTATAAACGGGTACCTTGATAAAAGGTGACGACATCTGTATGCAACAACCAGATAAGTTATGTGCAAAGCATCATGTCTGGAAGTCAAGGTAGTTCAAGTATGAACTTAAGGGAGCTTCAAAGTCATGAAACAGACATTTCAATATTGTCTATCGAGAATGAGAGTTTCATGTACCAGTTATGTGTCAGCGGAAGCGTGGTTTTCCTTGCACATTATGTAGATGGTATTTTCACATTCGAAAACGGTGTGGAGATATTGTCGGGCATAAAGGATGGTTATCCGAACAGTTTCAGAAGTAGGACTTATGAGATTTTGGAACATCTTTTGAATTAAAGTCTTGTGTGGTCACAAGAAAAAGGATGTTCAGGTATCTCGAGTCGCTTAAATTGATTCTGTGGTGTATCGTTCATAGGAAGAAAGATTGTTATCTTTCTATATTGTAAATGAACAAAGTTAGATATCTGTTATGCTATAAGCATGTTAAACAGATATCAGTTCAATTTTGGATAGGCTTATTGGTTAATGAATGAGCCTTGTGAGTTGAATGGCATCGATTATCCAGGAGGATCATAAGGAAAGGAAATCGACCTCTAACTATGTGTTGGCCTTGGAGGAGGAGTTATAGGAATCTAACACAGAAGTGTGTTGCGGATTCCGGAATGAAGGCTGAGTTTTTGATAGCTTCATTAGCTTCGCAAGAAGCAAAATAGCTCCGATGCCATCCTCTAGAGGTGTGTGTTCTGAGTTTGCCTAATTAAATCACAAGGAATTGCGATTATGTTGGTGCAATGACAAACTCAAAGAAACCCAAGACTCACAAGGTGGTGAAACACATAGGATGTGTGAAATCACATCATAAGAGAAATCGTGACAAGAGGTGACGTGAATGCAGTGGGAGTGATTGACAGTATAGACACACTTAATACTTTGGTAAAGCAATGGTATTATGCTTTAAGTATAAGTGGGAGATTGTTGGGATTATATACTGAAAGCATATATGATTAAGTGTTTTGTACACTGGTCTTCATATATGTTGCCGCAACAATACTCGTTGTCTGATAGAACAAACATACAACGAACCATAATATCCTATTATCTCGCCTATAGGGATGATCATATGGTGTGTAGGAGATCACGGAGGATCATATGAATCATTTGACCTAGCGAGATATAAACAGTATAACAGCTGAGACGGTCCCTGGATAGGCTGTCGGTCTAAGCTGCGGCACATCGGTTCATAAGTGGGCTTATCCTAGCTACTTGATGTGTCGGTACATGGTTATGTATTGATGGGATCAACAGTGGGATGTGCCATTCTCATTGACATATGAATGAGCCAGATCCCTAACATACTTCCTATGATCTTAAACCTAACTGAAGGATAAGGGGCACACATAGATTGACCACACTTTGATTTACCATGGTGGCGAGTCTTACATGTACTCTTATACCCGTATTTTGGGTGTTGGCAATTTGTGTGTGGCCTGCTTAGTCTGGATGTTTAGGTAAGCATATCCGTTTCAGGATGGTGACATTCCCTGAGGAGCTCACAAGGTTCATTATGCTAAACCCTGCAGGTTGAATTATTTAATTCAGTCATAAGTGAAAAAGGGTGAGTGGCATTACTCAGGAAATAAGAGATTA
>JAPKLW010000122.1:706527-766936 GCA_026898455.1 Plectranthus barbatus | reverse complement strand
TATATATAGGCCTTCTCTCCATCAGATTAAGTTAGACTTTCAGTACACTGAAAATTGGGAGAGACGGCGGCGGCTGATCTGTGGGAGGAACTGATCGATTCCTCCAGATCTCGGATTCAACTTGGTAGATAATCCTCAGTATTAAACTACCCCTTCTTTTTTTTCAATTCAATCCACAACTGGCTCACTAGAACATTACTTAAATCAAAGAAAAACTTTTCAGGCTCAAAGTGGCTACAAGTGGTCATGTGTAGGGTTAGTGTTTGGGATAAGGCTAAGAAAAGAGATGCCTAAAATCATTTTCACCAAGTCTTACATCAATACAGTCTCGAGAGAGAAATAAGCCAAATTCTAGAATCCAACTGCAAACTCGATCACACATGAAAGAAAAATTCATGCACAATTCTCACTTGGTTCATTTGTTCTTCCCTAACAGTATCCAATCCGAATCATATAAATCAAGCAAAATCCAAAATCAGAGAGCAACTTATCATGCAGTATTCTCCTATCATTAGCTACTCATCATGCAATCCTAATTGTCTCAATCTCAGTGTAGACCAATCATCAATCAAACAAGTTCATATCAAGGGAAGGAATAGTACATAATCTCAAGTTACACTTAATGGATATCTGAACTAAGAACAAATACATGGGAAAATAACGACTACATCAGAAATACCTAACTAAAGCGAATACAACTGAAAGGAAATAATGTACAGGGAAATAATGAAATACATCAAACATAAATAAAGCGATAAATGATAACGGATTCCATTCCCACAAGTCATCCTCCCCCCAAACTTATTCAACACGAAGGGAAGAATAAGGTTGAAAGTCAGCTTGTAGGAAAGGAATCTAGACCTCACTCCCGTGGATTCTGATCTCTCTCTGTCCTCCTGTTCCTGCGGCCACAGTGTAGGGCTGGCTCAAAATCCGCGAAGTGCTCCTCCATCCGGCAGGTCAGATCCGCCATGGCAGTATTGTGAGCGGCGTTGTAAGCCTCCTGCTGCCGCCTGATGTCGGCAAGCAATGTATCCTGCACCAACTGATGATCTCGGACCTCTCTGAGCTCGGTGCAAAAACTGGCAAAATCTGCCCTCTGCTCCTGCATGAACTGGAGGAAGGGACTCCAATCTGGAACTATGGTGGATGAGCTAGCGCCGGCATATGAAGTAGAAGCTCTATCCCTGCCCCCTATAAGAAATGGAGGGGCATCAGATCGGGGTGGCACGTCTCTCTGCTGCGCAGCCCATCGCCGCTCCTCGGCGAGTCTCTTGGCCTCCTCCTCGTGGGTGCGAACCCACTGATCCGGTGGTGTACCGGCACGGTGTGCTAATCTGGAGGTGGGTGCATCACCCCGGGAACCTCGAGTCTGATCCATGTGAGCTGGTGTAGCCATGAACCAGTTGTCGCGGTATGTGGAGTCCGTGACATGTGTCAGCTCGGGAGCAGGTAGAAGAAATCGGTCGCCGTTCGAGAACCGGAGGAAAAGCTCCCCACGGTAGTCCACCAGGAAACGGAACTGCTCAAGCTGGTCGATCTTCAGGGTCCGTTCACCCCGAGTGGGGTGAAAGCATCAACTGGAATCCCTACGTGCCGGGCGATGGGAGTCACGAACCCTCCACACCAGAAATCACCCGGAGTAGTACCGGACTGCCTCTTCTAGTTCTCCATGGCGAACGTAGCCAAACTGAGGTGGACGCCATTCAACATGGCCCAAATGCAGAAAATCTCGCACCCCGGGCTTTCCCGTGCTCATTTCTGCCGAATATAGCAACCCCAAATATCTTCTGAATGTAACGGAGCACCGGATTGTCGATAGCAGTGGCCTTCATGTTGGCTTTGCTGAAGTGGGCTGGGTCGGCTATAGCAGAAATGGAAGGCAAGAAGTCCCCAATCTGGAATTCGGGTGGCTCATGGTAAATGCCCCCGGTTCACACCCAAAAATCCAGTCCAACTGTGTCCTGCTGAACCGGTAGGGCTGCCCCCGAAGCTGGAACTGGATGTCATTCGGCTCGATGGGGCCTTGGCTGCGGGGCGGCTCTATGATATGAACAGTAGCAAAGAACTCCAGAACCAGTGGCAGAATAGTGGGCCACATCTGGGTGATGAAATGCCCCCAGCCGCATCAGGCGAACAGTGTCTGAACATCATTCCCGAGTCCCATCTTCATCAGATCATCGGCATCAGGGTACCATGTTGGCTTCAGGGTGAAGCGCTGCATGTGTTGGAAGCGCTGCTGGTGATCGACAAATGCAAACTCTGGCTCCCAACCAGGCTGCTCCTCTGGGACTAAATTCTGGTCATGCTCCTCTTCGGTCTCAGACGCCGTATCATCATGCATCTCTTCATCGGTAGCCGGGTTATAATCCTCGTCAGACGATGCCATCTGTAGCTCTCTACAATAACAACAAACCACAATCAGTACAAGGAAGAACTAAGAAAGTAACCAACTCCCCCAAACTTGCCTAGTGCAAGTAAATCTACCAAAATCAAGCACAATAAAGCATGCCCATAACTAAGTAACCACCCAATCATGCAATTCATACCAAACCCAAGTGCAAACAACAAGCAATAGCCACAGAAACCATAAAGTACACATGGGAAAGGCAGAAACCAAGCAACAGTAAAGGGGGTGTGTATGAATCAAAATCCCAAAATTGAACCACGACTAGGCATGCCCATTCCAAATTGACCACCCAATCATGCAATTAACATCAAAACCAAGTGCAAAACGTAACTCATAAAGCAATTCAAGCATAATTTGCAATTTGGAGATGTGAAAATCGTGCAACAGTAAAGGGAGTTCAAATGGAATTCTCAAATCCTCAAAAATCAAAATTAATCAACAATTAAGCCCCAAGGAACTCACATCGACTCTCCTACAACCTAGAACGAACCAAAGTAACCCGATATATGCAACAATTTGAAGTAAATTCATCAATTCAACCAAATGCACACCAAGGGAAAACTAGGGCTCAAAATCGAAAATAAGCACAAAATCAAGTAAATGGAGACCTAAAATCGAGAGGAGAGATGGATGAGATGATTATCTTGATTGGATAGGAGGAGGGAGACGGAATTTCGATCGGGTAGGGGGGAGGGAACGTGTTCGTGTGTCGAGAGAGAGGAAAGGAAGTGAGGGAAAAAATGACGAGTTCAGCATTTTTAAAAGTCAGACTTCGCGCGACTATTTCGATCGATAGGCGCGCTGTTGATCGACAGACGCGCTATTTTTCAGATTTTCCTTTTTTTATTTTATATTTTATTATATACTGAAATAAATAAATGCAGAATTTTAAATTTTTGAAAACTGAAAGTAAAAGCTGGAATTTTTTCTAAGGCATGAAATAAATCCTAAAACACCTAAGACTCGAAAATAGACTCTCAAACTGAAATAAAGTAATAAAATGATGGGTTACCTCCCAACAAGTGCTTCATTTAACGTCGTTAGCACGACGATACCTCAGATCACGGTCGGTCCAGATAATGCACTTCCACAGCTCCAATCTGCAGCGGGCTGTAGTAGCGCTTGACTCGGTTTCCTTTGACTCGGAAGATTGTGCCATCCTGACCAGCTAACTCCACCACTCCATTGCTGGTAATGTTGACCACAATATATAGTCCATTCCACTTGGACTTCAGCTTTCCTGGCATGAAGCGGAGGCGAGAATTGAAGACCAGGACCAGATCCCCTTTGTAGAATTGTCGCCTCTTCAGGCCTTGGTCATGGAATCTCTTGGCTCGGAGTTTGTAATTCATGGAATTCTCATAAGCCTCCTCACGAAATTCTTTCATCTCATTCAAATAAGTAGCTCGGCTCTCAGCAGCAGTCTTCCAATTCAAATTCAGCTCCTTCACAGCTCTCCATGCCTTGTGCTCAAGCTCCATAGGAAGATGACAAGACTTGCCAAAGACCAACTGGAATGGAGACATCCCAATCGGCGTCTTGAAAGCAGTACAGTAAGCCCATAGTGCGTCATCGAGCTTGAATGCCCAATCTTTCTTCATCTTGAAAGTCTTCTCAAGGATCCCTTTGATCTCCCTATTGGACAACTCGGCGAGGCCACTCCCTTGAGGGAGGTATGGAGTAGTAACCCTGTGCTTGACACCATATCGAGCAAGAAGAGCATAAATAGTACGGTTACAGAAATGGGAACCACCATCACTCACTAAGGCTCTAGGAGTGCCGTATCGAGTCACCACATTCTTCTGGAGGAAATTCACCACAACTTTGGAGTCATTGGTGGTCGTCGGAATGGCCTCCACCCATCTAGAAACATAATCAACAGCCAACAGAATGTAAGTGTACCCTCCTGAAGGTGGGAAGGGGCCCATGAAGTCTATCCCCCACACATCGAAGATCTCGACTTCAATCACTGGGGTCTGGGGCATCTCATCCTTCTTTGAAATATTGCCCATCCTCTGGCACCTGTCACAGTTAAAAACAAAAGACTTGCAATCGCCATGAATGGTCAGCCAGTAGAACCCACTAGAGAGGACCTTGAAGGCGGTCCTGTTGGCAGCAAAGTGGCCACCGCTGGGAGAAGAGTGATAAGCCTCGATGATCTTGAAAAATTCAGGCTGAGGCACGCACCGGCGGATAATGGTATCGGCGCCATAGGTACGGGTCTTCCAATAGTAGAACCGGACCACCTTCAAAAATCTCTTCCTTTCTTATGGGGTAGACTCTGGAGGGGGAATTCCACTCACCAGATAATTGGCATAGTCAGCATACCAGGGATTCTTGTTGCAGTAGTACTCCTTGAGATCCCTATCCTTGCATGCGAAGACCTGTTCATCAGGGAAAGTCTCTTGGATCCGCATCTTCTGGTCATCCCCCTCGACTGGATACTCCAACCTGGAGAGATGGTCGGCAATCACATTCTCATTGCCTTTTCGGTCCTTGATCTCCACATTGAACTCCTGAAGCAACAGGATCCATCTGATCAATCTTGGCTTGGCATCCTGCTTAGCAAACAAAAATTTAATTGCAGCGTGGTCAGTATACACAACAGTTTTCGACCCTATCAAGTAGGGGCAAAATTTATCAAATGCATAAACTACAGCAAGCATCTCCTTCTCCGTGGTGGTGTAATTGCATTGGGCAGGGTTCATGGTCTTGCTGGCATAATGGATGACGTGGAAAAGCTTCCCCTTCAGCTGCCCTAGAACCGCTCCAACTGCAAAGTCACTAGCATCACACATGAGCACGAAGGGCTCATCCCGATATGGAGAAGTGAGGACTGGAGCAGTCACCAATGCCTTCTTCAACTGCTCGAAGGCCTTTAAGCACTCTGCATCAAAAATAAAGGAAACATCCTTCTCAAGCAAATTACAAAGGGGTCTAGAGATCTTAGAGAAATCCTGTATAAATCCTGTATAAATCTACGGTAGAACCCGACATGGCCTAGGAAACTCCGAACTCCCTTCACATTGAGTGGTGGCGGCATCTTCTCGATTGTTGTGATCTTGGCCTTGTCCACTTCCAAACCTTCAGAGGATACCCGGTGTCCTAATACAATCCCTTCCTTCACCATGAAGTGGCACTTCTCCCAATTTAGGCACAGGTTTGTCTCAACACACCTCTCCATCACTGTAGCTAAATTCTGCAAGCAAACATCAAAAGAGCTACCAAAGACAGAAAAGTCATCCATGAAAACTTCCATAATGTGCTCAATAAGATCATGAAAAATGAACATCATACACCTCTGAAAAGTAGCAGGTGCATTGCACAAACCAAAAGACATTCTCCGATAAGCAAAGACTTCATATGGGCAAGTGAAAGCTGTCTTATGCTGATCTTCTGGGGCCACTGCAATTTGGTTATAACCAGAATAACCATCAAGGAAACAGTAATAGGGATAACCTGACATTCTGTCAAGCATCTGATCGATGAAGGGCAGAGGGAAGTGATCCTTGCATGTGGCGGCATTCAGAGCTCGGTAGTCGATGCAAAACCGCCATCCTGTGACTGGTCTCGTCGCCACCTCTTCGCCATCCTCATTCTTCACAATCTGCATTCACCCCTTCTTGGCCACAACCTGTGTCGGACTCACCCATTGGCTGTCGGAGATGGGATAGATCATCCCATTGTCTAGAAGCTTCAGTACTTCCTTCTTCACAACTTCTTGCATTGTAGGGTTGAGTCTTCTTTGAGCTTGTGTCTTTGGCTTAGCCTCTTCTTCCAAGTTGGTCATGTGCTGGCATATTGTTGGACTGATTCCTTTGATATCTGCCAGTGTCCATCCAATAGCTGACTTGTGGTCCCTCAAAACTCGTAGCAGTTTCTCCAACTCTGTAGAAGTAAGAAAAGATGAAACAATTACAGGATAAGTATTGTCAGGACCTAAATAAGCATATTGTAAATGAGAAGGAAGAGGTTTTAGCTCTAAAACAGGTGGTTCGGGCCGTTTTTTAGCCTCGAGTACGGCTGTGTCGGTCGACACAATCTCTCTGTTGATCGAAACAGAGGCTACTTCTTTCTTCTTCTTTCTCCTGGACTGCCTGTCGATTGGGTGATTTTTGGCAGCTGTGTCGATCGACACCCTCCCTATCGATCGACAGGGAGGTAACTTCCCACCTTTCGACACAGTTACTCTGTCGAGCGAAACAGAGGCATCAACTCGAGTTTTTTCTGCTTCTTTCACAAACTGGATTGGCAGAGGCTCCCTTTGGTTCTCCTTTGCCCTAGGTAACTCTTCCTTCACATCTAGCTCCACAATAAAATCCAGAAGCTCGTCACAAGATTCATCAAGCTCTGATAAAGAAAATAAAGAGTGGTGAAGACGTTGCTCTAGATAATCAGTTTCAGAATAAATAGAAAGTAAAGGAGAAGAAATCACCGGATCAAAACTGTCTATCACATAACATTCTTCTTTGTAGCTCCCATCATCGTGTTTTTGCATGGACTTGAAAATATCAAAGGTCACAGACTCATTGTTGACTAGAAATGTCAGTTTCCCTTCTCGAATATCGATCAGGGCTCCTCCGGTCCTCAGAAACGGTCTCCCCAGAATTAGCGGGATGTTGTGATCCTTCTCCATGTCCAAAACAACGAAGTCAGCCGGGAGTATGAAATCTTTGACTCTCACTAAGACATCCTCCACAATTCCTCTAGGATAAGAGATCGATCTATCAGCCATCTGAAGAGTGATGGTAGTCGACTTGATATTTCCAATCTCCAGTCTCTTGAAAATGGACAACGGCATCAGATTGATGCTTGCTCCAGAATCGCAAAGCACCCTGCCGAATGTCTCTCCACCTATAACACAAGAAATAGTGAATGAACCCGGATCCTCTCTTTTTCAGAGGCAGCTTCTTCTGAATGATAGCACTGCATTCCTCAAACAGGTTCACCGTCTCGTGCTGTAGCATAGGTCTCTTCTGAGCGACCATATCTTTTAGGAATTTGATGTACCCCGACATCTCCTGCAGGGCTTCCACGAGAGGAATATTGATGTGCACCTTCTTCATGTTCTCTAAAAATCGTGCATACCTCTCATTCACCTTTTTCTTGGCAAATTGCTGCGGATACGGCATTGGGGGCAACTTTTCTCCTTGACTTGGCAGCTGTGTCGATCAACAGGGGTTATGTCGATCGACAGGGTCTCCTGACTCGATCTCTGGTTATGGACCTCTATTTTGATCGACAGGATTTCTATCGATCGAAACAGAGACTTTTGCCTCGGGTTCCTGCTCCTTTTCACTCCCTTCTACGGCCTCAGATTCGGCCCCTTTGTGTTCGGGTCCCTTGTAAGACTTGCCACCCCTCAAAGTAATGGCATTGACCTGATTCCTTTGATTCTTCGGATTGGCCTGAGTGTTGCTCGGTAATTGCCCTTGTTTATGTTGTGATCCAAGGGATGCGGCAATCTGGCTGACCTGTGTCTCTATGATCTGAGCATGTTTTTCCACTCTATCAACTTTGGAGTTGATTCCTTCCACTTCTTTCTCCAAATTCCCAACTCTCTTATCGGACCCTTGCATGAACTTGGCTAGGATTTCCTCAAGGCTCAGCTTCTTCTTTGGCTCAACAATTTCTCCATTCTCCACATTGAATCCAGCAGGAGGCTGCTCGGCAGCATCAGGATTTGAATATGAGAAACCTGGGTGATTTCTTGTCCTGTTGGAATTGTATCCTTGGTTGTAGTTCTGATTGTAGCCCTGATTGTAGCCTTGATTTTGTGAATATCCACCTCTGTTATTATTCTGATAGCCACCACTTTGGACAAAATTGACATCAGCGGTATCAGTCTCACTAGAAGAGGACGGAACTGGATCAACAGCAGCGACGGTTTGTCCAGATTCCATCTTGGCAAAGTCCTCTCTCAGCTTCTTGATCTCTCCCATCAGGTCTACCTCGGGTTTTGCTACCTTCTCCACAGCTTTGACTGGTTCTTTGCGGTTGCTAGACCATCTTTGGCTGTTGGTTGCCATCTTCTGAAAGAAGGCCATGGCTTTCTTGGGCCCCTTTGTCATCACGGAGTCTCCCAATGTGGAATCCACCAGTTCGACAGTCTTTTCATTCAGCCCTTCATAAAAGGTTTCAGCCTGATCTGCCAAACATAGATTGTGACCAGGACACAACCTCAGCAACTTCTTGTACCTCTCCCAAGCCTCATAGAAATTCTCATCATGTCTCTGAGAAAACCTACCGATATCCTTCTTCCTTTGCCTGATGACACTTGGGGGGAAAGAAGTTCATCAAGAATGCGTTCCTCAGTTCCTTCCAAGTGCTGATGTTGGTTTTATCCAGAGCAGAAAACCATGACTGGGCCTTGTCTCGCAGAGAAAAGGCAAAGAGCCTCATTCGCATGGCACTTTTGCTGACCTCGCCAGCATCAATCCCTAGATCGTCATCCTCATCTTCATCATCTGAGGACTCGTCAGGTGGATTATTGTTCCGATTATTCCTGTTGTTGGCTCTTTCCTGCTCCAGTATAACCATACGCTCCCGCATGGCGTGCATCTCTCTCAAGAGCTCGGCTGTTTGCTCGGGAGTAAGGTTGGGAATGTTCTCTTGATGTTCATCAGCCATCTTGACAGTGTCACTGCTGGAAGCGGCTTCCTCTCGGTGTCTCCTGATGTTGTTTCTTCTGCACGTAGCCTCAATCTCAGGGTCGATAGGAATCGGTACCTTACCACTCCTCCTCGTGTGCATTAACTACCTGAAAATAAATCAGGGGAAGAGTGAGTACACATAGAACAGCAAATAAACTGAAATAAATTGACTAACACATGAATTAAATGATAAAACAGAAAATACTAAAAAAAATAGCTTCTCTGTCGGTCGACAGAATTTGTGCCGATCGACAGGAAGCCTGTTGGTCGAAACAGAGGGTGGAATTAAAAGGAAAATAATAAGAAACTTTTGCAAAACTGAAAGGGAAATTAAAATTAAAATTACAACTTAAATCAACAACCCTAAACAGATTCAATAACAAGATAATTCTTAACAATCCCCGGTAACGGCGCCAAAATTTGATCACTTATTTTTTTTTAATAATTTTTTATAGAATAGTGACAAGTTAAAATTATCGATCCCACAGGATTGTAAAAGCGAACACCTCATGTACTGAACCATTTGTTTTTGGTTTGTTGTCTAAGTAAATAGAAATTTGAAAGGGTTTTTGAGATTTAAAACTAATTTTGCAAGAAAATTAAATTAAAGCAGGTAATAAAAATCAGGTTTGAAAACACTAGAGAAAAGATCAGATTCCAGGGCAAGTTCATGTCAAGGATAGCATGCAAGGAAATTTCATCGATCAATTTAAAATAAAGATTTGGTGAAACATTATGAAAATATTACAAATTCCAGGGTTTGGCAATTCATAAAGTAGATCATCAATTTCCTATATCCTTTCGGTCTCTAGGAAAATTAACAACTCCTTAAAAATATCAGATTTATTCCTATGGATTAAATTCCTCTTTTCAGACATAATTAAAATCCATATTATCAATTCTTAAATCCAGTAATCAATTTTCACTTTTCAGTCTCAAATTAATTAATTATGAAAACCTAATCAAATGGCCAATTTAGTCAGATTAAGAAAAAGCACAAGAATTGATAAACCAATTAAAAATATTGATTGATTTAATCACTTAAACATGCATCCAAGACAATCACATAAACCCTAGAATCTGAATAAGGGTTTACCTACACATATTCATGTTAAACAGAAATATGGAAATATAAAACCTGTAACACAACTTCATAGAGAAAACAAACCTTGTAATTGCATCCAATCTTCAAAGGTTCGAGTACAATCCTCACCACAATTCGAAGCAAATAAAGAGCAAGAAAAACTCTAGGGCTAAAGTCTCAAAAGTGGCATAATTCTGAAAACTCGCCTAAACAAAACAATATATACTAAGTTTAATTGTCCCAACATGGAAATAACTGAAAAGCATTAAATTCCGCCAGCTTGACCCGAATTTCGATCGACACAAATTCTGTCGATCGAAATGGGCTCTCGAAATCGGACTCTTGAAAGCTCTGTCGACTGGTTGCCTCAGACATCCCTGTCGATCGACACAATTTCTGTCGATCGACAGGACTTCCTCTTCTGTCGATCAACTTGATATTTCAACAAACTCTGGCTTTCCAACATTCCTCTGTTTTGATCGACACAATTCCTGTCGATCGAAACAGAGCACACATCCAAATGATTCTTTTTCAGACTTGGTCAATTTTCACTCCAAAAACCTGTATTTTTCAGCATAACAAACAATTTAGACATAAAACTCATGCCATGCTTGGAATTTAAAGTAAACACACTATAATTCTATCAAAACAACCTAAAAATCCATAGATAAGTGAACGAAATAGCGCACTTATCAAGCATGTTATGGTTTTTGCCCTAGTTGATAAATGTTATGATCTAGGCTTGATCTTGAGTTTATGAGTACGTATGCATGTTTAGCATGTTATATTACGAGCCTAGAAACGATATATTAACCTAGGAATCGAGTTGTGGTTATTTTGGAACATATTTGATATATTTGTCCTATATGGAAACATTGAGGTTTTATTTCGATTACCACATGTTTGGATGTTTAAATTCATGTCTAGACTCGTAATAATTGTTAGCTGTTTGGTATTGTTAAAAATCGATTGGACGAGCCCGAATAACCGTTGAGCCAAAAATCCTTTATCTCTGCCGAAAGCAACGAGCCTCGACTTCGATCGACGCCACTTTGCATCGATCGACGCGGCCATGTCGGTTGACGTAGAAGCACGTCGGTCGACATCGAGTTGTCATCTATTTTTCTTTCCAACGATCGTTCATTTTGATTGACATTGATTCCATAATGATCGACACATTGTGTGTCGATCGATTCATCTTTATTTCGGTCGAAATTTGTACGTCAATTGACACATCTTTATTTCAGTCGATATTTGTACTTTGATTGACATCCTTCCATTTCGGTCGATGCAAATTAATTCTTGAATAATTTAATTGTATCGGTCGACACGAGTTGTATATCAGTCGACATACCTGCATCAATCGACGCCGTTCTATTTTGGTCGACGTGACCACGTCGATCGATACACTTGGTGTCGATCAAAACCGACAACATTTATCCAAATTTCATCTTTTTCCTTCGATCGATTCAAACCAAATTGTTATTTTATTTGATATCCCTCATATTAATCAACATGGGAAGTTATTTTTATCTTGCATGATATTCCTAAAAATCTTTTCGATTTAAACCAGCTTCGATTGTTCGATTCGATTAATCATAACTTAATCTTATCTTGAAACGACTTGATAAGTTCTCATACTCTCAAGCGATGTACGATGATTCATAATGGATTATGAAATTCTTCAATCATAATCTTCGAAGTAATGTTCCGTCATTTAACGAAGTTTCGTATTTGATCAATTGAAATGAACCATGAAATTTGTTAACGCTCGATATTGAATCACGCATATTGAGTTAATGTGTTACCACTTGTTCGTCAAATCAAATTATTGAATCATTCTTTCATATCCTTATCCGATGGCTCAAGTTGAGAAGTCCAAGATCGATTAATAGTCTAGAACTATTTGAGGAATCAGATTATAGATAATCTATTATCCCTTGAGGATTAACTCGTATTCCTTATGTCATAGGAAGGGGCAAGGAAAGGATTGACAGCTAGAGTAATCACTTGTAACCACACCAACTAAGGTGGACTTTCTTTTACCCCTATATTGTGGGCCAAAATAAAATTCAAAATGATGTTTTCTTTTCAAAGAAATCAAGCATGAGATAAAAATGATTTGTTTTAACTGTTTGTCATTGCCTACTGTTTTGTGTTTACTATTTGTCCTCTTCGTGGGGAAACCCCACTTAGAGAAGAACATTACACGTGGGATCGTGGATGTTGACTACGCGTATTGCGAGTCCTTAACGATTGTGCCCGGTTAGTATGAAAAGATGCTACGGGTTAGTGCACTGGGATGCTATCATGTTAGGGGTCGCGCCCTAAATGGACTAGCATTGCGACTGTGGTTGGCGGCCACCTCCCAGTCATATGTTTTTGCAGATAGTATAACTATCGAAAGCGTGATTAAATGCATAAAATGTTTTGGTGCCATGGAGGATTTCAAGTTAAAACCCCATGTGCGACCCTATAAAAAGGCATGACAAAATTATATATGTATGTTTTCGGGCATGTGTTCACTAAGTACAATTTGAACTTAGCCCCTTGCAATATTTCTAAAATGCACAGGTTAAAAAAAGATTTTGAAGCAAGAGTACAAGGTAGCAGAGGAGTGGAGCTAGAGCTGAAGACTCATCTTTTGTAATAGTTAGATGCAGAAGTGTGTATCTTCATACACATACTTCATTGATGACTATCCGCTGCTAGACTCAATGTCTTTCATTGGACTTCTGTTATCATAAATTTGTTAAACTCTGATATTTGTTTACTCTAGAAGCCAAGATCCCTTCTTGAGGAGATACTTTTTATTATCTTTTGAAATACTTGGGATATGTGTGTTGATTCCTATCTTATTTCGCTTGATCATTCTTATTGTTTGATATCCCAAATGCATGTCTCGTACCTGATGTGCCTCAAATCCTTGATATATGTCTTGTTTATAAATCGGGGCGTGACACTGGTGGACAAGAGCATTCACTAGCTAGCAACAGAACATGCAATATTTTTGTAATCATGTGCTTAGTGATTTTCAAACTGCGAGTTTGGAGAAAGAACATAGGAAGGTTTTGTTAGAATTACTATAAATCCTTTATTATTTACTGGTTTCTTTAAGATTAATTCAGCATTGGATTTGAAATACAACACCTCAAGTATTGAAGTATGCTTGAATACGGCTATGTAACAAACTCTTGCTAATTTACCAATTTTCTGAATACGAGTTGGTGCCAGAATCACCAACTTGGAGAGTGCAAGTTCAATAAAACTTTTGCTACATATTATACCTTCACACTATAAAAATTATACCTTCACACTATAAAAATAGATTGTTTTTACTAAACTTGAATCCTTATCATCGAAGCATTAAGTTTACAAAAATTTTGAATTAGATTTGTGTTGAATTTGGAATAATCTTTAAACTCAAGCGCCCGATCAAACTGAATGTGAATAATTTATTAGTAAATTTTGTAAAATAACATTTTTTTTATCTTGGGTAATTATCATGTTTTGCCAAGTCAAAGGTAATTGATGCTTTTCATATATTTATAGTGTTCGTATTTAAATTTAATAAACTCGGATTCGTGTTAGGCGCTCTTAATCGATCAAATACGAATTCAATATTATCGAATTGAATTATCCACAAATATTAAATTGATCGAATACAAATTAGACATTATCAAATCAAATCATCAGTGGACTCATATGCATTTTGATGTCATAATTTTATCTTAATTTTGATATTCATTTTACCTTAATTTTATTGCATGCCAATATTGTGATGGTGATCGTGACCAATGCTTGGTGCATGTGTTTTCAGATCACTACCACATGAATAATTTAAATATATCTTATTTGTGCCAAATAACTAACTCAAATTCTAATTTAATCAAATAAGCATTTTCTACAACACTCATATACGACTATAATCCCCATATGTAAGTGTTGCGACAATATCTATAATATTAACTAAGATTATCCGTATTCCCACCCCCCCCCCCCCAAAAAAAAAAAACTAACATTATCCAAGCTACATACCAAGTTGGAGAAATGGGATAATAATAATAAAATTTGAATATGAAAATTGTCAAATCCATCCCAGTTCTAGTTCGTGGTGCAAACAGTGGCGGATCCAGAAATCTAAATTCGAAGGTATAATATGTAAGTAAAATAAATTGGGGATACATTATATTTAAAAACATATAAAAATAATAAATATATATGTAATAAAAAGGGGGCAAAATTTGGGGTACAAGTGTACCCAATTAAAAGGGTAAATCCGTGCAAGTAATTTAAATGCTCAGTTTATATTCAAATTTCAATAAATCTTAAGTTCGAGCTATATTACGAGCATTATCATATCTTTAAATTTAGGATTTATTGATGGCATTCGTAAATAGTTAATAATAATTGTTACTAAATATTTAATATCAATTCTTATATAGTAGAGGAAATAATGCTTGTGAAATTATAAGCATCTCTAAAGTGATGATAACTCATAATTATATTCTCTTCCTTAGGATTATATGGCCTAATTTAATGTTGTACATTGTCAAAAAGTATTTAAGAAAATAAAATATTTAAACAAACTTCTAACATTACTTTTATTTAAAAGCATTAATTAACCTCTCTTTTTCATAATATTAATTTTAATATTTTTATTATTTAATGGTGTATTTGTAAATTATTACAACAAACAATACCAAATGTGGAAATTAGATTATATGATGATTGGAACACCCTAAAAGAGTAGCATTGGTTGTTAGGGACAGATCCTAGCGCCCCAAGTCCAGTCGGCTTCTCGAAGGCCCAATATACGGCTCACGAGGCCCAATCAGTCATTGGAGTAGGACAGAACGCTCTAAGTAACAAGGTCGGCATCAACCCCAACCTGGGATCGGTGCCGACAATGGAACGTGCTCACCATCGAGGAGAAGAGGCAATATCTTTTGGAGTCTAGCCGCACAGAGCCGTTGCGAACCCTAAACGACCCCGAAAATCGTGGTCAGTTGCGAGATTCTCGGCGACCACGTCCTCCATAGCGGCTAGAGCATAGACTTGGGATTTTTCTCTTATCTATCGTCTATAAATAGAGGGATTTCACCCATTTTTTGTATCGAATATTCTTCTAAAAAGTTATACCGAAACTCTGTCAAAATCAATACAAAATTGTTGTCATTTTGACATTCGAGAACCACCGTTTGCTAGTTATTTATTAGTGCTTTAACATCTGTAGCATTCTTTTGATTCAGTTTATTATCGTGTTTTTCTATTATGTTTTGCCTATTTTTTGTGGCTACTTTATTGTTCTCGTTGACAATTTCAAGAGCCCTATTTACCTCTTGGAATCAATCTATATTTGAATGATAGGTAATCAAAAAAAGCCCGCCAACTCCCCCGGGGACCCGATGTTACGTTAGAAATTGTTCCATAGAGGAATTGATCAGGAGGACCCAACAACCGTTGAGACCGCCGTCGTCGTCGCTGTCTTACGGCAACCAACGTCACGATGGCCCAATTGGCGGCACAGATGCAGAAAAGCCAAAAATGTCTTAAAGAGATGGATGCGCGCATCATGCAGCTCCAAGCAACCAACCACGAGCTGTGCAAAGAAAACTTTCAACTTTGCAGAGGGGCTCAAAAGCCAACCGCACGTCGTGGAGGAATTGGACACCATTGGCCACAAAATGCCAGAGCTAAGACAAAATTTGGCCAACGAGTTCGATGACGTGGTCATCACTAACCCTCCTCATCAGGTGAATGCCGACTAACGTAGCCTGAATAACCGGCCACCTCGGGTCAACTCCGACCTTTGAAGCGAGTTTAAAAAATAGAATGGAGGCACGCATGGTTCTCTTCGAGTCATCATGACTAGAGTTCCAAGGCACTCTTGCAGGACACAATGATTCCCCACGATAGCTACACAAACTCTCCATTCACGCTGGATATCACGAACACGGATATCTTGGCCAGGTTCACGCCTCTCTCTTTCACGCTAAATGACGGGACAATAGACCCAGTGGACTATATCGCGCTATATAAGTAGAAGATGTTTGTCACGTCCATACTGGCTAATCTCTGGGAGGCGTTCATGTGCAAGAATTTCGGCTCTAGCTTGAGCGGGCTGATCCTTCAGTGGTTTGTCAACCTCCCAAAGAAGTCAATCTCGACGCCTCTTGTGCCATATAGAATGCCCAATGGGATGCCTCAAGACCCTGCACTCTGTAAACCTCGGTCGAAGATTTTGATTCCAACACCTATCCCAGATAGGCCAGAAGTCAAAAGGGGCTATTGTTGGGGCAGACCCTAATTGCCCAAGTCCAATTGGCTTATCAAAGGCCCAACCGGCCCAATCAATGGCTCACGAGACCCAGTCAATGATTGGAGTAGGGCAAACTGCTCTAAGTAACGAGGTCGGCACCAACCCCAACTTAGGGTCGGTACCGACCATGGAACGTGCTTCCCATCAAGGAGACTAGGCGATACCCTGCGGAGCCTGGCAATGCAGAGTCATTGCAAACTCTAACCGATCCCGAGAGTCACGGACAGTTGCGAGATTCTCGGCGATCACGTCCTCCCCGGCAACTCGGGCATAGACTAGGGTTATTCCTCTTCTCTATCGTCTATAAAAAGAAGGATTTCATCCAATTTTTGTATTAAATTTATTTCTCATAAGTTGCATTAAAACTCTGTCAAAATCAGTACAAAATCACTATCATTTTATTATTTGACAACCACCGTTTGCTGGTTATTTAATTACTGCTTTATTATATGTCGCATTGTTTTGATCTCGTTAATTATCTTGTTATTGTATTCTGTTTTGCCTATTTTTCCTGATTAATTACTTTATTATTTCCATCGACGATTTCAAGAACCTCATTTACCTAGTAAATCGAATCTCAATATTAGCCATATAATTGTAACAGATAGAATAAATAGTTTGATTTTATATGCTTTTCTGTTAAAATAAAATGTGTTAATTTAAATCTCTCTTTTGATATACTAAACAACGGTAATACACTTTTAAGTATTTACGCGTGGAGTTGAGAATGTAATTTTATATATTGTTGGTATGCATAGTGACTAAAATAATTGATGACACTACATGGGCCATTTTTGTGTATGATTTATTTGTTTGAATTCTTTGGTTTAATTTAGGCTATTCTGATTTTATTGGACTCACTGGGCATGACCAACCATGCTGAATTGTGTTATTTCATTCTCTTGGGCTTATCTTTACCATAGAGGGGTTTAAAAAGCCCATTTTAATTGATGTGTATATATACTTTTTAATTTAGTCACGATATTGAATTAAAATTTGAAGGATTAGATTAAAAAGAACCAAGTAAGAAAAAATTACTCGAAACTCCAAAATAATGTTAACTATTTAATTCCCAAAATTAATATGAAATCTTTAGGCATCCCTAAAATTTACTCAAAATCATGAATATGCATAGGTCAGGTGTTTATCATTTAAAAAAGGAAGGTCTCAGTTTAGGTATCCTTAAATGGTTTAGGCGGGTTTTATCCATTAGCTCAACTCAAACTCATTTAATATACTCTAATTGGAGATTAATAAACCCTATTTTGGATGGGTAAATTTATTTGGGTATGAATAAAACCCGCATAAAGTATTTAGACATGCCTAATGCAAATTTCAGGTTAGGTACCCCTAAATGGTTTAGGCGGGTTTTATCCATTAGCCCAACTCAAACTCATTTAATATACTCTAATTGGAGATTAATAAACCCTATTTTGAATGGGTAAATTTATTTGGGTATGAATAAAACCCGCCTAAAGTGTTTAGACATGCCTAATGCAAATTTTTGCTTTTAAAAAAGGGTGTTGCATGATTTGAAACATTCACTTAGTTGTAAGAAATCTGACAATTTTTTTTTTTTTAAGAAATCTGACAATTGTCTAAAAGAAACTCTTTTGGTCATTGTCTATAATATATACTTTAGCGAAAAACTAAATAAATAAAATCATAAAACTATAGAGTATTTGTTGGGGGAACCGTCAACTCAATATTAGTATGATATTGTCTGCTTTGGGCTAAAGCCCTCACAGTTTTGCATTTGGGGATCACCATCCCAAAAGGTCTCATACTAATGGAGTTGGATGGACTCTTATATACAAGAAATCTCATCCTTGTTTCTCCGATGTGGGACATGGGCTTGCCACACCCAACAATCCTCCCCTCAAACCCAAGGACCACAATCCCGTGTCTTCCCCTCGATCACAATTCATCTTGCACCGCCGTCAACTAACGGGACCCGCCGCCTGATCACCACTATCAAGAAGCTTTCGACACAAGGTACCCATTGTATCGAGGTTTATTGAGGGGCTTCCTCCCCTCGAGCCTTGATCTGTCTCAACTCATCTTGCACCATCGTTAACCCACGGGACATGCCGCCTGACCCCCTATAATATCAGGAAGCTTTCGACACAAGGCACCTATAGACGATCCCTGCTCGAATTGAGGGCTTCCCACATTTACTCCAGAGTCCACCACCACCCCTGTCCCCCAAACTCTGCTCGAACCAGGGTACCACGTGTTCGTTCCACGTTCACCGCACCAATCTGTTGGGGGAACCGTCAATTCAACATTAGTATGATATTGTCCGCTTTGGGCTAAAGCCCTCACGGTTTTGCATTTGGGGATCACCATCCAAAAAGGCCTACTAATGGAGTTGGATGTACTCTTATATACAAGAAATCTCATCCTTGTTTCTCCGATGTGGGACATGGGCTTGCCACACCCAACAGTTTTATCAGCTAAGGATTCGAAAGATGAATTACAATTCACGATCTGAAATATTACAAAAATTTTCAATTCAAGACCCTAAAGATCATAAAATCATTAATATGAAACCTCAATATCAATTCCTCGACTGAGGTGGATGATCTTTGAAATCCTTAATTGATAATTTATCCAATTCCTCGACTGAGGTGGATGATCTTTGAAATCCTTAATTGATAATTTATCTTTTGAATTTTGAATCAATAATTAAACTATCTTTTGGATCCTGAATTGACAATTCTCCTACAAGAGAGTCATGCAACAACCAAAAAAGTAAAAAGATCTCTTCATAAACCTTTTTATTTCCCCATTTCGGAGAGCAAATGAATATAATCTAATAAATCATGAGTTTAAGATCAAATGGGACGTCTGGGTAAGTTTTAAAATAATTCATATTTAAAAAAAAAACTATTGTTTTTTAATTTTTTTAATTCTCTGTTTTCTTTATCTTGAGTTGTAAATCAAGATTATATAAGCCAAAACCTCAAGTCAAATCTTTAAAGAAAGTAGTGAGCAACAAAATGTGGCTTCTTGTCATCCATATATATGTTCCTAAAAATATGGAGTTGATGATGTTTTTCTTTATTTTCTTTCAATAATTGAACATTTATGCATTATTATATGCTCGTGCCATATTCTAGACCGCACACCAATCACATATTTTATTGCAAAAAACTTTATTTATTAAATGATATCTCAATCTAATGATATTCATGAGGCCAACTAATTTGTCCCCATCCACATGTAACATTATGATACATTTATAAGAGAGTTGAATACAGTGTATAATATAATATTTATATTGTATAAATAATTTTACATTTACAAATAGTTGATTAGTAGGTAATATATTTTTAGTAGTTTTTGATCACCTGTCAAGTCAATTGGTCCACAACATTCTTGAATGAGTTTTAATTTAAGTTTTTTTTTCTTAATACTATACCTAACAAAGATTTTGTTAAATTATGTAATGAATCTCTTTTATTAACAGACATATCCTAAAGACTTTAATTACATAAAAAGAGGTAAAATGTCAATACTATGATGTCATCAAAACTAACTGAGATTTTAATTAACTATCGTTATCTCTTTTTTTTATATATACAAATAATACATTACTTGACAGTTATGGTCCCTTCATTTCCATGCTTATATATAGAAATATGAGTAAAAGATACAGGAAATCCATTTTTGAGTTTATTTAATTAGTCTAAATTAAGGTTTATTACATTTTAATTCGTGTTTTTTAATTATTCCCAACTACGTACGGCTTATTAGTCCCATTTAGGAATTAGGATTTATTGTATTTCGATATATAACTACTTGTTCATTTTATCAAAATCTTATCATATTTCAGTTAGATGTTACAATTATTTTGATATATTTAAATAAAATTAGAAGTTTGCATATGCATGGAAATTAAATGATGGGTAAATTAAATAGGGTATAATACCCTGAATTATTGACGTTTTAGGAAAAATATTCAAATCTTTATTTCTATTTATGAATTATACCAAAACGCGTTTACAACGTTAATTATTGATGATTTGACAATTAAATGCCGCTTGACATACTACGTGGCAAATTAAAAAGACTTCGTTTTATCATCAGACTAAAAAATGTTGTGAATAAGAAGATTCACAAATTTGATATGCCATAAGATGACGTCGCTTTGACTAGTAACATGAGATGTAAAGTGGTGTTTAACTACTGAATCATGTTTTGATTTGCCATGCGGCGTTTAACTGTTGAATCAAACAATTAAGGCAAAAACTTGCGTTAGACACGCCTAAATAGTTTAGGCGGGTTTTATCCATACCTAAATGGGTTCATCCATCCCAAGTAGGGTTAATTAATCCCCAATTAGGATTAATTAATTCCCAATTAGGGTATATTAGATGGGTTTGGGTTGAGTTAATGGATAAAACCCGCCTAAACCATTTAGGCGTGCCTAACCTGAAACCTTCCCAACAATTTATTGTGTTAACTCGTTTTGGTGTAATTCATAGACGAGAGTAAAAAGTATGGTATTTTTAACTAACATCAATACATTGGAATATTTTCGTGAAAATGACAATTTATCATGATATTATCTTCAATTTACCCTCAAATAATTTATATTTTTCTCCTCCGTATTTATTCATGTTAATTATATTGTCTTCTTTAGAAAAGAATATAAAGATGGCTTAAATTTATTATATTACTACCCATAATTATTTGCATATTGTTTCTTATACACCCTCATCTACTTCGAAATATTTTAATAAATTTAGGTGATCTCACGTAAATAAAACGGATTTATAACAAATGGGAAGCTCCAATATAAATATATATGTGATTCCAAAAGTTAGGCAAATAAAATGGTCAATGATTTCATTGATTTATAAAATCCCTTTGAATATTTACAAATTCTTTAAGCAAATCCACAAAGAATTTTGCTCAAGCTGATCTGCCTGCTTCTCGCAGCTACTAACCAATATAATAATAACAAAAATAAAGATAATAATAATAACTATTTGATGCCTGGCCAATTGCTTCAAGCCACGTGTCATTTCATATTACTTGTAGGAAATCTCCATAATCCACAATTAGCAGTCAACCGTTGCGTTAATTAACTCGATCATGGTTGAGTTTAGTGTTTCTTAATTGGATGCAGAGCAATGGGAAGTGGACACGTGTGGTGTTGAGATGGGATTAGGATTGCTAATGTCGGCAGTGTCAATGTCAAGTGTTTATGTGTTATGTTAGATGCCAAACATTGACTGTTTTTGTTATTATAAACGTAATTAAAATGACTTCGTTAAGATTAAGTGTGTGGATTAGCACGCGTCCCAACATGGTTAGTGTTGGCATACATAAGATAAGCAGTGGATCATGGTAGGAGTTTTGTTTCTATAAGTTATTAATATTTTTTAAAATTTATTATTCCTTTGAATGATGAGAATCGAAGATAATATACGTGTAGAATGTTGGTAATCTTGCTCTTATTTTTGATTTGGTATTTGTAGACTTGATTTGAATACAACTTAATGCTCTTTGCACGTTAATATTTGTGTTAGGATGAACAAATTTGTATATTTTTGTTCGTGGATGGGATATCTCCAATGACAGAACTGTATCAACTGACGAATGAACCAATTGATGTTATACTTTGTTCATCCTCTTTTTCTCAGCTTCCTAGTTCCTCTTGAACACAACTGATAAAATCATTCTCTTATGATTGTTAGTTGTGATTCTCTCCTCATAATTGTTAGATGAGTGACCAAATATGGAAGTAGTGAACCGATCCTTGTTTATTTAGTTCTTCAAGTATTCGAATCTCGTCAGGTCCTAAATTATTACAACTTTAGTACTCATACAATAGTTACATGATTAGTTCTATCTTCTTCATTTGAAGGTGAAGTGTAGTTTGGCCTAGACCAATTAAGTTTGTAACTCCTTAATCTACTTCATTAATATAATTTTGACATCATCAAAACTGGAAAAAATTAAACGGTTGTAGTATTAAATAAATTTTACTTATATATAGTTTAATAAATTGCTTTGAGAAAGAAAAGTTTTAGATTAGTACAGAATTAATATAAAAGATAAAACTAGAGTTACTACTAATTGCTAGTCGCTAGATGAATTAAGATATGAATCATCCAATTTGCATAGTAGAAAGGAACTCTATACAATATTGATCGATAAAAAGTAATAAAAAAAAAAAAACACATGAACATAGGTGAAGAATTTTTATGTCTAATACTCCTTTCGTCCCATTTTAATAATCTTGTTTTTTATTTTTGTACGTCTCATTTTAATAGTCTTGTTTCTAAAAATGGTAATTTTTTCACACTCAACAATAAAATACTAATTTCACACAATTCATTCTACACTCACATGTTTTCGTTTATTGTGCCGAAAGCAAATTCAACTATTAATTCGGGATAGAGGGAGTAATATCGACTCTATCTCCTCATTAGAGGTTTTATGCTTAATATATACAAGGATTTTAATGTATACATGAAATATACAGTTTTCGTTCCTGTAGTTTATTGGTTGCTGCAATAATTAATTCAACTTTATTTTAAATAATTCGTATTATCAGAATAAATTGCAAATAATCTTGTAAATCCCGACAGAAATTGCACGTGCGGCATCACTTGTTTGTCGATTTAGGGAAATAATTGACTATTTTGGCATTTCACTTCGAAAATTTAATGATTATTTCTGCATTGTTGGACGCACGTGCGCCCTGCCTATATATTATTAAATTTAAAAAGTCTTAAGAAATTAATTGTAAAAGCTACAGTTTAAAACTAGATAATTGTTTTAAATTTAATCATATTTACAAAATGAGAAAATATATCTAAAGTCATTTTGATTATGTGAAAACCTTAAATAGCCAATATTATGTATATATTCAAGGATAAGCTAAAAGAATGTGAACTTCCTGAAAAGCCCCTAAATTTAACCTACTATTTGAAGGATTTAGAAATTTCTCCATCATTAATGTTAATTTCCATTTGAGCTTAAGAATAATAATAAAATTGTAAATATATAAAAATCTTGCACGTACACCATCAATATTTTTTCCTTAATTCAATTATATAATATTTAATGAATAAATAATTGATTTTTCTAACTATAAACATGCATTGCATTAAATATAAAATTATATATATTTATTAACAAAATATTCTATGTGAAAAAAAATAATTGTAAAGAAATATAGATATACGTTTAACTTAGTTTTAATTAAGAGATTTGCAACTTATTAATAATGAAATAAAAAATTTAGAAAAATTGTGCGACTACTTTTACAATCTGATTTCCAATATTTTTTATTTACATTTGCGATTTGAATAAATTATATGATCACTTTTAACTTTTGAGTATTGAATTTTCACGAGAGCCGATTGAGTTGATAAGTTTATTTTTAATTGCTTCCTTAAAATAATTTGAATTGTATTAAAATTATTTTAATATAAATAATGCAACTTCAAAATTATTTTAATAACTTGTTTGCAGTCTCATATAAATATTCTAAACTAAATAGGATTTAATTATATTTAATAAAATTGGAATATTTCTGGAAAATGGCTATTTTATGAATGTGTACATAATATTAGCTATTTAAGGATTTTTTATAATTAAATTGACTATATAAGGTTTTCACTCTTTACAAATCCCACCAAAATCATTTATGATCATGAAAATTACAATATGGATAAAATAAAACGGTTTTAACTTATTTAATTTTAAATATTTGTGTATATTTCGTTTGAAATGGCAAAGGAGTTGAATTAAATAATTTATATAAAATGTGAAACTTTGTTTTAATAAATAGTCAAATAATAATTGAATACATATTTTCCCTTAATTTTCTTTTCCCCCTTTTTCTCCCCCTATCTCTTCTCATTCCACAACTACTCCACCAATGTTACAGCTAACACAATCATATTGTATATTTTAATAATAATATTGTGAAAAAACAAGATTTATACATTTCAATATTTATAATGCGACCAAATGTAATTAAAATAAATTTATTTCCAAAAAATACACAATAATCGCAACAAAAAATAAATAGCACATGAATGGTGTTGTATTAAAAATGGACCATGAGGTCAGTTTGGTCATCGACTATATAATTCAAAGCATCCTTCCCGGTAGTCGTTGTTCATTAATACATATATAGTTGAATTATCCAAACTCTAATTTTTTTTCCAATCATAATAAATTTAAGAGTCTTATATGTTATTAATTTCAATAAAATAATATGTATGCATATATACAATCAAAAGAAGGAAAATCATCGATTCAATATCCAAAAAATTATTTAATTATTAATCCAAGACTAGAAAGATGAATCCTCAATTTATACAATTTTCAATTATGATTCGAGGGTTGAGAATTTTATAATTTTTTAGATCCTGAAATAATAATTATCTTTTATATTCTGAATTGATAATTAACTATCTTTCCAGTCCTACATCAGAATCCCCCTTAAAACAACTTACGATATCTACCCTAAATGAGGAAAAGAATAATTATTGTTACTGACAATTTATAACAATTTCATGGTTAAAATCAATAAATACATGATACACTAAAAATATTTGACCCGAGACATGATATGACCATAATACCCTTACGAAGATGATACAATACAGAGAAAGCGCGGGGAGGGAAAGACGAATTCCCCAAAATAACCTCCCGCAGTTGCTTAGGTATCACGTTTCTTTCACCCAAGTACCACACCACATCAGCTATTTATTGGTCTAATTTCATTTCTTTCCGTCACTTCACATCCCATTTCTCTCTCATTTTTCGCTGGTTTTCTAAAACCCATTTTCTCAAAAACTTCGTGTTCTTGGTCTGTATCGAGCAAAGTCAAATTGGGATTTTTCTTTTTTTGGGGGAATGATGGAAATCAAATCGGAAGTCGTCGGCGGTGATGATCACGATATTGGTAATCATATGCAGCTGCCTCCGGGATTCCGATTCCACCCCACCGACGAGGAGCTGATCACTCATTACCTCTCCCAAAAGGTTCTTGATCCAAGCTTCTCCGCCATCGTCATTGGTGAAGTCGACATGAACAAAGTCGAGCCCTGGGATCTGCCTTGTGAGTTCTTTTCTCTCTCTCTTTTTCTGTGATGTAAATGTTTAATTTGTTTGTTGTTGGTCGAGATTAATGAATGTGTGTTGTTGTTGTTGTTTGGATGAAGGGAGGGCGAAAGTAGGGGAGAAGGAGTGGTATTTTTTCTGTGTGAGAGATAAGAAGTATCCAACCGGGCTGAGAACGAACAGAGCTACAGCTGCAGGCTATTGGAAAGCGACGGGAAAAGATAGAGAGATTTTCAGAGGGAAAACTTTGGTGGGGATGAAGAAAACCTTGGTTTTCTACAAAGGGAGAGCCCCAAAAGGGGAGAAATCCAATTGGGTCGCTCATGAATACAGATTGGAAGGTGATTTCTCCATCCAGAAGCTTCCAAAATCCTCTAAGGTAAAATCCCTTCAAGCAGTCTCGTATCTGTTTCTGTCGTAATACGATCTATATTAGTATGATATTATCTGCTTTAGATATCACAAGCCTCAAGGTTGAATATACTCTTATTTATAAGAAACTATTCCCTTGTTTTCTCAATGTGGGATATCTGAGTTGATCAATTCCAACAATTTATGCTCTGTTTTTTGTTTTTTGTTTTTTTTTGCCAAAATATCAATTTATTTTAAATTATCTGGTTTTGTTTTTCAATTCTAGTACCAACTATTCACTTCTCAATTATATGTTCTATGAAAAACTATTCAATTCTAGGACGAAAGAATTTCCTGGCATCGGAAAACTTTCGGGCATGCTGGAAACGCACACCATTTGATTTATAACGTATCATTTTTTTAATATAACATGGGTTTCCAGCATACCCATCAATTTTTTGATAGTTTAGACATAAAACTGAGAAAAAGATTAGTCGGTACTAAAATTGAAAGGAAAACTGATAGTTTGTATTATATTTGATGTTTTTAATTTATTTTTTTTTACAATAAAAGAAATTTTGCATTTTTGTGGTGCAGAGCGACTGGGTGATAACCAGAGTGTTTCAGAAGACTTCTGGAGGGAAGAAGATACACATATCTGGGATGAAGAGAATGGATTCAGAAGGGAATAGCTTAAACATCTCAAGAATGCCACCATTGATCGATCACACCAAGCTCGAACCCGAGCTCGACTCGGACCACGTGCACTGCTTCTCCAGAGCTCCAAGCAATGACCAAGAAGATTTCATTACTACTTTCAATGATCCCATTTTTCCAGTCCCTTCAAATCCCATCGATTCTTCAGTTTCCAAATCGCAGTTTCCTCCATTCCAAGGCGAGATCGGATTCAGTTTCTCTGATTTTTATTCCTCTGCGGGATTCTTCTCTTTCGAGGAATTGTGAGAAAAAAAAAGTATTTGAAGAATGAAGAAGATGATCATCCAATCTGTCTCAGTTGGATTGCAAGATTTTGAATGCGTTTTTGAGTCACTAATTTGCTGATGGAGCCACGATTCATGAACTCGAATCTCATCGACGTTTCTTCTAAATCAAGATTATGTATATATATATATATATGTATATATATTATTTATATGTATAGAGAGTAGTGTATTGTAGTAGAAACTACAAATATAGATATAGCCTTTTTTTTTTCTTTTACTTATATGATCATTGGTATGTATCATCAGACAATGATTGTCTGTACATAGAAAGTTGTGAAAGCTATGATTGAATTGACATTATACATTAATTTTAGTTCAATTTATTAGTTTTCTTAAAAAAAAATTCTAGTAACCACTATTTCATTTCATAATTTTATGTCCGAACTGTAACAACTTATTCAAATATAGGATCAAAAAAACAATATGGCATCGAAAAACTGATGGAGCATGTCGGGAACCCACATCATTTGATTTACAACGTGCCATTTTTTTAATATGACATGGGTTTTCAGCATGCCCCCGTTAATTTTCTAATGTCGGAAAAAATTTCTTCATTTTAGATTTGAATAATTTTTTATAGTTCAAACATAAAATTGAAAAAGAGAAAAGTTAAAACTAAAATTGAAAAAAATAAATAATTCAAACTAAAATTAATGTTTTTAATTTATTTGATTAATGGCAAACACAAATAAAATACTTAAACCACTTGTGTCTGAAATAGAGAATAGACATTTTTTTATAGTATTTGATTTTTAAAGTGGCAGTTGAACTTTGAATTCGAGTGAGATTTGGTGACTAACAAATCATATCCCATTCCAATTTTTAATTGATTATCTTCTACATGGTCTTTTAATATGTTTAATTATTTGATTAAAAAGAAATAAATTCTTGTCTGTGCAAGTGTGCAGTAGTTAAATTGTAGTTAGTTTTCTGATCAGACATTATTTTATAAGGTTTCGATTTAGTTATTTATTTATTTTCTTTCATGTGGATGGCTCGTGGGTTATATTTAATGGGCAAGTCAACTCATTTGATCAAAATTTAAAGGACTTGAACAAAGCTTCACTAATTGATTTGGGCCCGGTCCAATATAATAATCAAGAAATAATATTTGCTCATGTGTCAGGACCAACATAAATATAAATAATAATTTGAAAAGAAATTACTCCATCCGTCCCATTTATTTGGTCTTGTTTTAACTTGTACGAATGTCAAAACTCATTTATAATTACATTAAATATTTGAACAAATTTTCTAAATTATCCTTATTTAGCAATAACTATTAATAATAACTCTATCAATTATGTTCAATTTATAAGGGTAAATTTGTAAACACATGCAAAAAACAACACTAAATTTATATAATGGACCATATAACGGACAACTGTTCTACATCCTCTCTTCAGGCAATAGCCCGGAATATAATAGTATTAGGATTACAATATGTCCTTGCAATCTATCGCAAGTTGGTGAATGCCCGTGTCCACCAGTCCACTTACTTACTCGCCTAGGGTCTCGTTCTCCTTTGGTAATCTGATCGGGAGTGTGAACACACCATGCAGCCTCCTCATCCGAAAGTCGGGAGCTTTAAAGTTCTTCCCGGAACTCTTCGAACTTGTGGTAAAAGCCCGTGATAGTCACAGATTGGAGATAATTGTAACTGTTGTGATCTTTCTTGGAGAAAGTGCACCAAAAGAAAAACTCAAGCTAAGAAGCTTAGAGTCTCATGTCCGAATATGGAACACGATAAGCTATTAAATAGCCTCGAACAAGGAAGAAGAACTCTGATAGTTTATGTTCGGAAATGGCATTTTTTTTGTAGTTGTAACTTCGTAACCATTCCTCTAAGATTACTTTGGTCTATTTATAGACGAAGCAGAGAAAGGTTTGGTGGAAGAGCCGTTTAGAGACTATCCGAATTTTGAACTATTTGTTGGGTCTCAAATTGGATGGTGACAGGTTGTCTTTTATGCTCTCCCGCACCTGCTCCGTCCTATTCTAACACAAAGTGTTGACGTCTTGTTGCGTGTCAAAATGGCTCGCTAGTCCGAGGAATACAAAACTGGAAGTTTGAACTTCGGACTTTAAGGAATTTTCTTTTCCTTAGGTCTGAGTGGTTTGCTTCAAGATGAAGTGATTTTCAGTTCGCTAGTTCGTTGCTACCAAACTAATATTTTGATCAGCTTTTACAACTCGATAAACATCCGAAGTGGATATTACAAGTTTTTACTGCTAAACTAATATAGAGACACTTCCTAAGGTAGATTCTATATGTGTTTGATTCATCGAAATATAAAAAAAAAGTAAGGGAATTTCAAAACTAAATTCCCAACAATTTCCCCTTTTCGATGTTGTCAAAACCACCACGAATCTAGTAGATAAGTAAGTTTGTCAAGTTTACAAGAATATTCTAATAAAGCTAATACTCGAAAACTGAAATCTTAATTACTCAGACTGCCCAATGAGTCTTTCCCATAAATTAGAGAGAGATATTTCTCTATTAAAAAAAACAGGGCGAAATAAAACTGGTTACACTTAGGAGTGTAGAACCAGTAAGTTGAGGTGAAATATTTTGAGACAACGAGATATTATCTACAATATAAGTAGAAGTATATTTATTTCATTGATTTATTTACAACTTTAAGAAAGTAGTAAATACAAAATATAATGATCAATGATCTCCGTCTTCTGCTAATGATAATCTCTGTGCTACAACTCCATCTTGTGCAAAGTCTTGTCCTTTGCAGAAAGAGATTATCCAAAACCTATCAACTTCGCGTATATCTCACAAGATCAAGTATCACCACTTGATTTTGTAGTAAAGCTCATACAAAAATAAGCTTACTTCAAGCTTTATCCAATCTCCAATATCTCACTGGTAAGCCCTTCTCCCTTAGAGGGCCTCTGCGAAGAGAATGTCACAATAGCTTTCGATTTAGTTGATTTATTTATTTTCTTTCATGTGGATGGCTCGTGGGTTATATTTAATGGGCATATCAACTTATTTAATCAAATTTAAAGGACTTGAACAAAGCTTTACTAATTGATTTGGGCCCGGTCCAATATAATAATCAAGAAACAATATTTACAGCTCAGGAACAAAATAAATATAAATAATAATTTGAAAATAAATTAATATATTATCAAACATAAGTTTTTGTTTTAGTATTTGTATTAGGCGTTAGACAATTTCTGACCGATACAAAACGTTAAACAGTATTTCATTTTCAAAATAAAAAAAATTCTCACCATAATTCTTTTTTATAGTAATATTTTATACTTTTCAAATATTAGTAATATTTTTATCAAATTTATAATCAAGCCATTTTATTAATTTCAAATAAAATGAACTTTTATTATATAATTAACTAATTTTATATATCTTGTTGGTTTTTCTAAATTCAATGTTCAAGTTGCATTTGCACGTAATTTTATGTCTTGTTTATAATTTTTTTGTTATGATTTTAGTTATTCTCTCAATCTATCTTCATTTAAGAAATAAAACCACTAAATAAAACTTTAAAAAGTAGAATATTTGAGTTCAAATAAAATAAAATTTAGATATCTTTTAGAAAAGAAAAACTAAATACATAAAATATAATAAAAAAATGATTTTTCTATTGTAATTTGGTTATATTATACTTGTTGAATAATTAGATTATAGTAAAATAAACTACATAGATAACACAATAGTAATAGGGAAAACTAGGATTTTTAGAAAATTGAGTTTATGAGAATCTGATCCCAAGTTTTCGTTAGGTTAGTAAATTTCATCCCGATTAGTTCATAGTGTTATTTTTGTTGAGTCAATCGCTATCTTTCCACGTGGATTTTTTTTAAAAATTTTAGACATAAATTAAATATTTCTCTAGAATCATGGTTTGTTGTTTTTCTGCAATTTCTTCATGGATACAGATAGAACATAGCAATCTTTTACAGCTATTCGTATTTCTACAATTCATAGGGAACGAGATCTGAATGGTTTTTTTTTTTTTTTTTTTAAAGATAGCATTGCATCATGTTTTTTTCTAAATTAATATTCGAGTACTTATGTTCTATTTTTTCAGCTATAATGGATGAGTTCTTAAAATTGGCTGCAATAGATGGAGGTAGCTTTAAAAAAGTCCACGTGGATGCCACATTAGAGATTATGTGTAAGATAACAGTTAACTCAACAAAAATATAACACATCACCTAACAAGATGAAATTCCCAAATAAAATCAAAATTTGGGGTAAAATTCTCTAATCAAAAGAATTTGGGATAAAATTCCTAGTTAGTTAATTTTCTGGAATAAAAACCCTAATTTTTCCTAAAAATGGAATTAATATAAAAGCCAATACATGTAAAAGCCCTTCAAGTAAATGGACCTGTTTGCTGATTAAAATAAAAAATAAAAAATTTGCAGTCATATACGGTTAAACGTAAATTTGCGTTTGGAGAGGAGAGAAAAGAAAATTACAAACACAATTTGAGATTGGAATTACGGTAGGGTTGAAGCTACAAAACAAATAGGTTTACGCTTTCATTTAGGAGAGAAATGGATTGGAGATGGTCTAAGCGATTTTGGATTATTTAAGTGATTCTTACAAAGCAGAAAAAATTCTCTCTCTACTCTGCTCCCTTGTCATGCCGTGAAGATTTTTGGTGTCCTTAGGATCTTGCCCTCTTTCCATGTTTTTTGCATGTTAATTTATTAATCTTGTGTTCTTTTCCAACTTTTGTCAAAAAATTTGATTATTTTTCTTTTCATCTTCTGTTTTTCTCACTTTCCTTCCTTTTATTTTCTTTCTTTCTTCTTCATTTTTTATTTGCTGTTCTTTTCCTTTTTTAGTTAAGTTCTTTTGTCCTGTCTCACCCTCCTCCTTCCTCCTCCGTCCCCAGCCCTCTACCACCCCTTTTGTCGGTTTACGCTTCCTTTCTTCCCTCTGCTGCCATGGAATCCGGCCATTCTCCATCGCCACCTCATTCTCGTTCAAGGCATAAGAGATCAGCATCCCCCAATCCCAAAAAAACTATACACAAAATTTCAAACTCATCTCCACAATTTCGGAAGCCTCGCTCAACCATTTCCACCACCCCTTCTTCTCCGCCGTCGGCTGAAGCGAATCCCAGCTCAGTCTGCCAAGGCATTGTCTCAAAAATGGTCACCAATTTTGAAATTTCAACTAAGCTCAACGCCATTTCCCACTCCAAAACTCGTCGATCGCTCGCGAGTTCAGCCCCCTCATCGCCATCTGAAATAAACCATCTTGCCAATATTTCCACAGCCATCCAACCAGTTTCAGAGATAATAGAAAAACTAAAAAAAGAAGAAGCTGGATCAGACTTTGAAATGGCCAGAGGCAGCGAAAATTTCTTTACTTCGCCAGATTTGGAGTCAAATCTCATCTCCATTGTTATCCAACATGCCTCGCGTGAAGAAGCCGATGTGCAGGCTCTCATTCCGGTGGAGGTAATATCTGCATCGTCGACACATGATGTTGACAGCCATCGATCAGTCGGATTCATGGCAGACATAGAACCACCGGCATTTCAGATTGGAATTTCACCCGCTCAGGTGGCATCGCCGGTCAAAAAACTCAAAGTTAGGTGGGTGAAAAAATAATTCCCCTGCTGGTCCGGTCTCTGGGCTCAAATTTATAAATGCTGGCCCAAATTCTAATATCATTGGGAACAAAAATGTTGGGCCTCTCGCTGCTGAGCCCTTGGAGGAAAATCATGCTGCTGAGCCCATGGAGGAAAATCAAGCTGCTGGTTTGATTGCGATTGGGCCTCCAGAAAATTCAAAAAATATTTCCTTAACTGGGCCAGGTACTTTTAATTCTGGATTTGCTTCTATGGGTCCTTTTCATCCCTCTCCACAGCCCACTCGCTCTTTTAATTCATATGACTCTAGCCACTCATTTTTTTCGGCCGACAGATCCGATGACAACAACTATTTGGATCTAGCTGAGGCTCACCCTCTAAATGGACCGCCGCCGCCTTTTATTTTTGGCCAAACACAATTGACACCCCACTTTCCTATCTCAAATCCCGAGAGCTCGCCCCCTCTGCTCCAGCATTCCCATGTCAACTTATCCATTTACCAACCAGAAGTCTCCACAGTCGACACCACCATAAATCCTTCTGCACCGCTTGTCTTTCCGAATGATTTCAACAAACATGTGACACCTTCTAATCCAAGCTCTCCGGTCAAAACTTCTCTCCCCTTGACCGCAAACACTCCCACCCTGCAATCCAATATGGCTTCCATGAACTCTACATTATTCACTGAAGAATTCCCACCTCTCGGCAATGCTATACCAACACCGAGTTCAATTCTATTTTGGGGACCTTCTTCCAATAACAACTCTTCAGATATTCAGAAAAATCCAACCTTGGCAAATTGTCATTCATCATCTCAGCATTTAACTGATCAATCTGAAATTGCCAATGACATTCCCTTGAACAAAAATAACACTGCTCAATCATCTAATCCCAGTCACACCCCACAGAAAAATCATTCTGCCTCTGTCAACAAATCTTTTGCTGAAATCTTTAAAGCCCCAGCACATAACAGTGGAATTATTGCTTTTGATCATGCTGTAGTCAAAGATATTGGTACTGTTAGCTTCCATGATGGCAAACCAATGCTCACTCTCTCCTCGAAAGAGACTTCTTCTCTTGCAAGTCGCTTGGGACTTGCCCTTGTTGGAAAATTCTCGCACGACATCCCTGCCCCCCCCACTTCATCGACAAAGCTCTCAGTAACATTCCTCTCTGTGGCTCGCTTGTTTGGAATTTTTTGAATAATAATCACATTCTAATTCGTTTGCAAGAAAAAAGTGACTATGTGAAAATACTTCATGGTGTTAGTGAATTACCCGTTTGGTATGTTGATGGATCCCCCATGCGTGTGTTTCCATGGACACCTAATTTCCACCCTGCTCATGAAACTCCTGTTGTTGTTACTTGGTGCAAATTACCTGGTTTACCTGCTCACTATTATGATCATGATCTTTTGTTTAAAATTGGAGCCATAATTGGTAAACCTTTGCAAACTGATGTTGCTTTTGCTGAAAAAAAGAGATTTTCCTATGATAGAGTTTGTGTGGAAATTGATCTAACTCAACCTGTGCTTGATGAAATATTATTGAACATAAACGGGTCCATTTTTAAGCAACGTGTCTTTTATGAGAAATTGCCTAAATATTGTGTTGAATGCAAGCATGTCGGTCATTCCTCTGATGTTTGTTATGCAAATGGAAAGAATCCTCGGCCTGCTCGCCGAGATGATGTTAAGTTTGCAGGTTCTCAAAGCAATACCAAGGGTAAACAAAAAGCCACTTCATCTACAGAAAATGAATCACTTTCCCCAGACATAGCTGAGACAATCAATATATCAAGAGTTGGAATTGGTCTCTCTCCCCTTGATGACACTAGGGGAAAAAACAATGAGAAAGAATCAAACAATCCTGGGGATTCAGTAGATAAGGGATTTGTTCCAGTCCCTACAAAGAAAAAAGCAGGGGGAAAAAATGAAACAAAATGGAGGAAAAGAAATCAGGGTGGTAGTAGCAGCATTCCTAAAGCAGCCTCCTTACCCCATTCTGACAACTTGGACAGCTCCTCTAGCTTTCCTGCAAGAAAAGAAACACCTCCACCTAGACCACTCAGTCCAAAGGTCAGCAAAAATAGAAAGCAGCCTCTCTCCAACCGGTTTGATTGCCTTTCAAGAGAAGAAGAACCATAAAAAACCTCTCATACCCATGCCCCTGTTGATGATATGAATATTATGGAAACTGATGAGAACATCAATGTTTCAATGATTGAAGATATCCCAGACTCTTCCTTGCAGCGCGACTCCATTTCATGTGCATCAGGCACCCCAAAGGCTCCCACGGTTGGGATTCACCTTAAATAAATGTTAACCTTCTCTTCTGGATTGCGCAGGGTTTGGGTAATGATGCTACCCTGCGCCATCTTCACAGTTTAATTCAGCTTCACAAACTCTCCATGGTTGCAATCTGTGAACCTATGGTTGCAGAGCCTGATGTCAATTTCTTAAGCCGCATGATGGGTCTTCCTTTGGTTTCCTCCAACTACATCAACAAGATTTGGTTTTTTTGTGATCATCAACTCTCCGTGGAAGTGATTGATGACTCTGAACAGGTTCTTCACCTTCAAATTTCTGGAGGCATTCTATCTCAACCTATTTTTGTCTCTGTGGTGTATGCAAAGTGCTCCAGACAAGACATATATCCTCTATGGGATAAGCTCAGATCACTTTCTATCGATGTTGATGGTAAACCCTGGATTGTGGGAGGAGATTTTAACATTTTTCTGAGTGAAGATGAGCGTGTTGGGAGTTCTACTAACAGGCACTCTGAGATCATGGACTTTTCTGAGACTATTACCGATTGTCAACTTGTTGATCCTGGTTTTTCGGGCCCCCTCTTCACTTGGGAAAGAGAGAGTTCTGGATTGAAAGAAAGACTTGACCGTATTCTGATTGGTGAATTTTGGTCTTCTATCTTCCCCTCCATGAAAGTTGAGCATCTCCCCAGGGTCTTCTCTGATCATGGACCTCTTCTTGTCATTTGTCAGCTTTCCCTTATTATTACGAGATCTCCGTTCAGATTCCAGAATATGTGGGTTCGCCACCATTGTTTTAGGGAGGATATGGAGTGTGGTCTGAGCCTACTGGATTTCAGGGTATGTTCAATCTGCAACTTAAACTCACGCACTAAAGAGTTTCTTCGGATCTGGAACCGCCAGGTCTTTGGGAATATTCACGATCGGGCCCTATCTGCATGGACAGATGTATCTAATGCCCAAACTGCTTTTGATTCCCATTCTTCACCTGATAATCGCACTGAGCTCCACAAATGTATTGCTCTTTATGCTGGTAGACTTCGAATGGAAGAAGATTTTTGGAGACAAAAGGCTGCGGTCAGATGGATTGCTGAGGGTGAAAGAAACACTAAATTCTTTCACGGTTGGGTGAAACAAAAAAGAATTAAGTCTCGCATTCATCAGATTCAGAGTGGTGGTCGGATTCTCACTGCTGAGAATGATATTAGTGATTCTGCTGTGGAGTTCTTCAAGGACCTTCTTTCCACCCCCTTGGCCAATCTTGGGACTCCGGATTTTAGTTGCCTTGAGACTATCCCAGCTTCATTCAATATTGATAGTCTCATTGCCTTGCCGGATTCCCTCGAGATCAGAGCAGCAGTGTTCAGCATCGATGGAAACAGTTGTGCAGGGCCTGATGGTTTCTCTTCCTTATTCTTTCAGCACTGCTGGGATTTTATTTGTGAGGATGTTTGTGCAGCTGTGTTGGATTTCTTTAGAGGCGGTCAACTGCCACGGAGTTTCACTGCTACCACTATCATTTTACTTGCCAAAAAAGTTAATCCAGATACTTGGGCGGATTTCAGGCCGATTAGTCTCTGCAATGTTACCAACAAGATTATTAGCAAACTCCTGACTTCTAGGTTGACATCTCTTCTCCCGTGCATTATCTCCCCTAACCAAAGTGGATTTGTTAAAGGAAGATTGCTTAGCGACAACGCTATGCTTGCTCAAGAATTGATCTTTGACTTGGACGTTTGTAAACCGACTCCAAATCTTGCTCTCAAGTTGGATATGGCTAAGGCTTATGATCGTGTCCAATGGCCCTTTCTCTTGAGTGCTCTTAGCTACATGGGTTTCCCTGATCAATGGACTGATATGATTCGTAGATGCATCAGTCACTGCTGGTTCTCTGTTCTGGTCAACGGCACCTATGCTGGCTTCTTTCAGTCTTCTCGGGGGCTTCGACAGGGAGATCCTCTCTCTCCCTCGTTGTTTGTCATTGCTTCTGATTATTTGTCCAGGATCTTGGACAAGCTCATTCTCTCGGATCTTGATATGCAGTTCCATACCCGGAAACATGGCTTTCCAGTCTCACATCTCTCCTATGCAGATGACATCATCATCTTCTCCCAGAGTAGTCCTTGCTCTGTGACTCGGCTCCTTCAGTGCTTGGATCATTATGTTGATGTCTCGGGACAAAAAATTAACCATGGAAAGAGTAGTTTCTTCCTGTTTCACAAATTTGTTCAAGATTGGCAGGGGCAGATTGAAAGGCTGAGTGGTTTCAGTCATGGCTCCCTTACCTTCATCTACCTTGGAGTTCCGATTTACCGTGGTTTTGTCAAGGTTTCTCTCTTCCTTGACCTCAGGCAGAAACTGAGCAACCACATTCACAGTTGGTCACATCGGCACCTTTCTTTTAGGGGCAGGCTCGCTTTGATCAAGAGCACTCTGGCCACTATGCCTCTTCATATCCTTCAAGTTATGGAGCCGCCGGATACATTCCTTAACAAGCTCCAACAAATGATTGCTCGGTTCTTTTGGGGTACAATTGGAGAAGCTCGGAAAATTAGTGGGTCTCTTGGAAGGATATTTGCTTGCCTGAGAAGGAAGGCGGCCTTGGCATTAGAAGATTTCAAGATTTGGTCACTGCCTTCAGCTGGAAGTTGTGGTGGAGGTTCCGGGCACAAGATTCTCTCTGGGCTAAGTTTCTTATAGCGAAGTACTGTCATCGTGGGCGTCTTCAGCCTCACAGGATGCAATACTCTTACCATGATAGTAGACCCTGGCGGCGACTTCTCCGTGATGGTATGAAAGCTCAACAGTTCATGAGATGGTCGTTGGGCGAAGGTAAAATCAGTTTCTGGGATGATATCTGGTATGGTGACACCCCACTATTTTCTTTGGGTAGTAATCTCCGATTGGGTGATCGTGATGTCTTTGATTATTTTGTGAATAATATGTGGAATTTGAATGCCTTACGTGCTGCTTTTACTCGTGTTAATATTCCTGTGAACCTTGTTGATACTGTGAGCTCTTTGCCGGTGATGTGGGGTGAAAGGGATGTTGCGCGGTGGACTTTGACAGCTTGTGGTGAGTTTTCCCTTGCCTCTGCTTGGGAGCAGGTTCGACACCGAGTTCCATCTAACTCTCTCTTTGGTGATATTTGGCATTCTTGTCTTACTCCTACTAGCTCTGTTTTCCTTTGGCGCCTCTTGCGTGATCGTATTCCTGTTGATGTAAAATTTCAATCTAGGGATATTTCTTTGGCGTCTGCTTGTGGTTGTTGTAAAAAAACACAGATTGGATCTATTGAACATGTGTTTCTCTGGAGTGAGGTTGCAAGATCTATTTGGACATCTTTTGCTCACTGGTTTCCTTCTGCACCTGCACACACTCATTCCACCATTGCACACACTCTTACCTCTTGGCGTAGTTCTTTCTCACATGCTGCTCCAATGCATATTAGTTTTCTTGTTCCTTGCTTGATCTTGTGGTTTATTTGGACTGAGAGGAATAGTCACAAACACCGTGGCATTCCTTTTCGCTCTTCTAATGTGATTTGGCAGGTTACCCATCATCTACAGCTCTTGGTTGCATCAAAGAAACTTCAGGCTTCTCATTGGGTAGGTTGTAGACCTCTGGTCAACTTCATGCCTTGTTCTGACTCTCCGAGACGCTCTCTGACTTCCCGGATGGTTAGATAGCTCTCTTGTGAAGCTCCATGGCTGAAGCTGAACACGGACGGGTCATTTGACAAGGATCTCCAAATGGCTGCCGGTGGTGGACTGGTCAGAGACCACACCAGCAGTCTTGTTGTTGCTTTCTGTGCCCCCTTTTGAGCTACTTCTAGCTTTGATGCTGAATTACAGGCACTTGCTCAGGGTCTCAGTTGGCTACTCAGCTCTCTTCTCACATCTGGATTGAGATGGATGCTGCGGCAGTCATATCACTACTCACTTCTGATAGGCATGGACCAGCTCAGACACGACACACTGTTACACATATTCGACTGTTGCTCCGCGGGATTCAGGTTGGCTTTTCCCATATTCATCGAGAGGGCAACAAGCCCGCTGACTTCCTTGCGAGACTGGGCCTTCATACTACTGGTCTCACTATTTTTGACAGCTCTTCTGCACCGACCTATCTTTCTGCATTGGTTCAGATGGATCAATTGGGGTACCCCAACTTTCGCTTTCGTTATGTTTAGTTGGTTAACCACAATTGATACTTTTCATGGAATTTGATTTCATATTTCATTGGTTTTGGATTTATGTTTTGCTTGGGATAGCCACTTTTGGGCTATCTCCTAATTGTATACATTCTAGATCTAGCTTGGTTGGACATGATGTTGTACAGGTCACAGGTTTTGTATTGGCCATGTTCAGTAATGGTCATGCCGAATTTTTATTATGATATATACAGGTTGGGGATCATTGCCTAATCCTCCACCCACTTTGGGTGCTTTGCTAAAAAAAAAAAAAAGCGATTTTGGATTAGTCATGAATCTTAATAAGATAGAAGATGGGAGAAGGCAAGATAATCCAAATATAGTTAGAGGTTAGGTGTTGATGGTAACAGGGATGGCACCATCCAAAAGTTTTTAAAAAGTTTTTTTTTTTAATTTTTTTTTAAAATTACAACAATCCCTTTAATTTATTATGAGATGTCGACTTCATGAATAAAAAATCTATAATAGTTGCTTTATTTTTATGTGTAATGACTTGGTGCCTGAGCCAAGAGTGAACACAGGTGGAGAGAAGCACGTAATGAATGGTTCACTTAACATTTTTATTACTTGAGTGGAGGGTGATAAGAATGAATCGGACCCACATTAGAACGAGAGAAATTTTGAGGCTATACAGACTGTATAGCTGATGAGAGCATAAAGGATTTGATAGGTGTTACTCATACTTGTATAGTGCATTATCTTTTTCAGCATTTATTCTAGAAAAACCCATAGTTAAGCGTATTTGATCTGATATAGGAAATGGGTGACCCTTGTGAAGTTTTCTAATAGTTCGTGCGAGTGAGAACAAAACATATTGGAAATGACTAGTGTTGATTTGTAGGGGTCAGCCATCAATTTGAAAATCGGATCAGACCATTGGTAGGTAACATAACCGACCTCAGGATGAGCTTGTTCGGGTCCTGGAACTTAGGCGTAATATTATGATACCACGTCGGTCTACGTGAACTTTGTATGTGACATCGAATGACAATCATGGTCAAACACATTGAAGAACAAAGAGACCTTATTACACATTCGATCTCAGAGTGAGTGATTAACGTGCTTTATTTTTTATTAAATTGTTCATGCGTTCGAATACACGAAGTGTCATTCCCTCCCCATTTTAATTTACTATTGTATCCCATTTATTAAAAAAAATTACTTCTATCATCCGCATGCCAATTTGGCAATGTTCAAGCCATTAAATACTCAAGAATTTCCGCACACACAAAATCCTTTATTTTCAACCAAGAATGGTGATATTGAAAAAAAATATATGTAACACAAGACTTTGATTGGTGTAATTCAGACAAAAATGAATCAGCTAGCTGCTTAGTCATATATAGATACTTTCTACATAATGTTGCTTCTTTGGCTCCACAATTACAAAAGTAGTAATAATCTAGTTTGTCCCTTTTTGTGCTTGGCTGTGGGATTTTTTATTTTTTTTATTTTTTATGGTTTGTGGTTTAGGTTCAGGTACCCCTCTATGGCTCACAATGATATGAGAAGATGGGATTGGAAATTATATATATTGAAAGATATATATTGCATTAAATCATATTTATATTGCTAGTATTTTTTTATTTTTTTTGGCCAAATTCTCAGATGAGACGGTCTCATTAATTTTATTTTGAGACGAATTTAATTAAATGATGTGTTTCTTTATTGCAAATGATGTCTCACCAATTTTATTGTGAAATAAATTTAATGAAATGATGTGTTTCTTTATTGCAATTTGCAAATGATGTATTTCTTTGTTGCAAATAATGTAGTTTTTAAAAATAAAAGGATGTATTTAACTTATTGAAATGATGTATTAAGGTCCGTCTTATAATAAAAAAATGTTGAGACCGTCTCTCAGGAGACCAACTCTTTTTCTTTACATACATTATATGTATGATTAATTGATTTATGATATAAAAAAATAAACTTAATAATATGTAAGTATCGAATGTTTTATAATATACAAATTGTGTACTTGATAACTCTTTATCATGTGTATTTATTTCCTTTATTTTTTATTAAGTTGGGATTTAGAATTTGTATGATGCCTAATTACTCAGATAATTACACATTTTTTTTAAATAAAATTTTTTTAATAGTCAAATTGAGGAGAAAGAGGATTCGATGTGGAGCTCTCTCATTTTAGAGGTGAAGGGTACTATTTAAATAATAATATCGATCATAAATTATGAGAGGTTCGGTTTTTATAACATTACAATTAAGAGATTATTACAGAATTATTTATTATTCAAGACATTGAAGCGTTGTGATTAAAATACTTTTATTTATGATTAATAATTCATACAAGGATACGGAGAAACATTTATTTTTTTATATAAATTATTCACTCAAATTTCAAGATAAAATAGTAATTTATCGTGGTTTCGATTTTGGTTTGAAGCCTTAACATGTATGTAGAGATAAATTCAGAATAACATAAATACTATCGATAAAACATTCAACTCAAAATGTAAAATATTATAAAACTCGAATCTTTTCGATTTTTATAATCGGGCAATATATATTTTCTATTTAATTTTTGTTTCTACAATAAACTTAATAAAGTTAAATTTGACCAAGTATGTAAATATTGGATTTGCGCTTCTCATTCCTTAAAAACGAGAGCGTTAAGCTTTTAAAAAGTCTGCGTTATAATTTGCATTGTCTAAAAAGATGTATTAAAATTTCAAATGAACTAAAATGTTATGTTTTAATTTGCACCTTTTAAAAAAATATTTAAAAATAGAAATTAGTAAATGTTTATTGAGTTAATACTCCCTCCGTTCCGATTATATAGTCCACTTTGATCTTGCACGTTTGCAAAAAATTATTTAATATTTAAATAAACTTCCAACATTACCCTTATTTAAAGCATTAATTAACCTCTTATTTTTATAATATTATATTTAATATTCTCATTTTCCAAGATTATTCAGGAATGTAATGGTAAATGATCATATAAAAACAATACTAAATATAGAAACTGGATTATATAATTGAAACACTCTAAAATAATAACTCGCACTATATAATCGGAACGGAGGGAGTACATATTAGTACGATTTCTAGTGGTTATGTACATTCTTAAAAGAATAAAAGTTATAAGAGAAAAAATGGGAATTATAAATAGGACCATTCAATTAAAAACAGTAAATTCTGAGTTATGGATAATATTCCCAATTAATTGAAAATTTTGACCATGTTTTGGAAGTGATGCATAGTCATATAGATATGCTAATAAACACATGATATTCTTGTGATTCACACAGATTTTGAATACAATGCATATTCAGTTAAAAATGAATGTATGATTTCGTCGTAGATATGGAAGGTTTCTTATTCTAAAATTGCAAAAATTAAGAAAAAAACTATAAAAATTAAGAAAAATTCTGGATAAGGATTAATCTTGTGAGCCCACCTTCTTCGCTTTGCTGGCCTCTTTTTTTTTTCCTTTTATCCACATCTCTCATCCATTTATCTCTCTCTCTCCCCTCTATATCTTCTCTCTCCCATTTCCAACTTCCAAAAAGTCAGAAAAGCAACAGTGTTGTATTCATTTTCAGTGGAGGGTTTGTTTGAAAAATCAGTTTCTGGGTCGGTTTTCTCTTGATTGAAAATTTGAAAGCAAGAAAAAAAGTTGATTCTTTATCCAGAGAGGATAACTTTTTGTGTGTTTTTTTTTAATCGCTTCGTTTTAGTTTTTGTGATATTGGGTTCACAAAATCTTGAGAATTATGTCTTGCCTTCAAGCCGGTTTCTCTGTTTCTGGGTCGAGCAGTTTGATTGTCAGTAATCGAGAGAAGGGTTGCCCCTCTTCAATTGGGGTTCTGCAATTTAGGGATTCTAATTCGAAAGAGATTTGGGGCAAAACCCTAGATGCTTCAAATAAGAACAAGCTCCCTAATTTGGACCCTGTTTATGTGAGTACTTTTTTTTTTTTTTGGGGTCAATTTTTTGGTGATACATTTGATCTGATGTTTCTAATCTTGATTCTTTGATTTTAAAGGCACAAGGGTTGGTTTCATTTGTAAAATCTCCAAAATGGTGGGAGAAGAATCTGCAACCAAACATGATTGAGATCAATTCAGCTCAAGAATTGGTGGAATCTTTGTTGAATGCTGGTGATAGATTGGTTGTTGTTGACTTCTTCTCTCCTAGCTGTGGAGGCTGTAAATCTTTGCACCCTAAGGTAAAAAATTTTAACCAAGATTCAATTTTTATCTCAAGCCCATCAATTGTATCATCTATATCTCTTGATTTGGGTCAGTATAGTGTTTGATGAGATTATATTATGCATAAACAGATCTGCCAGCTTGCTGAGTCAAACCCTAATGCCATTTTCTTGACTGTAAACTATGAAGAACACAAAGCTATGTGCTATGCTCTCCGCGTCCATGTCTTGCCCTTCTTCAGATTCTACAGAGGGGCAGAGGGAAAGGTCTGCAGCTTCAGCTGCACCAATGCAACGGTAATGCGATAATGTGATTGATTGAATCAAGATTCAAGAATTTCATACATGAATATGAGATTTTTTTGACATGGGATTGTTTGTGAGCAGATCAAGAAGTTCAGAGATGCATTGGCTAAGCATGGAACAGAGAGATGCTCTCTTGGGCCGGCGAAAGGGTTAGACGAAAAAGAGCTGTTGGCATTGGCCTCCATTGATCTGATTTCAAGAGATATGGTGCCATTGCCACAGGAGGAAGAGGAAGAAGAGGAGAAGGTGGCTTCGACTGCGAAATCGAATACATTTAGCAGAGATGACAGCAAGATTGGACTCAAGGAAGGCAATGCCATGGTTGCTGCATGAGATTTAGATGAAGCTATGTATCCCTGTATATCTCTCTACTCTTCCTTTGTTGTAGATGTATATATGTATATATACATATATATCTGTGATTTGAGTGTATTTTGTAGTCAAGGCTGTTGGTTTTAGACATAAGCCTTGAATATTTGGAGAATGCTTCCACATTGTATGGTGTTGAAGATGCAGTTAAATGAATGCAATATTTTGGAGTTAAAGTGGTTTATTGCTGCTTTTTTTTTTTTTTTTTCCAAGTAGATTTCACATTTATTTGAATCCATGTGGAAATCTGCCAGGCAATTTAATTAATGAAAAATACAAATTATATTACAAACTATTTTGGTTTTTTAAAATATATTATAAATTATAAATATTATCAAAATATATTACAAATTGTAAATTTTGTTTTAAATTTAAGATGGAATTAAATTCCAGTGTAACTTTGCGAAAAATTACAATTTAATGTGACATGATTTATATTAGATTTTGATAATATGAAAAATTACTATTTTTAGCAAGTTATGTCAATTTTCAAATATAAAAAATTTGCTTTCATTATAAATTTTAAATAAAATTAATAATTTATAATTTATTTAAGAAAATCAAAATAATTTATAATATAATTGATACTTTTCTCTCTAATGATTGTACAGGCCGAATAATATTCTATGATCGAGTTTTGATGATATTTTGGGATTTTTATAGTATGGCTAGAAATGCAGTTTCTAAAAATAAAAAATTAAGATAGTGGGTGTCATATTCTACTCTATTAAAGAATTAAATAGTTTTTGTTTTTTTAATAGAATTTTTTATAAACATTGGCCATATTTATGCAAGACGAATCAGACAATTATTCAAGGTTTACACACGGTTTGGATAATTAATTACACCGTTGAATTTAAGAAAAAGGTGACTAAAACATTAACTTTGGTCGTAATGCCGAGTGAAATACAAAAAATACGAAAATTAAATTATGTCTTTTTCCAAACCAATAAAACTGATATTTTGGTTTTGATTGAGAGAGCGAATATATTATAAGTTATTCCACAAATATTCTATCTTCTGATTTGTTGGTTTCTTTGGAAAAATGAAGCTTCTAATTTCAATAGATACAGTTTTCTATCATATAATATATCAGATCAGAAGAGATAAATTAAATTATGTAATTATAAACCCAAAATTCTGTTTCTTACACACGTGATCTGTTTTTTGTTTTTTTCTTTTTTTCTCACATTTATTATTAAAGGATAAAAATGGAAGCTTTTTGTGTTTCGAGATTTTGAGGTGTGAAATGAAGCAGGTGGTTGAAGCACAATTTAGTTTTCAACTGTCCAATTTCAATTTTCCTATCTCATTTTCCAACCTTTCGTCATTTCGAAAAAATAAATATTATTACAAAATTTTGAGATTCTGAAAGTGAGTCGTGGCAATCTTCTAGCTAACCCTTTTTCTTCGATACGACATTGCACCAGAAATATAGAAGATTTTTTTTTTGTTTGTTTTTTGTGAAGAAGAAAAATGTATGAAATTCAATTCAATGACGTGACATTTGGCCTTTCGAGTGTTTCCTTTCATTTTCATGTAGAAATTTGCTGCAAAAGAAATTCCACTAAGAGCTTCTCCAACATTACCTAAACCAAAATGCAAATGGAAAATATGGTAATATTTTTTTGTTGGAATCCGGGATACTTGAGTAAATTCCCGTAATTAAATATTTAATTTATTAAAATTAAATATTACAAATTCGATCTACGCTGCGAGTAGATTGTCGTGATATATTTATTTTCTTAAATCCGTATTCTGGTGAGTGAGAAATTAATTCTTAGTGTTGACACACAAAGTGTAATTATTACATGTGTAATGTAATAAATTAATAATTAAGATAAATAGAACTAACCGGAATCTAACTTTGTCTGAACGAGTAAAAATACATTTATACTGATATTAGTGTAATAATTAAGTGTGCTAGGTACGCCGCACAACGCGCCTACCGTGTACTCACACGCGCTATCGCCCGTCTCGCATCGGCCTCTACGAGGTCGCACGCAAAGCACGAGCCTCTTTGGGCCTTGAGCTCGGCTCATCAAGACCTTATTTTTTTACAACAGAAATGAGCTTGTTGGGTTGTCGAGTCAATGTTAGTGACGAGGCTGATGAGTCAGCACACATGTTGATTTGTCGGGAATAGTTTCATCTCCTTGTTCAAACACACGATCTGGATTTTGTGCATGCAACCGTCGCATCATCATGTCAATCTAGAAATCTCGCGTGTAACTGCCGTCGGTGTTAACTACATCTCCAAGTTGCACGTCATATTTACCTTTTCTGCATCTTAATTGCACTTTGCCAGAATTACTACATATTTTCCTTGTATGCTCAATCCTTGCTCCACTCCAGTTTGCCAGAGTTTGTCTGACTGTGATGCTACATTGAAGAAGACAAAATTCGTTTCATCTTTGGGACTAACCACCATTTGATGGGTTTTGTTTACTGAAAGTATTTATTATAATGAGTATACACCGGTTTATTTCTCCTATCTGTTAACAATCTTACATGTATGAACAATGGTATCCTCTTGTCTCACAGATAGGGACGATCATACAGCGTGTTGTAGATCGCAGAAGACAGTATGATCACTTGACCTAGTGAGACATAAACCTGATCACAGCCAAGACAGCGTATGAGGATACGTCTGTCCGGATGGCTGCGGTATTGTCGGAATAAGTAGTCTGTCTTGGTTACTTGACATGTTGGTACGCAGATGTGGCGTATTAATGGACCGCGGTGAGATATATTTGTCTGTCTGACATCAGCGAATACAAGATCTCGTTATATTGATTGAGTCCAAACCCTAAGGAAGGTTCAGGGGTTTGCACGGGTTGACTGTTGCTTTGACTTGCCATGGTGGAGAGCCTAAGTAACGTGCTCGTATATTCGCATCTTGGGTAACGGTAGTTCGTGTAGTACCGCCTGAGACTGGGTTTAGGTAACCATATCCGAGTAATAGGATGGGGACATTCCCTGAGGAGCTCAATAACATTCATCGTGCCAAAGTCCTGCAGGCTGATTAAGTTCAGGCACGAGTGATAAGGATTGAGTGGTACTACTCAGGAATAATAAGATATTAATTAATTATAGTTAGAGCTTGTCAGAGGCTCCGATTAATTAGTGGATGTCCGGTAACCTTAAATATGGGGATTCTCAATTAATGCAGCCCATTCTCATAACGTGGTAATAAAGGGGTAGGTCAGTATTAATTCTGTGGTGAAAAAGAATTAATATTAATTAATTAATTGTGTCCTGGGTTGTGGACATGAGAATTAATTAATTTATAGGCCCACTTTATTATTTGCATTATGTCCCATGTCTGGCCCAAGGAAAGTGTGCTGAATTGAGCCCAGTAGCCCATTAGGGATAAAACCCTGGGTCTATAAATAGACCACTCTCTCTGGAAACCCCAGCCACTTGTGTGGTTATTCAAATCAGTCAAAACCCAAGGGCAGAGAGAGAGGGGGTGCCGACTTCATTGTCAGAAGGAGGAGAATTTCGATTCTGGTCCTGCTCAAGCCATAGATCTACGAAGTCCTCACCAGTAGTAGATCTGATCAGCACCGGGATACAGATCTGAAGATCTAATATGGAGAACAACAGATTTCTTTCTTCCTTTTTATTTTCGATTTTTATTCTAAGAAATTAGAGATCTAATTTCTTATTCCGCAGATAAAATCGGATTGCGTGGTTGAATTCAAGTTGGAAATTCAAACGCAAAAGATTGGTTCAGACTCGACGGAATTACGGTAATTCTCAATCCACAATATTGTATTAAATTCATAGGAGCATGCTAGATTTTATCTTGTATTTAATTATGCATAAAATCCATAAATCGATCCGGTTCAAATTGGTTTTGGTGATTCGGTTCACGGGAAAACCCTACATCATTCACCGAGCACTACATGAGCATATTAGTCTTGCAGGGAGAGTTCCACTCAACTAAACTTTTCATTCTTTTTCATTCGCCTTTTTGTATTATTTGGAGAGGACTCGGTCAAATAACTGATTGGAGAGAAAATCACCCTTATTCCCCAATTTTAGGGAATAAGTTAGACATTAAGCTTATAAATAGGGATGTTACATTGTATAAAGGGGATAGGGATTCACGCCTCCTTTCCCATATATTTTTCTCTTTGTAACCCTATTTTTCAATATTTGATATATCTTTGTTGTTGTCGATTATTTCATTTCAATACAAATCCATGGGCTCTATTTTCTTAAATAAACCAAACTTCAACATTGGCGCCCATCGTGGGGCCTAAGGATTTAAACGAGATGAGGAAATTTCAAAACGGCGAACCGCACACGCTCACCCAGCTTGTCTCAACCACATCCGCCGGCCACGATCTGGCTGCCCATCACTATCCCAAACTCCAGATGTCTCCGACGGTGGCATTCTTGAGCTTATCTTCACCTGCATAGCCACCAACCAGGAGCAACATTTTGCCCGCCATCGCCGCTCGCAACCAACAACCACGGCTAGTCTCTGCACCAACCACCACGGCAAGGGGCTGAAAATCTCCTGCCATTCTGCAACTCGCGCCTTATCTCATGTTAAGATTCGATATATAAATTGTAGATTGTTGTTTGTTATTCTAGTAGGAATCGGATTTGGAAAAGAAATACATTGAAGAGCAAAATACCGTCTAGGGTTGCAAACAAAGAACACATTTTAATAAAAATCATAAATTACCTTGTAAGGACAATAGGAACCTTTAAGGTCTTGGAAACTCCAATGTTACAGTATTCTAAGTAAAATTAAAAACCATTTTTGATCATAATGAGTTTGGTATTTATAGAGGAGTAAAAATATCTAAACAAGGTATTGGGCTAAAATATCAAAAACATCTAACTTGAGCAATTTTTCATTCTCAGACTTCTGTGTCCATCGATACAGTGCGTGTCGATCGACATGGATGCAAGTCAACATCCTCTTCAACTTCTTCATGTCGATTCACCTCTTCATCATCCATGTCGATCGACACAGCGGGTGTCGATTGACATGGAACTCATGTGACGAGCATTCTCTTCCTGCTTGCCTTCAATCGACATCTGACCTCTGTGTCGATCGACATGCTCCTTGTCAGTCGACACAGAGCAGCAACTCTGTGTGTCAATCAAAGCAGCAACTCTGGCAAAATCGGCTCTTCTCATCTTTTGCTCACTTTTAGCCTCAAATACCTACAAAACTTAGCATCACAAGCATAACATCCTCTATAATGCACTCATGCGCGAAAATAACTAAAAACCTAATCTAATTGCACTAAAACAAAGGAAAAAAAATATGGATAAGTGGGTGTAAATATGAGCTTATCGTCCGCGCGAGGATAAATCCTCGGGACAAACCGAGGATCAACCTCCTCATATAAAACATACAACAGAGTAAAAAATGTAGGGCTTGCACTCTTCCGAGTCTAGAGCCGGGGGGCTGCTGAGAAAGGGACCGGTGGTCCTTCAACCTCACGTCATCCAATGCCACCTCCTCCTCATCCTCCCTCCCCACCAAAAAAAATAGGGACTCGAAAAAGAACAGGGAGGAGAGGAGGAAGAAAAGGTCCATGACTCCTCCCAGAGTCGGTCAAGTACGACCGACCCAAAGAAAATGGATAGGTTGTCTTCGACTCGGGGATGATCGATTTGGCTACCTCCTCGGCCGCTTAAGCCAATTGAATGGTCAAAATCCTTGTTGAGAGATCAAGGTTGAGGATTTCCCGAGTGCTTATGCTCGGGAGTCTTTTCTTATGGAGAAAAGTCTCCTCAAGGTGACCTTTTGAGCTTATGTTTGTGCCTCGCTTTCGACCATGTCTGTTCGCTAATCGCTATCTTTTGATTGTTGTATACCACCCGTAGTTTTGCGGTCTACACCGAGGGACTTTTTAAGTTCCTTGACTCGACGAGCGAGGGACCTAGTCAATCAAGGAAGGAGCTCACGGCCGAGAAAGAGAAAAGAGCTGAGCTTGCCAACAAACAGGCTTCAGTTTCTGGTGAGCTGAAGGAGTCTAATCTGGATTCCATCTCCCTCCGGACGACATACGACCAACTGAAGAGAGAGAGAGCCGAGCTCTCTAACCGCAACAAGGTGTTCGATGATGAGCTGTAGCGGGCCTTGAGTGACTTCAAATCCACCGAGCAAAAGTCCCACAAGGACGAAGTGGAGGCCCTAGGTCAGGGTAGGGTGTCGACCTGAACAAGGTCGTAACTTACCCATCTTTCGAACCGACTTTTGACTTGTTGATGCGGATGGTGACATATACCATCTGTGCCACGATCTATCATCGATGCCTAGACTTCGATGTCGGGGCAATCACTCGTCCTCCAACTCCTTCTTGGGTCGATGCTAAGGAGACTCCCTCCCACGATGCCGAGCAGAAAAAGAATGAATTGGAGGTCGATAAGGAGGTGGAGAAGAAGGGACCCAAGGACAAGTAGGTCCAGGACAGGAAAGCTCAAGACTAGGATGTTGTTGACGATGCTGAGAAGGCCAAGGACAATCAAGTCGACGACCTTGCGTAAACTTTTGTTGATTTGAAAATGATACTTTGGGATGTGTCCCTTTGAATTATTTTCTCTTTCGCTGCCGATAATTGATTCTAATATGTTGATAACGTTTCTATGTTTTGTTTGTATGCACGATTTCCTTCAGTCAATTTGCCTCTATTTTTGTTTGTATTCTTTACCATCGTTTAGTTGTGCCTTATTTTTGTCATTTTCCTCATGCATTCCATGTGTTTATAGTATCCGTGTTTCTTGTTCTCTTCATTTTTGATTTGATAAGTATGTTGTATGCTCGATATCGACCACGAATGGTGTTCGGCGGTGACCCTGATTCCTAGTCAGTGGCAAGCTTGATTGCCGTTCGATGGCGAGCTCAATTGTTAGAGAAGACACGAAATCCTCAATAAATCCGAGGATTAAACACCTAAAATAATCTGAAGGTCATCGAAAAGTGAAAATATTCGAAAATAACCAATTTTATTATTTAAAAAAAAAACCTTAAATGACCAGTATTACGTAGATATGCAAGGATGGACCAAAACCAAATAAACTTCCACAAATAACCTTAATATTAACTTATTTTTTGCAGGCTTTTTATTTTAACAAATCATTATTGTGATTATTCAATCATTATTAGTTAAATTAATTCTAAAATACTCCATATATTTACCTAGTTTTATTTTAACATTTAATCCAATTTTAAATTTATATTTTTATAGATTATTAATCTTTTAAAATATGATTTGCAATTTGAATGGAGACAAAATTTGTGTTTGTGATTTCTCATTAAAGAAACAAAATAATAAAATTAAAAATTAATGATTAAAAATAATTAAAGTAAAAAAATAAAAAATGATTTGCTATTTCATCCATTACTGCTCAATTATATTTGGGTGGATTGTGATTTAAAAAATAATTAAATAAAATATGAAGTAAAAAAATATATGCATCGCAGAATTCTAGCATCTTCTTAAAATTTTAATTTAATTTCCTTTGTCAATTTCTTCTTTAGCATTTAACAATTAAACAAATTAATTAAATATATTTATGTCAATAACTTAATTAATATCTTATCCCAATGATGAATCTTTTTATTATTTTGTGACGTAGGAATCATATGTGAAAAAATAGGATAATTTGGGATTGTTATTTTTTGAATTAATAGATATAAAAGGTTATTTAAGATTTTTATTTAGTAAAAGTTGTTATTAAAGGTTTTTACTCTATCGAAAACTTGTTAAGTCAGTTATCTCTTTAACTTAACCGATTTCAGATAATATACCAACAACTTAGCAAGTTGTTGGATTGCAAAACAAGAGGTTGGAAATTCACTAGGACAAGTTACGATCTTTTGTAGTCGCGGGTAGCTCTTCTGTTCACTGGCCTAGTTCACCTTGTACTGTTCGCTCAGCTGGATGTGTTAACACGCCGCTCAGCCACCAGCAAAAAGGATTAGATGGTTGAGTTCTTCCCATTATATTTAAGATGGATGGTTTTAGTAGTAAAACCTAAGTTTCTCAAGGGATTGAGACACTTGCTTCAGATTCTTACTTAGACAGTAAGAACTCTAATGTTTAAGAACTCTAGCAAGAAACTAAGAGTCTCATGTTTAAGAACACGATGAGTTATGAGGGCTTGAGAACTTGAGTGTTTGTTTATAATCGTTGTAAGTTTCTCATAATCTTCTCTCAATAAGCCTTCTCCTCTATTTGTAGATGAAGGTCTTGAGAGATCCGAAATATAGCCATTTGAGACAAATTCTAACTGACCAATGGGATGTTATTACATGCCCTGCATTTCTGCACATCCATATTGTACGAAGTACAACGGTAGGTAGACTTTCTGCATGTGTCAAAACGAGTATTTCTCCTAGTCTTAGGAATCCAAACTGATTGATTCCTAAGGCGTCTATTGTCTTTGTATGAGATTTGACGATTCTTTTGTCTTTAAGCCAGTTCTTTAAAAGCTTACAGTTGTCTTTATCTTCACATCACTTCAACTTAGGGAAATTGGTAGCTAAGCTCCATCGTATGTAAGTTGCTAGTTCCCAATATCTTCATACGAATCAATTTTTGGCTGGTTTCGAGACTCCAAACTGGTGAGTTTACAAAATAAATTTGATAGACCTATATTCTTTTGAAATATATATCACTACAAAATTTTCGCGGATTAGAGACGGAAAAATCCGTCTCTAATTGCAATAATTCCGTCCCTAATTTGTTTTTTAGGACGGATTTGATACGGACTCGGTCCGTCTCAAAAACCTCGGTCTCTAAAACATTGAAGACGGCCTATTCCGTCTCAAAATATAAAGATGGATTAGAGACGGATATTCCGTGTCAAAGTTTAAAGACGGATTATCCATCTCTATTCTGTCTTTATATATAGTGTCAATTTGGAGACGAAAAATCTGTTTCTAATCCGTCCCTAATTGTAATTTTTAAATTTTTTTTTAATTTTTTATATCCCTGTTTTTCCCCCTCAATTTTGCATCAAAAATTACACAACCAACAACAAAATAAACAGTGCAATCACAATAAAACCAACCATAATTCATGAACTTATCCAATAACTCACAAAACCAAACATAAGTAATAAGCATATCCAACAACTTACAAATCCAACCATAAGATATAAACATCTCCAAAAACTCATAAATCTCCATAAACATGAAACAAAAAGTCCCTAAACTAAAATCTTGTTTCTTCAATGTCAATAATCAAACTGGAAATCACTGCAAAAGACATCAAAAACTAAACATTATTAATTTGTGCAATCACATAAATACTAAATGATGAATAAACTAACCTCGGGGACTATTCTTGCGGTACATCTGGAGGCGAACGAGGGCGTCGATCACGCTCTGCCAACTGGCGAGCAACCTCATCTCAAATCATTGCTTGTATCTCTGGGGTGGTATGTGATGCGGTAGGATGTGGAGGCAGTGAAGTACTAGAGGAGGAAACAATTGCCTTCCCAATGTTTCCTAGTCCGAACAATCTTTTCTTCTTTGAAATTCCACCCACAGCTTTCCTAAAGAGACTGTTCTACTTTGCGATGGACGTCGCTGTATCAGCATTATCTGATTCTTGCATTTCCCTCAACATCCTATTATAATCGTCCTACATCATTAAGTATTATTAGTTAGTTAACTGAAAAAACTAACAAGAAAACTATTAAGTGTATATACTTACAGCCACTTGTCCTGCCTTCTTATTGCAGTAAGAAGCATCTCGTCGATGGGTTGCATCAAAGACCTCATACTCGGGTACATCCTCAACCGGAATATCCCTTTGAGAAGCCTTTGAATTTTTATTTCAAAAAAATAAGTTAATAGTCAAGTGACGACGACCTTGATCTGCAACAAATTAAGTAGTTTCATTATGTGTAAATTACAATAGAATGATTTGAGAAAATAATAGAGAACTTATAAAAAGAATTAATCATACAAGTTGTACCTTGATTTTCATCTTCAAATGACCTATGCGAGGAGGACTCCCCAACCCTCCTAGCAGCATTAAAGCCTTGACCTCTAGTCATTATTCTGATTTGACAATTTCCCTATCCATTAATAGATACATAATGATGGCAAATAAGTATGTAAGTACAAGGTACACACATAAGAATCCAGCTTGAAAACTATACATAGAATACATTGTGGATGCTCTAAGAATGATACTGACGCAGGTTGGTTAAGGTAACAAATTACTCAAGTATAACATTGATGCCTTCTGTCCTATTGACAAGGAAAGAACGTTATGTTAGCTTGCCTAGAGGAACAAAATAAAGGAGAAATATAACAAGCAAAAATACATCATTTCCTCCGATTTATATTCTCTGCCATCAGCACAGGCTGCCCCACCAAATAATGAAGGGAAAAAGGCAATGCTATAGACCATTAAAATACAAGGCAATATTGAACTTCAATAATGGTGGTCTAAAAAACAGCTGAGCTCATATTGCATGATAACAAGTTCGCACATACAAAAAGGAAAATGCATAGTTTCACTGTCTACCTGCTTAACTTCCCAACTCAGAAGGATAGCAAACTGGAAATAACTCATATACTGAGAATCAAAATCTTAAATTTTTCTATGACCATACACTTCAAGACACTTTGCGTGGAAGCAAGAGTTAACCGTATCTCGGGGAAGAAGTTAACCCTACAGGCATAGAGGGATTCCAATATAACCCTGATCCCAATGGACCCCTAGATGACTAAGTACCTGGCATTTTTACCAGCAATGCTATTCACACTAATTCCAATTCAGGCAACTGATGGAATCTGAAGGAAGGTTATCACTACATCAAATTTCATGAACTTATGAAACTCCAACTCGTTTAGCTACAATCACCAATTGTTCAATCTGTCTCATTGAAATCAGCACAACAGTTGTTATTTCTCTTTCAATTTATCATTCTAAGTTTGACAGATGTTCTATTGTATGATTCAAAATTGGTTACACGCTCAAAGAATATGAAGAACACCTTATATATGAATATAAACATCTCCACACACTTTATTATGGGCAGGTACAGGTACAGGAATCCCCTTCTTTAACAAAATCCTCCTTACAGAGACACTGTTTCATTTCATGCAAACTATTCAGATCCAGTTTCTCAATAATACCATTCTACATTAACTCTTTCCCTTTAATGTCAAAAATAATACTTGCTGCAAGTTCTACCTACCCTAATGAATGCCCATTATTTACCGACTGCCTTACTTCAAGACATGTAAAACTCGATTAAAACACTAGAGAAGAGGGAAAGAGAGAGAGAACTCATACCTGAAACACACCGACGACAGAGCGACAATCGTGCGAAGCAGTGGCGCGGCGGAGAGATTCACCTGCGCGGTTGGATTTTAATTCAACGAAAGTCAAACGTCGAAAGGATTTTAATTCAACGAAGGTAAAAGGTCGAAAGAGAGAAGAGAGAAAAGAAAACAGGCTTACCGTCGGAGGTGCCGGTTGTTGACGGAGGCGCGCCGAGGTAGGGGAAACTGTCGAGAGGCTCAGAGGGAGATGAAAAATTTGGGGGAAAATAAAATATCGAGGGAAATTCGTAGGTAAAATTTTCGCACCAATTAAAGACAGAATAGAGACGGATAATCCGTTTCTATAATTAATTTAATAAAAGAAATTAAAAAAATAAATTTAAAGACAGACTTGAGACGAAAAAATCCGTCTGCATTTGATTACCCAAATTTAGAAACGGATTAGGGACAGAATAGTCCGTATTAGAAATTAGAGACAGAATTATTCGTTTTTAATCTATCTCCAAATTCCTTAATCGTAATCCATCCCAAATTCGTCTCAAATTTGCAACCAATTCATTGTTGATCTCTAATCCGTCCCGAATTATGTGATTTCTTGTAGTGTATATTTATCAAAACGATGATAGATTTGAATATAATTGTTGTAAATATATTTTTATTTTATGTGGCCATTACTTGTAAATTTTATTATTGGGCTCTATATGACCCTATTCATATGTTCAGTTAGGTATGTATATATTGACAGAATATGGAGAAAATAAAGAAGATACTTCTCTCCATCTCTGTTTTTCTTTATTTTCTCTCCCCATCTTCTACTATCGATATTGTATCTGGATTATCTCAATTCACAACACGTTATCAGCACGAGGCTCTAAACAATTGAGGATTTGGTATGTATTTCCTGTGATTTATTGTGTTTATACGTGAACAAATTGTTGGGGTGCAGAATCACGAAAAGCATTTGTAAAAATCTATTTGCCGCCGCCGCTTGAAGGCCGCCATCGCTTGAAGGCATCAATTTATTTTGGGTATCGACAATCAGCGAGTGCTAATTTGGGTATCATCAATTTATTATTATTTTGTTTCTCTTACCGCCGCTTCTTCTGTCTTCTCTCGTCGACGGAAATGGAGTTTATCACGCTTATAATTAGTTGGGGGAGTACAGAGAATGCAGGGGCATGCTTCCGCCGGCTGCATTAGCAAGGCCCTTGAGACTCTCAACTTTATGAGGGATAATGTTCCGGGGAAGCCTACTGTCTATGACTATAATGCGATGATCAGATTAAAAGATGCAATTTATATTGTAGAGGAAATGAGGGCGGGTCGGTTTTTGCCTTCCTTTACAATTTTATCGAAGTTGTTCAAGAAAATGTTGAAAGCAGGAGATGTAGCGGATGCTGCTTCGGGATGGTTCATGAAGCATGTTCTTTGTTTGTGGAGCTTTCAAGATTTCTGTGTTGTTTTGGCTATTCCAATTCGGGATTGAGATTATTGTCTTCGGGATTTTCTTATGGCACATATTATTTGGATAATTTCCTTGATGGAATTATTGATATCTTTGCAAGGATTATTGGGTTATTAGCACAGGTTATCCTTCTTTTGCACGGACTATTATTAAAGATTTTCTTATTAGTGAAGATATTTGAATTACCTTATTTACTTGGATTATTATCTTTGGGAGTTCATTACAAATTATTTGGATCATTTACTTGATTCAGGTTATTCTTGTCTTTTGGATTATTTGCTTGGATTCGGAGTATCCTTATTTTTTGCATTAGTTGGGTTATTATCTTTGGAGTTTTTATTTGGATGCAACTCGATACCGGTTATTATTGCTCAGCGAGATTATTATCAACATGGGTTATCTATTTTATTTGCGTATTTGGATGCTGCAGAATTGATCTCTCCTTGGCTTCAATGGATAGGTAACTCGTTCTATACTCAAACTCTTATATTCTTTGAGACTGTATTAAATTATTATATTTAACTTTATTTACTCTTATTGATCTACTATATTTTAGAAAATATAAATATTTGTTATGATAAATCATGATGATAAAAATTTTGAAATAGTGCCGACTTATATATTAATATTGAATAGAATAGTCATGTTGCAATGAACAGAAGTTTTAATGATCCAAAATATTTTGATTAATGACATGAGCATTTGGATCATATTGGGCATATCATAACTTGTCGGATTATGAAAAGTGATATTGGTATAATGTACTTCCTATTATAAGTTATATGTGGACAATATTAACCAACATTAGAATATTCTTACGGTCCAAATTAAGGACTTTAATATATTTATAGTCCACACATAATAATATGTGTGCTAAAAGTACTAATACAATTGTAGTATACAGAATCAAATTCCTTGATTCCTCAATTAAGTCCTTGTGAATGGATAATGTTGGTGAGATGAATATCATATCATTAGACATAAAAGTGAGGTTTATTGTTCTTAAACCTACTAAAACTCCAACATATATATATATATTTTTGTTGGATATGCATTTAAAATAAATCCGACTAACTGCATATTTAATATATTCCCCCAAATAATAGTGCGTGATAAATTAATAATCATTTCCCATCTGCGAATTATTTATTTTACAGTCTAAATTTCAATCACCACCAAAACGTACCTCTACGAGCTCTCAACATAAAATAAGAATATATGTTGAACACAAATCTCCGTCTATAATCAAATATTTAAAGCCCATTTATAAGGGGATCAATGTATTTGGTACGTGACTGTAAATTCATGAAGATCATTTCTCGGCATTAGAGGGAGATAAAAGCCCACATTTGATAGAATGCCTCATAAAGATCTTCAATATCTAAATTCACGCACAAATGAATAAGAACTGTAAGTTCGAAATATAATTAACTTGCGATTTAGTAAGTATTCTGTCATATGCATTTATAAATGCATTTATTTATTATAAAGGAGTGAATAGATCTTATGCACCATAAAGAAAGTATATATGGACCGTATTTATTAAGTGATACTCCTCAATGCCAGATGCATGAGAAATTTATTGGTGCTAAAGTTAGATATCCGCGGAAATAAATCTCAATAAAGAAATAAAACTCCTATAATCTCCTGAAGAGGATTGTCCTGAAGACAAGAAATCCCAATGACTAGCATGTGCATCAAATAATAATAACATTGGGATCGCGGAACAACCAAGTTATATTATTATGGAAAATGTGAAAAAAAAAAACTTGGTTAATATTGATATTATTATGAATTTATGTATAAAGGAGAAATATGTTATATAATTACAATTGTCGACAATATATATGTCTCTACAATTGCTCTAATATTCCTTAATTTATAATATGGATCCAAAGCCCAAGTGCCAGAAGCACTATAATTTACTGAAATAAAAGAAGCAATTGAGACCGAGCTTTACTCCTAAATAAAATAAAAAGTGTATACTTTATATCACATACACTAAAAATATTATCCCTGTAGGATACAAAATGGTATTTATATAAAAGAGAAATGAGATTAATGAGGTGGTGAAATATTAAGCGAGATAAATTGCTCATGGGTTTTCGCAGAGACCCATTATTGACTTTGATAAAAAATATTCTCCTACTTTTAATGATATAATGTTCCGCAACTAAATATATGGCAGAAAATATGAAATTATACATATGCAGTCAATGAACGTCATGATTGAATTTTTGTATTGGTCATTGGACATTGGTACCTGTATGAATATCTTTAATGAATTTAGAAAGAAAATGAGAATTGCAACATGGTATAATCCATTGAATTGAATCCTTCCTGTAGAAGGAATATATTGAAAACAATGTATTATGTGTACATTATTGAAAAACATAAATAGCTTGAACAAGCTAGCTCATGCATAAAGGCGGAGTTTTAAGTAAAAGACTTGATAAGATCAAGTGCTAGTTGACCTGAAGATCAACTATCTCCCGAAGAGGTTTTTATACATACCAGTCAACTTTTGTGAAAGTTCGTCCACACAATGCTTATGGTCATTTGATCCAAAAGTGGATGATGACTCATTTAGATTTAAAGAAGATAACAAAAGTATATATTAGACCAGAAGTTCCTTACTTGAGTGTTATTATAACACTATTTTATCAGGCCTGATATGACATTTGGAATTACATGTTGGTAAAGATGAAATTTTCTCTTATAAGAAGTGTCGGGAAGATGTTGAATACATCATTTGTTGTCTTCATGGTACAAGATCTATCTTATAAAGAAATCAATATATGGTATTTGTAGTATACAAGTGGATGATTACTATTTCTTTGATCCCCATATTTCTGTGTCTTGACTGGTTATGTTGTTATTATTAATTGAAACAATATATTTGGAGGTATATAAGGTTACGACAAGAGTGATATTCCTCATTATCTTTGTTAAGGATAATACAATTAATTGTGTTGCACAAACAAGTGTTGAGTATGCAAAATATTTATTATTTGCATTCTTTTACAGTGATAATCCTGCAGATTATTCACACAGACTATTCCGTATTTACATTTGAATATATATTCATAATAGATTATAGTTGGAAGATTGTTGTCTTCAGGGGGAGCGACAATCTCAAATTATCTTGAGATTTTGAAAGTTAATATTTTGGAGGAGATTAATAATCTCAAAATAGTTTTCGTGTTTAGACCCTGAAGGTCTATTCTACTCAAAAGGTTAAATAGATATACTCTTTTTCCCTTATTAAGTTTTTCCCATTGGGTTTTCTTAGTTAAGGTTTTTAACGAGGCATCTAGTGCAACACATGAATAAGCTTATGTCTTGTACTCTTTTCCTCGATTGTTTTTTCCACAGGGTTTTCGGCGAGGTTTTTAACGAGGCATGAACATAACGAAGTAATGTCCAAGGGGGAGTGTTGTAAGTATATTTTTATTTTATGTGGCCATTACTTGTAAATTTTATTATTGGGCTCTATTTGACCATATTCATATGTTCAGTTAGGGTATGTATATATTGACAGAATATGGAGAAAATAAAGACGACAGTTACTTCTCTCCATCTCTGTTTTTCTTTCTTTTCTCTCCCCATCTTCTACTATCGATATTGTATCTGGATTATCTCAATTCACAACAATAATAACATAATAATAATGGTGGGTCTTGAAATGATTATTTTCTTTGTTTTAATAAACATTTATGCGGGAGACTTAGGAACTATTTTTTTTTAATTTACCAACTGATTTATATATTACTATTATTATTATTATTATTATTATTATTATTATTATTATTATTATTA
>JAPKLW010000122.1:673854-706517 GCA_026898455.1 Plectranthus barbatus | reverse complement strand
TATTATTATTATTATTATTATTATTATTATTATTATTATTATTATTATTATTATTATTATATATCATATTGTGTTAAGATTAATAATTAAGAATTATAAATCTTAATTCGAATTTCAATTAGTTATTAAATTATCTTATTTTAAATAATTATAGTTTAAAATCTATTTTTTTCTACGTGAATTGAGAATTTAATTTTGACCAATAAGTTTGAGCTAAAATTATTTATATATTTTTTATAACCTCACGGATTTAAGCAATAAATTGTTGTTGATATTTATAATATTCACACATATCTGTGAGGATATAATAATATTCACACATATCTATGAGGATATAATAGTATCTCAAGATTGCATAGATAGATATATATCATAGATAGATATATATTTGTTTCCTTCATGGATTAGGTTTAGGTTTTCTATATGGATTAGGTTTAGAGTTTTCTATTTTATTTTTTAGCTCTATATATATGTACCAACCATGTAAATCATTTTCTTCAATCAATGAATAATATTGGTACACCAAAATTCTACATGGTACCAGAGCCATCGGTTCAATTTTAAAGCTTCCACAAATTTTTCTCTCAACCCATCGTTCTCTTCTTCGTCCATGGCTGACAAAAGTGGAGTCGTCAATGATCTCATGTCTCCATATTACATAGGGCCATCCGATAATCCAAGCCACGTCTATGTTACCTACCTCCTCAATGACGGAAACTACGGAGATTGGTGTGAAGAGATGAGTAACTGTCTCTTTGCGAAAAACAAGCTTGGATTCGTGGATGTGTGTCGCTGCCGATGCCTGAGAACGATCCTTCAAATCTACTTCTGTGGAAACGATGCAATGATATGGTAAAAGGATGGCTTGTCGTCGCAATGGACAAGGAAATTCGAAATAGCGTCAAGCACGCCAAGACAGCACGGGAGATATGGAGCGATCTGGAAGAAAGATTCGGGAAGGAAAGCGCACCAAAGGCCTCTGAGTTGAAGAGAAACTTGACCTTCACGCGTCAAGATAAAATATCAGTTTCAGCCTATTATACCAAAATGAAAAGTATATGGGATGAGATCGATGCGGTAACAGTCACGCCAAAGTGTATGTGTGGAAAGTGCACTTGTGATGTGGGAAAGTTGTTTGCCGATAAGGTTGAAAAAGAAAGAATTTATGAGTTTCTGATGGGTCTAGATGATGTTTTCAACACCATCAGAAGTCAGATTTTGAGTATGACGCCACTGCCCAGTCTTGGAGTAACATACAACCTTGTAGCAAAGGATGAGTGCCAACGGATGATTACGAGTTCCAGAAAGCCAGCCCTGGATGGAGCCGCGTTTCAAGTCCAAAAGCAAGCGAATATTGAAAAATGGGAAATTGCTAAGGATGCGAGATCACCTCCTCAGTGTAGCAATTGTGGCAAGTTATGGCATACGATAGAGAATTGCTATGAGATTGTTGGATATCCAGAAAGGAGAAAGGGAGGCAAGCCTTGGAAGAAAGAAAGGGGAAAATCCGATCGGAAACCGTCATCTGCGTACAAAGCAACGCATGTCGATGGCAGCACCGCCGATACCAATATCCTACAAGGGTTTAGTCCTGAGTAGTTGAACCAGCTGAAGGATCTACTGAATGGTGACGCAAATAACCCTACTTCTAGCTCGTCCGTTCATATGGTAGGCAAGAATTGTGAAAATTTAGCATCATGGATTATTGACTCAGGGTCCACAGACCACATTATTGGGAGATGAGGCATTCTTGATCATGAAATATGTTCCGTAAACAACACTCTAGTTAAAACGCCTAATGGAGAGGGAGCGGCTGTTACAAGAATAGGGAGCACCACCCTGCAAAACGGGTTGAAAATCAACAACGTTTTAGGTGTCCCTAGTTTTGAATGCAATCTACTCTCCGTCAGTCGTCTGACCAAAGAGCACAACTATGCTCTAACCTTTTGTGCCAATGGTTGTGTTATACAGGACTTAACCTCGAAGAAGCTGATTGGAGCGGGTAAGAAATGTGGTGGTCTGTACTTCTTGGAGCCGATCAACAACAATCGTCGGGTTTTCTCTACCAAAGTCGACGCAGATACATGGCACAAGAGGTTGGGACATGCATCAAAGGATAAGCTCAAAGATATTTGTGAGATTAGTAATAATGTTTGTGACCCTTGTATAAGGGCTAAACAAACTAGAGTTCTGTTTCCTTTTTAGCTCCATTCGAACTCATAGTTGTTTAGATTTATTGCATTGTGATATTTGGGGTGGATATAAGACACCTTCCCTTACGGGAGCTTATTATTTCCTTACTATTGTCGATGATTTTAGTAGAGGCGTGTGGGTTTACCTGATGAAATTCAAATCCGAGACGAACGCATACCTCAAAATGTTTTGCAAGATGGTTAAAACACAGTTTGGGAAAAATGTCAAGTGTATAAGAAGTGACAATGGAGGAGAATTTCAATCAAGAGACATGATGGAATACTATGCTGAAAACGGAATACTTCTCAAAACCTCGTGCGTACACACGCCCCAGCAAAACGGAGTCGTCGAGAGGAAACATAGGCACATCCTGGAAATTGCTAGAGCCTTAGATTTCAGTCCAGTCTACCTATAAGTTTCTGGGAGGAGTGCGTGCTCACAGCTGCCTATATCATTAATCGTCTACCTTCTAAGCTGCTAGGAAATCGAACACCATATGAGGTCTTGTTTGGAAAGGTGCCGAGTAATGAGAATTTGAGGGTGTTCGGGTGCTTAGCATATGCCAAAAATTTAGGAAAGGAGAATGATAAATTTGGTGAAAGGGGAAGGAAGTCGATCTTCATAGGATATCCACATGGACAGAAAGGGTACAAAGTATATGATTTACAACAAAAAAAAGGGTGCTTGTCTTGAGAGATGTAGTATTCTTTGAAGATGTGTTTCCTTACGACAGCACCCAGGAAGAGAAGAAAGAAGCAACCAAAAGCCGCATGATTCACGAATCAGATGACCTTCAGCATGAACTTGTTGAAGAAATAATTGAAGAAACACAACCAGCAAGTCAGACAAATGAAGCTCAAGGGAACGATGAACAAGGAGTCATCCGACGCTGCAGCGAGAGAACGAGAAAGCAGCCAAGCCACTTGATTGACTATGAAGTCGACCTACCACATTCCATAGACCACACCCGACTCGACTCCAATTCGGCAATTTCGACGGTACATCCCATAACCAATTATATTACATATGATATTTTCTCACCCAATCACAGGTGTTTTCTAGCCTCCATTGATGCTAAAACTGAACCATGCACATACTCACAAGCTGTAAAGATTAATGAATGGAGAGAAGCCATGAAAAGGGAGATCACGGCCCTCGAGGAAAATGGAACTTGGGAATTAGTCGATCTTCCAGCAAGAAAGACAGCCATTGATTCGAAGTGGGTGTATAAAATAAAGTACAAACCCACAGGTGAGGTAGAAAGGTACAAGGCACGGCTTGTCGCTAAAGGATTCACTCAAGTTCCTGGTGTTGACTTTCATGAAACTTTTGCGCCCGTGGCAAAGCTCGTAACAATGAGATGTCTGGTTGCGATCGGTGTTAAGAAAGGATGGTTGATACACCAACTGGATGTTAACAACGCTTTTCTGCATGGAGATCTTGTGGAAGATGTGTACATGAAGTTGTCACAAGGATTCGCAAAGAAAGGAGAGACAAGGGTATGCAAGCTTCGCAAATCTCTATACGGGCTGAAGCAGGCCTCAAGGAGTTGGTATGAGAAGTTCACTGGAGCCCTCGTCGAGATTGGTTTTAAGCAGTCCCCCGCGGATCATTCCCTGTTTGTATACAAACGCGAAGGGGTTTTTGTTGCTGCCTTAATATACGTGGATGACGTGTTGTTAGCCGGCAATAATGAAGATAAAATTCAACAAGTGAAGGATTATCTTGACGTTAAAATATTTCTTAGGTATTGAGGTGGCTCGATCAAAGAGTGGGATCATAATGAGCCAGCGAAAATATGCTTTGGATATTTTGCGTGATGCAGGAATGGAAGGATGCAAGCCAAGTCGCATGCCGATGGAACAACAACTGCGGCTGGACGCAGCTATTGAAAGCCCCACAGTTGACGAACATCAATATAGGAGACTCATTGAGCGTCTTTTTTATCTTACGGTAACAAGACCTGATATCCAATATGCCGTCAGTATCTTGAGCCAAATTTTATCTTCCCCGAAGCAAGTACACCTTGGCGCAACCATGCGTGTACTCAGATACATAAAAGGGACCATAGGACAAGGAATATACTTGCCAGTTGATGGGGACTTGTCTCTAAAAGCTTATTGTGACTTGGATTGGGGCACTTGCCCAACAACAAGGCGATCACGAAGTGGCTACGTTATCAATTTAGGAGATGCTCCTGTCTCATGGCGTACTAAGAAGCAAAGTGTGGTGGCACGATCTTCAGCAGAAGCCGAGTATCGAGCAATGGCAAGTGCCGTCAGTGAAGTAATTTGGTTACGTTGGTTATTGACCGAGTTAGGAGAGAAGTAATTTAAATCGACTGGTTTGTACTGTGACAACCAAGCCTCACGACACATTACAAAGAACCCTGTATTTAATGAGCGAACAAAACACGTGGAAATGGATTGTTATTTTGTCCGTGAAAGAGTGGATTCGCAAGACATTGAGCCACGAGAAATATCAACCACCGAACAAATAGCTGATATTTTTACAAAGGCGTTGGGTGCGGATCAGCTCGGATATCTCGTACGCAAGTTGGGTGTTCTGAATCTCCACCTTCCAACTTGAGGGGGGGTGTTGATATTCATAATATTCACACATATCTGTGAGGATATAATAATATTCACACATATCTGTGAGGATATAATCGTATCTCAAGATTGCATAGATAGATATATATTTGTTTCCTTCATGGATTAGGTTTAGGTTCTCTATATGGATTAGGTTTAGGTTTTCTATATGGATTAGGTTTAGGTTTTCTATATGGATTAGGTTTAGAGTTTTCTATTTTATTTTTTAGCTCTATATATATGTACCAACCATGTAAATCGTTTTCTTCAATCAATGAATAATATTGGTACACCAAAATTCTACAATTGTAATAGCCCATATTTGGCCCAAATAAAATTGGACTAGATTTGGTCAGATCTAATGCAATTAATAGCAATCCAGACGTAAAGGCCCATCACTCGATGGTCTTGGCCCGAAACTCACACTGCCCACAACAAACCATCTACAGGACCATGAACTACAATGAGGATCCCAGACTTTAAACTAAAAGTAGCACCCAGGTCACGAAGTGCACGACTTGGAGTTACGAAACTACGGCTCACAACGTACCTAATAGGTTATGGAGGCGATTTTCAAACCACGCAGACCTCAGGAGACCGTTGAAGATACAAACTCAACTACCCCCGCAGAAATGAGAACTACCCCCAAGTTCCTCGCATCACCTACTAGGCAAAGGTCAAACAGATAAGAGTCTAATCGTGGATAACTCAGAGGACCGTTGGGGAACCATAGCCAAGCAACCTCCAAAAAAGCGCAGATGGAAACCTCCAGCTACGACCCCCAAGAAAATCAGAATTGCCCCCTTGATTCTCTAAGATTATAACGGCTTCTCTTGAACTATAAAAGAGAAACCGATAGGTTATTTTTTGGCACAATTTTTCCTTATTAATGCTTGTACTCTACAAATTTGATTATTCACGCTTTATTCTTCATTATGAAATTACATTATTTTATCATTCTTTAGCTATTTTTCTCTTGTCTTTCGTAAATCTCAAAAGTCTCTATCTCATCACAAATCAAACCTCAACAACGCACTTTCTAAAATTAAGTTCCAAAAAAATCTATAGAGTTTTCTATAATATATGATACTCCCTCCGTCCCACTTCAATTGTCCACCTTTCCTTTTTTGTCTGTCCCATTTAATTGTCCACTTACCTAAAATGGAAAAATAATACTCACTCACTAATAAAATACTAATTTATTCTATCTCTACTCGCATTAGTTATTGTGCCAAAAGCAAAGTGGACAATTCATATGGGACGGAGGGAGTAGATATAAATTTATGAAGAATAGTCTAGAAAATTAAGTAGAACCATTAGATTAAAGTAGAGGTGGCTAAATCCTAACACTTGATTATATTATAAATAAGGATTGTACTAAATATATCAAACACACAAAATAAAAAACATTCTCTAAATAAAAAACTTTTCTTTCTTTAAATGCATAAAATTTTATTTAATAAACATTAAATCACACAACACATTAAAATGTAAATGACACTCATACAAAGAATATTATTTGAATCCATTTTTTTTAATTTACTAGCGTAATTTGAAATTTTAAGTAAACATTTATCCGAATACTTTTGTTGAAAGTTAGTTTTTAATAGTTTTAGAAATTTAGATATTAGAGAAGAGAAAACAAAATGTGTGTGTCAAAAATAACTTTAGCATATGAAATAATTATATTTTTTCAGAATTTAAACAAAATTGTAGAAACAATGTCTTTGTTAAACTATTTAAAATCAAATTCCTATCATACTACTATTTAACATATTCTTTTTAAATAAAAGTTGAGATTATATTTGCAAAAAAAAAACATAAACATCATACTAGAATTCTTATTTTTTCAACATAACCTCTTTTCATTCATTTCTATCACTCTCCGCCAAGCAACCCTTCAAGAAGGTGTTGCAAGAGCTTGAGAATTCTTTCAAGAGATATCTCCCAAAAACCGCAAAGATATATCTCCCTACTGCTTCGCAACTCCGGTTGTTAATGTGCACCTTAACAACCACAGAGATATCTACCAATTACTCCACCACTCCACTAATAACAATGATGTGTACCTCAACCTCCCTAGAATAATTCTAGAACCAATTACTCCACGACTCCACTAATAACAATGATGTGTACCTCATCCTCCCTAGAATAATTCTAGAATGATATCCCGAATCAAAATTTTAGACCAATTTAAGCAATGAATATTTCATTAAATGATTAAATTGTGTGTTGAAATTATTTTAGGTTAAATTTTAAAGCTAATAAATTAGTAACATGACACAAAAAAATGTTGTGATTGATTAAAAAAACAAGTTTAGGTTTGCATATTAGTTTTAATAAGAATTGAATTTATATATAACAAAAGAAAAATAAATTCAAACACAATATATAGCCAGCACCAAAAACAATTATATTCATTCTCACTAACAATTTATTCAATAAAGAATATTAACAAACTACATTATTTTAATTCTGAAATTTAAATAAACTTAATAAACATACACAATAATTTAAATAATAAGATTAAACTACTACATTATAATAAAAATTCATAATATTAAATGAGAACTAAACCTATTAAATTAATGAATACACAACATTTTGAACTTAAAATATTCAAATAATAAAAAATATTACAATTTGAGATTAAATTATCCCTAGGTGCGCATCACAGTTGTATTAAGTGAATACTAAATCACTAGAAATATAAGATTTGCAAATTAACATATTTTGACCTACGAGTTCAATTGGTAGCATCAACTCCTTAGGAATTGGTATTTAAGGGTAGGTGGGGTGTTTCATTCCAAGTTTAGTAGGGAACTAAACTGGAGATGTGGTTGGGATGCATCGGACTACAGGCCCTGACAACGATACAGGCCTGCAGTCTGACGCACACCAACCACATCTGAGATTAGATACCACCAGTTGAGCTGCGGTGCCATGTAGAAAGGGAAAAGATTTTTACATTGATGCTTGTGGAGCCAAAGAATAATACACTAGGCTTCAACACAAAGCACCCTTCAAATCTCCGTTCTTTTTATGTAATCATCAGGCAAAGCCCCAGTCAAGATCCATTTATACCACACAACAATCAATAAAAACAAAAGCATAAAAGCAATTGTAGATCATAAAACTCTAACTAAACATGAATATATATACAAAATCAATGAAAACCATTTAAAAATGCAAGTTTGCCTCAGAGGTAGTGACAATTACGAATCATCAAGTAGAATTCAGACAATACGTGCAATATTAGATGCATCATCGGCAAACAGAAAAGAATTCAAAATGGATGGCATCAGAGAGATTCCCATTAGACTGAGTCATCATTTTGATACTCCTCAAAGGAGCTCTGATGTCCCTGTCTTTTTTATCATCAGTTGCCAAAAATTAAGAAAATCTGAAAAAATAATTCAATTGAAAAAACACAGAGAGATTATCGAACATAAACCTAAAGCCTCAGATTAAGATTTTCTTCATAGTGAAATCTCACTCGGAGTATATTTAACACCATCACAGGCAGATTATCGAACATAACCATCACTCGAAGTATATTTTTCAGAGTTGATGCACAGTAGAAATAAGATTAAACAAGCTTACACGTCACAAATTGGTAGCTACTCACCAGTTTGTATTTCTGAAAACTTATTACTTTGCGACTTTGAGTAGATTTAGTTTCAAATATAATTCAGCATATAGAATGTGTTGAGTTTTAAATTCTTGCACGAAAGTAAATAAAGCAGTAAAGTACAAAATGATTTATAGAGGTTCGTAGCCTAAAGTCCTACATCATTTCTTGAGTCCGAAGTCTGGAAATCACGATCTATAGCTACCTAGTAGATGTCAATGTCTACAGTCCACTAGCTCACTCGCTCAGGCCTTCGTCTTCCTTCCGGCTTCACAGACTTGGAGTGTGGGCACACCACACTGCCTGCTCCTCTGGATCTTTAAAGCTTTAGAGTTCTTCCCAGAACTGTCAAACTTGCGCCTAGACACTCGTGATAGTTACTGTTTGGAGATAGGCATCAATTATTGTGTTCTTACTTGGAGAGTAAGAACACAAAGAAAATAACTCGATTTGAGAGGCTGCGAGTCTCGTGTCCAAAGATGGCGCACGGTTAGCTTAGAAAAAGCCTCAAAGTTAGAGAGCTTGAATTTGCAATTTTGCAGAGTTTCTATAAAACCTCATTTGGTGGTTGGATCAGATATTTGTTGCAATTTGTAGATCTGTTTATCCTCTTTTTTCTTTGTGGGAGCATTTCATCAATTTATAGACGAAATGTGAGAGATTCAAAATTGTAGCCGTTTAGATAATTTGGATGTTGTCCAATCCAACGCCTCTCTTCTCTGCAAAGGGCAGGGTGTTTTTCCAAAATTCTGCATGTGCTCCGTCCTTTTCTGACAATGAATATTGGCGTGTAGCTTTATGTTAGAACGACTCTTCGTCAGTCGGTGGAATCACAACTGTTTGCAAGAACTTCAGACTTTAATGAATCTTCATTCTTAAAGTCTGGCTTGTGAAGCATTTCTCTAACGTGAACTCTTTGTCTCTATACGTGAGTTAGGATCTTGTGTGGAAACTTGATTTGCAAGCTTGAGATGAGCCAAACTGCTGTCTTTGGTCAGTTCCTTTGAACTTCAGTTCCAAACTGGTAGTTAGTTCTAGTTTTTTGCTCACGTGGTCCAAACTGGTGGATTGATTCCCGAACCTAATTTGTCTTGATCAGTCCTATTACAACTCAAAGAAGATTCTTAACAAGGACTTTACAATTCATACGGACTAAAGGTACTTATTAAGATATGATTATTAGATCAGTATCTTTTGTATCTTCTGTATCTACTAGTTAGTCTTAGTATAGATTTATTTCCTTTGCCTATATAAACTTCCATGTATATCTTTTATTATTTGAGTGAAATACAGGAAATATATTTCCCTACATGGTATCAGCCTAACTCCTGGCTAAAACCCTAGTTCCTCCAAACCCTAGCCGTCAGCCTCTCGCTCGCGCGTCTCCATGGCTGCTCCGATCGACCATGGTGATCTCCCGACGCTCCCTCTATCCACCATCATCCATATGGTGAACATCAAACTCACCTCTGCCAATTATCTTCTTTGGCATGCTCAAATCGAACCGCTTCTCATCACTCAAAACTTCATGCCGTATGTGGACAGTTCGGTCACAGCACCTCCTCGCTTTCTCGCCGCCTCGACCACCGGCGCCCCTGCGCCTCCAAATCCGGAATTCTCGAAGTGGTATTCTCGTGATCAGTTGATTAAACAGTTTCTCGTTTCCACACTCACTGAAGAATCCATGGCCGTTATCATCGGTTGCTCAACATCCCATGATGTTTGGACTGCTCTGTCTCGCTCCTACAGCCACTGTTCCAAGGCTCGTGAACTGATCTTGAAAGACAATCTCCTCTCCATCAAACAGGGAGATTTTTCAATCTCTGACTATGGACGCCGATTCAAAGTCCTGTGCGATCAATTATCGGTCATCGGTTGTTCCATCGACGCATCCGACATGTCCCACTGGTTCCTACGGGGTTTGCAATCGTCCTATTCTACTTTCACCGCCGCGCAAATGGCACAAGAGCCCCTTCCAACGTTCGACGTCCTCCTCGAGCGTGCGATGAGCCATGAACTTTTCCTTCGTGGTGCCGAACCCTCGCCGTCGCCACAACATATGGCTTTTCAAGCGTCGAATAAATCTACTTCTTCTGGAAATAAGTCAAACCCTAATCGGAATCACGGTGGCTCGAAAGAAGGAAATAAAAAGAAACGTCCCCTGTGGTGTTCTTTCTGCCGACAAATTGATCATGACGTATTCGACAGCCCAAAGCATTTCGATTGGTCTTATGTCCGTTCGTCACGACCACCACCATCGGCTAACCTAGCCGAGGTTTTCTCTGCTCAGTGCTTAGTTTCATCTCCTCCTGTCTCCGATTGGTACCTAGACACAGGCGCATCTGCACACATCTCCGCCGACTCTTCCTCGCTGAATGATGTTGTTCCTTATTCGGGTTCTGATATGTAGCCGTTGGTAACGGTGCTCGCCTTCGTATAACTCATACAGGCTCTTTACCTATTTCTGATTGTTTATCCTTACAACAAGTTCTTGTGGTTCCTGCTATGACTAAGAATCTTATTTCAGTTAGTCGTTTGACACATGATTACCCTATTGATGTGTTTTTTACTGCTTCGCAGCTGCAGATTCGGAATCGAGAAACCGGACAGATTGTCGCAACCGGCGTGCGTAAACATGGGTTGTATCTCCTTCACCAACCCGTCGCTGCCCTCACTGCTTCCGCGTCGTCCAATCTCCCTCGTGCATCCTTTCAGACATAGCACAATCGTCTTGGTCACTCCTCCGTCAAAGTTCTCAATCTGCTTTCGAAACTTAGTTTTCTTTCTTTTTCCTCTTCCGTTTCGCAAACCAACTTGTGTACCTCTTGTCAGTTAGCTAAAAACACACATTTATCGTCTCCTTTATCTGATAAACGTGCCTCAAATGTACTTGATCTTATTAATTGTGATCTTTGGGGTCCTTCCCCGGTTAAATCAAAGTCTGATTTTCGTTACTATGTTGTGTTTATAGATGACTTCTCCCGTTTTACCTGGTTCCATCCATTACGTGCAAAATCTGATTTCTTCGACATTTTCCTAAATTTCCATATGTTCGTTGAAAATCAATTTTCATGTAAAATTAAGAAGTTTCAAAGTGATGGTGGTACTGAATTTACTAACTCTCGTCTTAAAACTCATTTTGCTAAATCTGGTATACACCACCTCATATCCTGTCCATACACGCCCTCTCAAAACGGTCGAGCAGAACGTAAACACCGTCATATCACTGAAATGGGTCTTTCACTACTTTTCCATTCTTCATCGCCCCTCTCTCTTTGGGTAGAAGCTTTTAGTACTGCCGTACATATCATAAACCGAATCCCAAATCACCTCTTCCAAAATAGATCCCCATTCGAACTCCTCTACCACACAAAACCCTCCTATGACTCTCTTCGTACCTTCGGTTGTAGGGTTTTTTCCGTGCCTCCGTGATTACACTAAACACAAACTTGAACCTCGTAGTTTACCATGTGTCTTCATAGGGTATAGCCCTAATCACAAAGGCTATCGTTGCTTAGATCCAGCCACAAATCGCGTATACATTACCCGTCATGCGCGGTTTGATGAACACTATTTTCTGTTTCTCTAGTCTAAGCCCCTCCAAGCCCACCTCTCGCCTCACCCTCACAGATTACTTCGAAAATATATCTTCTGCCGCACCATCCACATCCTCCTCTCCTACTTCCGAACCGCCGTGTTCTCTCTGCCACTCGGACATACCGCCTCCCGATACTCCTCAACTCACACCTCACGTACCACCTCCACCACTCGAGCCCCCTAACCCCGTCGGACACCCGTCGGCCGACCCACCCAGTCCGCCTCCTCCACCAGCTCCTCGACATCCCATGCAAACGCGCGCTCAATCAGGGATATTCAAACCCCGTTATCCGGTTGACATTAATCTGGTTTTTGTGTTTTCTGTCTCTGCAGCTCTGCCGGAACCCCGAGGTATAAAATCTGCCCTCCTGGTTCCCGAATGGACAAGAGCTATGCATGAAGAACTCGCGGCTCTCTCGAAAAACAACACCTAGACACTAGTGCCGCAGCCATCAAATGCGAATGTCATTGGCTCCAAATGGGTCTATCGAACCAAACTTCTACCTGATGGTTCGATTGATCGTTACAAAGCCCGACTTGTCGCTCAAGGTTTTAGTCAAGTCCCTGAGTTCGACTTCACTCACACCTTCAGTCCTGTGGTAAAAGCTTCGACAGTCCGTATTGTTATTGCAGTTGCAGTCATGTATTCTTGGCCACTTCATCAGCTGGACGTCAAGAACGCCTTCTTGAATGGACTTCTATCCACTGAAGTGTTTATGGAACAGCCTCCGAGATTTGTTGACTCTCGCTATCCCTCTCATGTTTGCTCCCTGAAAAAGGCCATCTACGGACTCCGACAAGCGCCTTTGGCTTGGTACCAGCGCTTTCGGACCTTCTTATTATCTCTGGGTTTTATATGCAGCTCTTCCGACACATCTCTTTTTGTGCTCAGCAAGGATTTGGTTGTTATCTATCTGCTTGTATATTTGGACGACATCATCATCGCTGGTAACAATTATGTCGCAATCTCCACGCTAATGTCTCGCCTCAAAAAAGAATTCAACACTAAAGACCTCGGAAAACTGGGTTACTTTCTCGGTCTTGAGGCCTTTTACACGTCATCCGGTTTGTATCTTACACATACAAAGTATGCACTAGACATCCTCCGCCGCGCCAAGATGACAGATGCAAAAACCCGTCTCCACACCACTGGCTCCCGGCGTCACCTTTACATCAGATGGGTCATCCTTCGAGGACCCCACTCTCTACAGATCTCTGCTCGGCGCGTTACAATATCTTACAGCAACGAGAGCGGATCTTGCTTATTCTGTCAACACTATGAGCCATTATCAAAAAAATCCGACTATCGAACACTTTTAAGCTCTCAAACGTATCCTTCGATACGTGAAAGGAACTGTTCGGTTTGGCTTGACATTCTCTTCCGACAACCCTCACTTGCGCGGATACTCAGACGCAGATTGGGCACGGTGTACCGATACACGATGATCAACGTACGGCTACTCCATTTTTCTGGGTCCGAATTTGGTTTCTTGGAGTGCAAAGAAGCAACCTACGATATCTAGGTCGAGTTGTGAATCCGAATATCGAGCTATGGCTAACACGGCTTCTGAAATGCAATGGATATCTAACCTATTACGAGAGCTCAAAGTCGATCTACGATCGACACCGATTCTCTACTCGGACAATGCTTCGGCTTTATTTCTAACTCAGAATCCTATTTCTCACAAGCGGGGAAAACACATTGACATCGATTATCATTTTGTCCGTGAGTTGGTCGCCTCCAACATGCTTAACACTAAGTTCATTCCATCTGAAGATCAGATCGCTGATATTTTCACGAAGAGCTTATCACGAAGTTTATTTGAACATTTCTGCACCAAGCTTCGACTCTCACCTCCGTCTCCGCGCGGGGGGGGGGGGGGGGAATTAAGATATGATTATTAGATCAGTATCTTTTGTATCTTCTGTATCTACTAATTAGTCTTAGTATAGATTTATTTCCTTTGCCTATATAAACTCCCATGTATATCTTTTATTATTTGAGTGAAATAGAGGAAATATATTTCCCTACAGTACTCTAGACCGATGATTTCTATAAAATGCTTAACACATCAAAACATAAATGAGGTAGGAATACTTCCTAACACATTTCATTCATCATGCTTTCGAGCTCTCATAACACTTCTTCCTGAATATGGTGATGGAATCTTCTTATTTCGTAATAAGGTTTTTTTGGTACTATTCTACCCATGTTTACCTCTTATTTATCTTTATAGAGTAGCGTTCAAATCCGAACTAAATGTCCTGAATGAACTATGAACTTTTCATTGTTGTATGTATAATTGATCGTTGTAGTTTATATGATAGTTCATTATAGTACTTAATTATGATACTTCATTGTTGTGTGTGTAATTGATCAGTGTAGTGTATATGATACTGTAATGAGATATCATACATACAATAATGATCAATTATAAACACAACAATGAAAGTTCATAGTTCATTCATGAAGATGAGTTCAGCCTAGAATGCACCCCTATCTTTATAACATCAAATAAGATACAACTCAATTTCTTTTTGATGTATTACATATTTTAGGATCAAATACAAATTTTTGCATGTGATATACACATGAAATACATTATGACATTTCTCGGGTGATAGAGCTAAGTGATAAGTCACCATATGCTCTAGGATCACATAGGATCCTATGTATTATGGCTTCAACTTTCCTCTTGATCCAAATATATACTCCCTTAATTGGGAAACCTTTAACTGAACTTTTTTTCTTTTTCAAAATTTAGTTTAGTTTGACGTGCATTTGCAATTATTATTTTTTTTTCTGCTTTTAGTTTCCTTATTCTTTCTTTTAACTCATTGTACCATTTCGCCTCTTTCATCATTGATATTTTCTTCCATATAATCTTCTATGTGGGATCATTCCAATAATAAATTGATCATCGTTGTTACAAGCAAATTCTTATAACGTTAATATATTGAATTAATTTGACAAAAACTTGCGTTAGGCATGCCTAAATGGTTTAGGCAGGTTTTATTCATATCCAAATAAGTTCACCCATTTCAAATAGGGTTTATTGTTTATTAATCTCTAATTAGGGTATATTAGATGGGTTTGACTTGGATTAATGGATAAAATATGCCTAAACCGTTTAGACGTGTCTAACCTGAAACCTTCCCAACTAATTATCGTTCATTCTTTTTTAGTACAATAGATCTTAGTAGATCTTACAATATGTGAATAATCTTATGAGATTATCCATTTGTTTGATTATAAAAAGTTGTATTAATCTTCAATTATCTATCCAACTATCTTGTAAAGTTATTCAAAAGTTAACATCTAAAAACTGAATATAAATTTAATATTTTTGTCTGAGATTATAGTGTGTATATGTGTATGTGAATTTCTTTTAGTATCCCATGTAAGCTATAAGCCTACTTTTTTTTTATAACAAAAATATGTTCATTTAAACTTACACATTCATATATTTTCGAAGAAGCTCGAACCTGCGTTTTTTGTCCAGGCAAGGTGCTTTCATCCCTCGCTCCCACCTTTGCTTGTGGTAGCCTACTGGCCATGCGTAGGGGTATAATCAAACCGAGTAGTGTCGTGCTCAAGTTTGACTTATTTAATTTCGAGTCAAGCTTCGAGTTTTTTTATCCAATACATTCATATTCACGAACTTTATCGAGCTTAAAAATACTTTCTTAATTTGGAATATATTTAAGATTTTCATTATTATTTTGGAAAAAAGTTATTTATTTCAAAAATAATATCATATTTATGTTCAGGTTCTATGTTTTTTCATTATTAGAAAAATTTATCATTATTATTACATTTAAATCATGAAAATATTATTTTTTAAAAAAGTAGTTATTATATATTTCTTACTAGTTTTAGCTAACGAGCTTGCTCACGAGCTCACGAGTCGAATACTATGATCATCAAGTTCGGTTCATTTAATAAACGAGCTTTTATCGAGTCGATATCCGAGTAGCTCACGAACAATTTGGTTTATTTACACCCTTAACCATGCACCATCGATTCCAGTTGGAAGCCCCATTCAGTAAGAGAAAGACCGATCATCTGTAGTTGAAGATGGTGGGGACACTACATCTCAAGCGAGTACCACTTTCAGGAAAATTCGATCTCTTAGATCCGGGTCGTGTTTTACCATTATACCTCGAGCGTGGGGATAATTATAAGCCTACTTATCTACTTTATGTGTTATTCGTATGGATATAAAATGAGCACTTTTATTAATTGGTCTATAATTATCTATATGGTTGTATTGCTTTAACACATTCATAACAAGATTTATATTCTTACAAAATAAATTTATTTATTAAATTGATGAAAGATATTAAACATAATAAAATAAAAATAATGGTGGGTCTTGAAATAATTATTATATTTCTTTTGATATAAATTTTTTGGTGGAATACCTATCGAACTCTTCTAGTATATTAATAAAATTTATTAATTTACCAATATATCTACATTTATTATTATTATTAATGTAGTAAGTACTGTATTAAGATTAATAATTATAAATTATAAATCTTAATCCGAAATTCAATTAGTTATTAGATTTAACTTACTTCTTAACTATTATAGTTTAGAATCAATTTTTTTTCCTACGTGAATTGTGAACTTGATTTTGATCAATAAGTTTCGGCTAAAATTATTTATGTTTTTTAGCCTCACGAATTTAAACATAGAACTGTAATAATCTACTTTCTACCATTAATATCTTGAAAAATCTACAGAGTTTTTAAGAAAATAAGAAAGATATAAATTTATGAAGAATAATCTAGAAAAGTAATTAGAACCATTCGACTAAAGTGGAAGTTCTAATTCTTAACCATTGATTATACTATAAGTAAAGGTTGTAATATCGCATATGTATCAAGCATAAATAAATAAATAAATAATGTTCTCCAAATCAATACCTTTCATTTTTTATAACGTATGAAATTTTATTTAATAATATTAAAATTGTGCCCGCAGTAAAATATTAATAATACTACATACAAAAAATTTTGAAAATACAGAAGAATTAAACCTAGAAATGGCAAGATTTGTTGAATCTAAGCAACCCATAGCTATAGGAGAAGTTATGCTCACTCTCTCATCTAGTTTTCCACATACATAGTTAAATTTTTTGTGGTTTCTAAAGAAAAAAAAAGATTTATTTTACATATTATTTTTAATAAATGTTGAGATTATATTTGCAACAAAAAATATGACCTCAAAGATAATGAGATTTTGAAAATTAAATGTAAAAAGAGATATTTATAGCAAGCACCCAAAACGATTGTATTTATATGTTTTTAGGTGTTTCTATCATGGTTTTGGACTAGTCTCGAAGAAATTTCAACGGAGTTCGAGATGATCAAGAGGAAGTTGAAAAACAGGAATAATTAGTATTGGAAGTGGCAAGAATTTTTGTTCATAGCCAACCCATAAGCGGTGAATGTGATTTTGTCATTTAATTTTATACCCTAAATTATTGACGTTTTTGGAAAAATATCCTAATCTATTTCTATAAGTTAAAAATGCCTCAATCTTTACTTCAATTAATGAATTATACCCTAATTTATTGATATTTTGGGAAAATACCCCAATGTATTATTATTAGTTAAAAATATCTCAATCTTTAATTTTGTTTATGAATTATACCAAAACGAGCAATATTATTAGCTCACGCAAAAATGACAGTCAAAATAACTATCATCGTTCGTATTAAATTAATGTACTAAATAATCAATATTTGGTATATATTCAAATGCATTTATATTCCGAAAATTATTTAAAAGTGCATGTTCTGCTCTCTTTTTTTCCTTCAGTTGTTTGAATTCCTTATTTTTTCTATCAATGCATATTTTGACGTGTGATCTTGTATAGAAATGTATGCATCTTCGTCTTGGATTGGACATTACATCAACTGAAGGAAACAAGAAAAAGAGTAGAACGTGAAGTTTAAATACTTTTCTGAATATATAGAAAATATTGATTACTTAATAAATTAAATGTAATACAAACGAAGATAGTTGTTTTGACTGTCATATTTGTGTGAGCTAATAATATTTATCGTTTTGGTATAATTCGTAAGCGAAATTAAAGATTGAGGTATTTTTAACTAATAATAATACATTGGATGATTTTTCCAAAATATTAATAGATAAGGGTATAATTCATAAATATTAATAGATCAGGGTATAATTCTCAGATGTAACAGTTGTTCTCAAGATCCATCAAGCCAGTCTGCCGACCATACCCACCGCTACTGCAACCTCATCAAGATCAAAGGAAGATGCAGACTCCTTGAATCGGGAAAAGGAGAAGGAGTAGAATCAAAGAGAAAGGTGAATTCTTTTCGTTTGTCCTGTTTTTGAAATTGTATCTTCTGCAGTTTGTTCATGCATTTGTAATTGATGACATATATGAAAAACTGTCGGTTTGAAGACAATCACTCATTGTCTCTCTCCCTGATTCTTATCTTGTTTATTAGAATAGATAATCATAAATCTTCTTGATATCTATATCTCCTTAGTTATCTAGGTTTTCCTAAATTCTCTCCTAGGTTTTCTCCTAGATTTATTCTTTTGTTTATATCTTGTAATCTCTATATATACTTGATCAATAATACAATTCATTATTGAGGCAAATATTATTGGTCTATCATGGTATCAGCCTAACTCAGATCCTGACCTACTTCTCTCCTTCTCTCTCTCAAACGGCCGATTCTCTCTACCTCTCGCCTCTCTCACGGCCGGCCATCTCTCCCTTCCCCTCTCCTCCGCCGAGCAAGCCCTCACGGCTGCCGGTTTTTCTCTCCTCTCCTAATCTCCGGCCTCACGCCACCATCTATCTCTCCCTCTCTCGACCTCACGCCACAATCATCCCCCACCGTCTTCCGAGCGCGAAGCCTCACGCTCGCGTTTCGCTTCTCCCTCCAAAACCCTAGCCGAAACCCTAGCCGAAACCCTAGCCGAACCCTAGCCCTCCCACGCCCACAAACCCTAGCCGAAACCCTAGCCCTCCTTCGCCCACAAACCCTAGCCGTCCCCATATCTCAAAACCCTAATGGCCGATCCTAATCAGCCAGCCGAATCCCTTCCCCTATCCACTCTCGTCCATATGATCACTATCAAACTTACCTCCTCCAATTATCTCTTATGGCGAGGTCAACTTGTTCCGCTGCTCACTTGCCAAAATCTTATTGGTTACGTCGATGGTTCCACTCCTTCTCCGCCAACGACGCTGACCGACGCTGCCGGTATCTCCACTATTAATCCGGCTTACACCGCATGGCGCTTTCAAGATCAGCGCCTTCTCAGTCTCCTTCTATCCACACTGTCCGAAGAAGCTATGTCAGAAGCCCTAGGATGTGCCTCTTCCCGCTCTGTCTGGCTAGCCCTGGAATCATCATTCAGTCACAAATCCAAAACCAGAGAAATTCAACTAAAAGATGAACTTCAACTCCTAAAGAAAGGTGATCGTTCTGTTCGAGACTACGGTCGCTCTTTCAAATCTATCTGCGATCAGCTCTCTGCCATTGGTCGACCAGTTGACGACACAGACAAGGCTCACTGGTTTCTTCGCGGTCTAGGACCCTCTTTTGTCAATTTTTCCGCTGCTCAGATGGCTCTTCCTACTATTCCTTCCTTTAATGACCTGCTTGCCAAAGCAGAAAGTTTTTCTTTGTTTCAGGCTTCTCTAGATCCTCCGGCCCCTGCTTCAGTCGCCTTTTACAGCAAACCTGCCCCCTCTGCTGATCGTAGTCTCCTTGGTCCGCCCCCGTCTGACAGTCGGCCTCAATACCCTAAAAAGAAAGGCAATGGGCAGAAAAATCAGAAACGTCCGCCTCACTGTCAGATCTGCCGCACTAATGGCCATTATGCTTCTCACTGCCCTCAGCGTTACAGTCCTCAGCCATCTTCTAATCTAGCCGAAGCATTCGCCGCAGGTTGTTCGATTCCTTCCTCCGATCAGTCGGACTGGTATATCGACACTGGCGCTTCAGCCCATATGACTTCCAGCCCTGCCACTCTAGACAATGCCAAACCCTATTCTGGTAATCAACAAGTGGTTGTAGGTAACGGAGCTCATCTTCCTATTACTCACACTGGTAACCTATCTCTCAACTCTCATATTCAGCTTTCTAATGTCCTTGTTGTTCCTTCTATCACTAAAAATCTCTTGTCTGTCAGCAAATTAATTACCGATTTGCCTCTTAGTATCACCTTCTTACAATCTTCCTTCTTTGTTCAGAATCGGAACACAAATCATGTTGTTGCCACCGGACACCGTAAAGATGGCTTGTACGTTCTGGATGGAGATTGCACAGCTCTCCTTGCTTCCGCAAGGCCCTTGCAAGCATCCATGGACGTTTGGCACGCTCGCCTAGGTCATCCTCCACCCGAGTCTCTTCTCTTTCTTAGCAAATTAGGACATATTTCTCTTTCTAGTCGTTCCCTTTCCAGTACTCTTTGTAATTCTTGTCAAATTGCAAAAAGTTCCAAACTTCCGTTTACTCTTAATAAAAAGCGTTCTTCGCACCTTTTAGATCTAATTCACTGTGATTTATGGGGTCCTGCTCCTATCCCTTCCTCAAACTTTCGCTACTATGTTATCTTCATAGATGATTTCTCCCGTTTCACATGGTTCTATCCTTTAGCACGAAAATCTGATTTCTTCAAAACCCTACAAAATTTTACTACTTTCGTTGAAAATCAGTTTTCCAGTTCCATAAAAACCTTTCAATCTGATGGGGGTACAGAATTCACTAATCACAATGTCCGTGACTTCTTCCTTTCCAAGGGTATTTTTCATAGGTTTTCATGTCCCTATACTCCAAGTCAAAACGGCCGGGCAGAACGTAAGCATCGTCATATCACCGAGACAGGTCTTACGGCCCTCTTTCACGCCAACATGCCTAGATCCTTTTGGGTAGATGCCTTTAGTACGGCGGTTTATACCATTAACCGTCTTCCCACTCCCATCTTAGATAATCGATCCCCTTTCCAGTTAGCATATGGCTCAGTTCCGTCCTATTCCTCCTTCCATCCTTTTGGCTGTCGCGTTTATCCGTGTTTAAGGGATTACGCAGCAACCAAATTTTCTCCTCGTAGTCTTCCTTGCGTCTTTTTAGGTTACTCCTCCATCCATAAGGGTTTTAAGTGCTTCGATCCTGCTACGGCACGTATATACATTACTCGCCATGCACGATTCGATGAGAACCACTTTCCCTTTTCCTCAGCCTCAGCCGCCTCTCCCTTAAACTCTCTTCAAATCTCATCCTTCCTCGAACCATGCTCTACAATTAACTCCTCGACTTCATCTCCTGTTCAGTCTAGCCCTAATCGTCGCCCACCAACCGAACCCTGCCCCATCTGCACTACTTCCGAAACACCTAACCCTAATCCACATATGGCCGATCAACCTAACCCTAATATGGTCGAAAACCCTAATCCCCAGCCGAACCAAAACCCTCCGCCGAACCCTATCCCTCAGCAGAACCCTGCACCTCAGCCTTCTCACCCTATGATCACTCGAGCCAAGGCTGGAATCTTTAGACCAAGATATATTGCTAATCTTGCTAACACTATATTTTTTGATGCTCTTCTCTCTAGCTCAGAGCCACGTGGTTACAAGTCTGCTGCCAAACATGCTCATTGGATGGAAGCTATGAAGGAGGAAATGACTGCTCTTCATTCAAACAACACCTGGACCTTGGTGCCCCGCCCCAGCGACGCCAACATTATAGGCTCCAAGTGGGTTTTCCGGACCAAGTTCCTTCCTGACGGTTCCATTGATCGCTACAAAGCACGTCTAGTGGCTCAAGGATTCACTCAGCATCCAGGTCTTGATTTCTCACACACTTTCAGTCCAGTTGTCAAGGCCACTACAGTTCGAGTTATCCTCACCCTAGCCGTCCACCATCACTGGCCACTCCATCAACTTGATGTCAAAAACGCCTTCCTGAACGGCCTTCTTCCATCTCCTGTGTTTATGGAACAGCCCCCCGGCTTCACAGATGCTCAGTTTCCGAATCATGTCTGCAAACTTTCGAAAGCTCTCTATGGCCTAAAGCAGGCGCCTCGTGCTTGGTTTCAAAGACTAAGCGACTATCTAGTTCGCCTTGGTTTTCTCTGCAGCAAGTCCGACACATCACTCTTCATTCTTACTAAAGGTGATACTGTTCTATATCTTCTTGTATATGTGGATGACATTATTGTGACAGGAAGCGACCCTTCATCTATTTCACAACTCATCTCCGACATGCATAGTGAATTTTCCATTAAAGATCTGGGAAAGCTCAACTACTTTCTAGGGCTGGAGGTTCATTACACTCAGGATGGTCTGTTTCTGTCTCAAGCAAAATATGCCAGGGATATTCTCATCCGATCTGATCTAATCGACGCCAAACCGGTCGCCACTCCCCTAGCCGCCGATACCACACTTCAGGCCTCAGGTCAGCCCTTCAGCGATGTCACCCTATATCGATCTCTGGTTGGTGCCCTGCAATATTTGACTATCACTCGCCCGGACATCTCCTTTGCCGTAAACTTAGCCAGTCAGTACCTCCACTCTCCAACTGATGAGCACTTTCAAACGGTCAAGCGCATTCTCCGTTACGTCAAAGGAACAATCAATCATGGACTGGAATTCTCTCACACAACTGCATGCAGCCTTGTCGCCTACTCAGATGCTGATTGGGCGCGTTGTCCGGACACCAGACGATCCACATATGGTTATGCTATCTTTCTTGCAGGAAACCTTGTCTCTTGGAGTGCCAAGAAACAACCTACTGTCTCACGCTCCAGCTGCGAATCTGAATACCGGGCAATGGCAAACACAGCAGCTGAGGTCATTTGGCTCACAAATCTACTTCTTGAGCTTCACATTCCTATGGCGCGACCTCCCTCTCTATTTTGCGACAACAACAGTGCTATCTTTCTTTCCCAGAATCCAGTAGCCCACAAACGAGCAAAGCACATTGATATTGACTACCATTTTGTTAGGGAGCTCGTCCATGCAGGTCGAATCATCACCGAGTTTGTCCCATCTTCTCGGCAAATCGCGGATATCTTCACCAAAGGTCTTCCTCGTCCTCTCTTTGAATTCTTCCGTGGCAAGCTTCGAGTGGTTGGCTTCCCACAATCTCGCTTGAGGGGGGATATTAGAATAGATAATCATAAATCTTCTTGATATCTATATCTCCTTAGTTATCTAGGTTTTCCTAAATTCTCTCCTAGGTTTTCTCCTAGATTTATTCTTTTGTTTATATCTTGTAATCTCTATATATACTTGATCAATAATACAATTCATTATTGAGGCAAATATTATTGGTCTATCATTGTTGAATTCACATGTTCCAGTGTGATCAGTGTTTCCTTCTTATTGCTCTAAATTAATTGATGATAACAATTATCCCATTTAGGGGGAAGACAATTTAAAGTAGGTCAAGTATAGAAGAGGCACAGGTCTGAATAGTGGTAGACTAGAAGAATTTGTAAACTCAGATCAACTGCATCTTCTGACCAACAGATAGACTTAAAGGTATGATTTTGACAACATCAAAAAGGGGGAAATTGTTAGGTATTGTTGTAGAAATCCTACCTTAATTTGATGTTTTGATGTGTCAAAACTGCATACCAAAGTCTAGGACTTAGAGTTTTTACCTCATGTAATCCTTGTATAGGATATTCGAGTTGTAATAGTCCAGGGAGAAGGAAGTCAACAAAACTGTGGAACAGTTTTGAAGGAGAAGCCATCCAGGCAAAAACTGTCTTGACCAAGAAGATAAAGACAAGCAGAGCAAGGTCGCGAAAACTGTGGACACAGTTTTCACACGGATACTGTCAAAGATGATCTAACAGTTTCATGAACAAGAATGTTTCGCATACTGGAATGCGTACACGAGAAGATGTCGAACAAAGTCGCAAGGGATCACCAAGAAGTCAATGATAAAGGATCAGACTTATACTAAACTGCGACTGCAACAACGTTCGACGTCTGACACACAAGTACAACTGCTCTGAAAAGCAGTACGATTGTAGCAGAAAAAGCAGAAAGACGAGCGACTTTTCAGAAGAGCATGAATTATGATTGGACATCATCTCCAATGTCTCTACCGGCTATTTTTTGGGTTTCACCTATAAATAGCAGGAACCACAGAGACTTTAGAACCTTTGCCACTCTGCTCATTCAATTACATATGCTAATTTGAATCTCCAACACATTCATTGTCTCTCATTGTACCAAAGCGTTTAAACGCCTTCAAGAGAGAAGTCACAGCTCCCCCAGTTCATTCATAGAGCTCTTTGCATTCATTGCTACAGAGTCTAAGAAGATTCACTGTGAGACGTTGCAATACTAGGATTAAGTTGGCACACTTAATCTAGTATCTTGGTGTTCTTGCTGTCTACGTAAGAACACAGCAGCCTGATCTTTGCAAAGGAAGAACAGGCTATTACGGGCTACCACCAACCAGTCGATATTCTAGGAAGAACAAAATCATCCAACCTACCGAAGAAGGAATATGGAGGTTCGTCCTCAGTCCAACTTCGAGTCGGTCCACAAAGAAGAAGCAGAGCCTTCGACGGACTGAAGAATGAGTGAAGTGCAACTGCCTGGGCGAGTGATCCACCTTGTTGTGGACAGAGGTTTCTGCAGCAGCTGGCTATAGATCGTGAGGAGTGTAACTTCATAACTTAGTGAATTATCGGATCTAATATCCGAAGAGTGGACGTAGGACTTAAGGCTCCGAACCTCTATAATATCCTGTGTCGTTTACATTTTTCTTTTATTTCTTGCATTATACAGTTTTTATAGATACTTTGAAACCTTCAATACTTACTGTGTAAGTATTGAAGTATATAAACTGCCTAACTGTTTGAACTGTAAACCTGACAACTAATCTGCTGGCCTAACTAAAACTGAGTTTTAAACATAAAATTGTTATTTACAAACTGCCACAGAAACATGAATTTTCCCATAGTTAGAGTGTATTTACTTCCGCTGCACATTATTCATACTCTGATCTGGGACCAATAGAGATTGATTACTTTTCCTGACTCTCTGTTGACTAAAAGTCTTTTAGCTCGATACTTCCCCAGAAGCACATTTCTTGAGGCTAACACTGGACATAACCCCAGCTTTGTGTGGCGGAGTATTTTAGCTGGACGACCCATCCTCAAAGATGGTCTAAGATGGATTGTCCACAATAGAAGATCCATCTCTATTTGGAATGATGTGTGGATTACGGGCAACACTTTTCTCATGTGTCCCTCTCCCCCTTCCTTGTCCTTGCAGGATATCACTACCGTTAGAGATCTCATCTCTGATGATGGCACCTCGTGGAACAACAACATGGTCAAACTCATCTTTCCTGATAAGGTGGCTTGCGTGGTGCTTGCTATTCCAATTGGAGAGTCACCACAAGATGATTGTTTACATTGGAAGTTCACCAAGACTGGTACTTACACTGTCAAATCAGGTTATTGGGCGGAGAAGAGAATCAAAGATGTGTCATCATCGAATCCCTCTTCGTCATCAAATAATATTGTTCTCTAGCGCAGGTTTTGGATGATGGATTTTGTATACTGAAAGCATTTATTATAATGAGTATACAACGGTTTATTTCTCCTATCTGTCAAACAAACTTACATGTATGTAACAATGGTATCCTCTTGTCTCACCGATAGAGACGATCATACAGCGTGTAGTAGATCGCAGGAAACAGTATGATCACTTGACCTAGTGAGACATAAACCTAATCACAGCCGAGACAGTGTATGAGGATACGTCTGTCCAAATGGTTGCGACATTGTCGGAATAAGTAATCTGTCTTAGTTACTTGACATGCTGGTACGCAGGGGTGGCGTATTGATGGACCGCAGTGAGATGTGTTCGACTGTCTGACATCAGCGAATACAAGATCTCGTTCTTGATTGAGTCCAAACCCTAACGAATGTTCAGGGGTTTGCACGGATTGACTGTTGCTTTGACTTGCCATGGTGGAGAGCCTAAGTATATCGTGTATTCGCATCTTGGGTAGCAGCAGTTCGTGTAATACTGCCTGAGACTGGGTTTAGGTAACCATATCCGAGTAATAGGATGGGGATATTCACTGAGGAGCTCAATGACATTCATCGTGCCAAAGTCCTGCAGTCTGATTAAGTTCAGGCACGAGTGATAAGGATTGAGTGGTACTGCTCAGGAAGATAGAGCTTGTCAGAAGCTCCGATTAATTAATGAATGTCCGGTAACCTTAAATATGGGGGTTCTCATTAAATGCAACCCGTTCTCATAACGTAGTAATAAAGGGGTAGGTCAGTATTAATTCTGTGGTGAAAAAGAATTAATATTAATTAATTAATTGTGTCCTGCGTTGTGGACATGGGAATTAAATAATTTATAGGCCCACTTTATTATTTACATTAGGTCCCAGGACTGGCCCAATTAAATATGCTGAAAAAGGCCCAGTAGCCCATTAGGGATAAAACCCTTGGTCTATAAATAGACCACTCTCTCTGAAAACCCTAGCCACCTTTGAACACAATTCAAATCAGTACCCTAGAGGAAGAGAGAGAGGGAGGCGCCTGTAGAAGATAGAATAAGAATTAATCTGCTCCGGCCTACATCACAGATCTGTGGAATCCTCACTAGTAGAAGATCTGAACACAGTCCTGAAGATCTGATCTGGAGAACAGGATCTTTGTTTTCTTTTGATTTTTATTATTCAATTAAATCTTGAAATTAGTGTTCTAATTTCATATTCCGCATATTTAATTGAATCGCGTGGTTGGTTCAAGTTTGGAATTCAAACGCGAAAGATCGGTACAGAATCTACGGAGTTCAGGTAAACTCTATAATCCACGAATTAAATAAATTCATAGGAGCATGCTAGGCTTTTATTGTGAATCGTTATTATATGCAATATCCATAAATCGATCCGGTTCATTTGAATTTTTTGTGATTCGGTTCACTGAAAATCCCTACATTGGAGTCTGAACATCCCTCCAAAGATGAAGATTTTTATTTGGCAATGTCAACGGGTAATTATCCCAACAAAAACCAAGGTTGTCTCGTGGAATTTCGGATGATCTCATTTGTGCTCGTTGTGGACTGGCTGAAGAAACTTTGCAACACATTTTCTATGACTACAGTTGGAGCTCTCTCTTTTGGCAGGCCAGTGTTCTTCGCGTCAAAGCTTTTCTCTACGCATCCAAGCTTTTCTCTTCCCCCCATCTGATGTTCTTTTTTTGATTGGATAGTCCTTATCATCAAGGAAAAGGAAGAGAGGTTTGTGGAGACTTTTGTTGCTTTGTTGTGGACAATATGGAAGGCTCAGAATCTTCTTGTTTTTCAAAATCGTGTTATTTCACATAGCGACTATTTTTTGCTGGCCTTTTGCTACCTTGAGGAGTACCAAGAGGCCAACCATCCCCCTCCGTAGCTCCAGACCATTAGGGATCATCATGCACGTTGGCATCCCCCAAGGCTGGTTGGCTTTAGTTTAATTCAGATGCATCAGTGGGTCCTCTTGGTGTTGTAGGATTAGGAGGTGTTTTCCGAGACTGCAGTGTAGTACCTGCTAAGTTTGTCTCTTGTTGTCTACCTCAATACACTGATATAGAGATGGCGGAAGCAATTACTTGCCTTAAAGGTGTCTTGCTAGCTCACAATGAATCCTATGTGGCAGTGATTTATTAGCTAGATAACCAAGTCTTGGTATCCAAAATTCAAGATAAAGTTATTCCTAAAACCCCCTTAGGAACGGTTATCTCTGATATCTTAAACTTTAGCCAAAACATGAATGCTAAATTTTGTTGGGTACCTAAATCCCAAAAACACTATTGCTCGTGTGATTGCTTCTCTTGCTCGGAATCAACCTTCCAACATTGATTTGTCTGCTTGTATTCCAAGTTCAGTTAGACGTAGCTTGGAAATTGATGTAATGATTTGTGATTAATATATTAGCCTATTTCTTAAAAAAAATAAGTTAAAGAGCAATAAATATATAATATGAGAGCTAAACATATTAAAATTAAAATAATAATAAGCACAGTCACGTTTTTCTTGACGTAACCTTTTTAAAAATAATTTAAAATATTATATTATATTAAAATTCTACCCCTATAGCTTCAATTTAAAATTTTAATTTAAAAAATTCAAAATTAAAAATCTCGAACATATAACCCTTCCCGTAATATAAAAATTTGCAATATTACAGTGCCATTGTTTAATCCTGCAACAAGATTTACGACCGTGTGGACGTAGCTCCTTCCAAATGAAAATAAAATTATTTTAAATATATTAATAATAATAAGATATCATTTAATAAAAAACTAAAATATTAATTATATTAATATATATGTCCAATATTTATTTTTTTTCCAAATTATAACCTTATAAATTAACTTATATTTAATTCTCTAGTGCAAACATAACATTATATAAACTATCTTATATTTAATAAGATAGTCTTTCAAAAGTTTAAATTCCAACTAATCGATTAATCTATAATTCGCCTCTCAATCGACACAACTGCACCATGCACACCCTAGATGCTATCACCACTGCAACTCCGGAACTGGCGAAGCCAGCCTTGAGGTTGCAAATCATCATGGTCCATAATTTTTTATTAAACGTTTCACGAATGCGGCTATGGTTCGTATATTTTCCATTAGAATTTTGACTTGGGAGATATAAGGAAAGAAGTATAACTAATAAAAATTCTAAAACTCAAAAGATAATTTAATTATCAAATCACAAAAATAATACTTAACACAAAGATGACAAAAAAACATAAATCTAAATATGAAAAATCACATAATTTAAATCAAGAATCTCAAAATCAAATCATAGATTAAAAATTATATTATCTACCAAGTACTGAATTACGAAATTATTAATCAAATCCTATATAGATAATCAAATTATCTTTTCAGTACTAAACTGACAATAATCCTTATTAATAATAGCTTAATTTAATTTTTTAAGACAATAAATTTGTAATAACCCTTAGTTATATAAAGTTAATTAAGCTTAATTACTTAGACTAATTGTGTAATTATTTTAATTTTTCGGTAAATCTCGATTTAACTTGGGAAGTTGGGTACAAGTCCGAATTTTATGAAGTTTATATTTATGAATATGATGTAGTGTCAAAAAAGATTTTAAGATATATATATATATATATCTATATATATATATATATATATAGTGTGTGTACGCATATATTTAATTTTAGTTATATATATCTAACTTTAGTTTTATATATAATTAGTGGACTCATGTCAGGATACCTCTAAAAATGAATTTGAGTATGCATTTTATATATATTTTTAGGCCAATTAATTCAATATGGAGAGAATTGAAAATTTCCAGTTATACATACATGTAATTATCTATATATATATATATATAGATATGCGTATGAATTGATAAAGAATTTTTAAATTAATAAAGGGGTACATGGCATTATACAATTAATTTAGTGTATGACTAAGCACTAAAACTAGTGAGATGCATATCTGGGCCGTAAAGGAGAGGAATTAAAGTTAAAAGAAAATAAACAGAGCTCTCATCAACGTCATTCGTCTTCTTCTGCGACCAAACCCCTTTTTGTCATCTTCCCGATCAGACGCCTCAAAATTGGTCAATAACTACAAAACGGGTACTGTTGGGCTTGAAGAGTACTTGAGTTTAGAGTCAAGAATTTCAGGATTCTGTTAAGAATTGGATGAGATAAGCTCGCTGCGAATTTCTGCGTCTTTAGGTGACGAGACGAAATTTTCAGACTTGAAATCTTGGTAAATTAATGTTGTGGCTTAATGTTTTTACTCTAAACATATTTAGGAACGTATTAAAAGCTGTTGGGTGAGTTAGTTGTGGTTGAACCGCCAATATCAATCAGAATTTTAAGTTGGAGAAGGTAAGGGTTAATCTCTGAAAATTCTTAATTTTGTCCCAATCCAGATACGTAAACGGTAGCAGGGACTTAAGAAGAATTTGTGTAAATGCTAGAGATGAGTTGGGGGAAATATTTCAGCTCTGAAACAAGGAAATTAGAAGATAATTTATAATTCCTATAACTCATTCTCTAGTTCTTCTTTCATTTGTTATCTGCTATCAGTCCTCATTTTTCTTGTTTGACACTATTATTTATAGGATTTTAGAAACTGTGCATTAACTGTGGAACTTATCAATTGTTGACTGAATCACCTAAGTTTGGTTGGAAAACTGGATGGTAAACAGATGGACTAGTGCCCTTTTAATTGTTGCGCACACATGTTTATATAGGCAGACTTAAATAATTAATTCGCTTGTGCAGAGATATTAGGTATAAGATACTTGTCAAATATGAAATATTATGGTTATACATGATTCGAAATATAGCGATGTAAATGTATATAATACTCAAGTTGCCGAAATGTAAATTAAGTTATAAGTTTGGTTATGAGTTAGAAAGCTTGTTTAAAAAAAATGCTGAAAATCGTGTTAGAGTTGGTTGACCCACCTGGACTTATTGTACAATTTTTGTTATGTATTTGTAAAGGAGATTTTCCGGGTCAAGCAAGGGTTTTTGAGCACCCGCAACATTATCCATACTCGTAGAACGAGGTGGGCATTTATTTATTATAAAGTGTGAAGTCATGTTTTGTTTTGAAATAAAAGCATGAAAATGATTTATTTTAAAGTTAAATGTTGTGCCAAAATATTTAATTGTGAGTCATATCTGTCCTCTGAGCCAGACGTAGTTGGCCAGAGAGTTGATGACGTCAATGAAAGTAATCAGGTTAAAGTCCTGAGTTGTTTTCATTGATTGTTAGCCGGGATGTTCGTCCCCTGAGCCACAGTATCAAGTGATCAGTACCTTGATATGTCTTGTTTATTATTTACGAACGGATCTCGATGCTTCGTGTTCCGAGACTAGTGCACTGTTGATGACAGCTAGTGAAGTGGTTCGCCATTTCTTAACTGTTCATCGTGACTTGGAAGTAGGCCTGCTTCCACGTCACAATTCTAAAACAGATAATGATCACAAGTGAGAGATGCATGCAAGAGAGTAAAATATTTTGGTAAGCACGGTTAATTTCAACAAAACCCCGTGTCTTGCTTGTGTGATGGCATAACATTTATATATATTTGTATGTTTTTGGGACAACATGTTCACTGGGTACACGGTGTACTCAGCCCCTGTATGTTATTTCTAAAACATGCAGGTTGAGCTTGGAAGGAGGAAGTGAAAGCTGAAATGTGGAAGCAACTAAATAAGTGGTAGAGCTTGATCCTAAGATATGTATCTTCATATACATATCTTCTCCATGCCAGTTCTGCTGCATTGAACCTCTGAATCTTTCTCTTCCCCACTGTTATATAAAATACTAAAGTTGTTGTTTTGTCTCGAACTTGTTTTGTAACTCATCCTTTTGTTCACTGTAAAAATGTCTACTATCTTTCATTTTGAACTGTTGGTTGTGAATATAAATACCTTTTTCTTCATAAAACTGAGTATTGTCTCCTAAACTATTACTCGATTATTATTTCATTTCAAATGCTAAGTTGTAAGTCAGAATATAACCCCGTCGCGCTCCCATAAATCGGGGAAGTAAATTGGGGGCGTGACAAAATTAAACAAAAACATGACAGTATTTAAAATCACCTAAAAATAATAGATATACCAACAACAACTTTAAATTTAAGGGTAAATAGGGGAAAATACCCTAAACTATTGACGTTTTTGGAAAAATATTTCAATCTATTTTCATCAGTTAAAAATACCTCAATCTTTACTCCTGTTTATGTGTTGGTCCCGGATTATCAGGGTATAACTTGGCAGCGGAAAATGTGGTTAATCGTTTCTTGCACTCTGCTGGTTACTCAGCTGACTGGGACCTTGTCAGCTGGTAAGTCAACTTGCACTCTGCGTACTCAGCTGACTGGCGACTGGCTGGTCAGCTGGTAGCTCAAGACTTAGAATATTTTTAGCCTTGTTTGCACAGTTATATCAGTTTTCAGATATACACCAGCACTTGGGTGCTGGGTTTTAAAACAGTATGAAATGCAGAAAGCTGATAAAAGACAAAGGATTTATAGTGGTTCGATCAACTGATCTACGTCCACTCTCCAGTCGTAGCACTGGAAATTCACTATAGAGTAATCAGGTACAAGTTGCCTACGATCTATCTCTAGCTGGTGCGACCCTTGTCCACCACTTCGCTAGATCAACCGCTCCCGGTCTTGTTTCCTTCTTCAACTCTCTTCTCGGCTGGTGGAGTGCGAGCACGTCACTTCAACCTCCACAGCAAGTTGGGTGTTTAGTTCTCCCAAGAACGTGTCTTCTCAATACGGCAAAAGCCCGTAATAACTCAAGTGCTGGCTGGCACAAGAGCTGCTGTGAACTTCCTCAGAAGAGAAAGATCACCAAAGAGATCTGTAACTTACAAGCTGGAAGCTTGAAGTCTCGTGTTTGAATAAATCAACACACGGTAAGCTTTAAGAAAAGCCTCGAAAGTTTTGCTTGCTTGCAATAATGTTTCTGACTTTCGGTAGTTGAGCGAGAGAGAAGAGTATTGAATGTTGATGGATCCCAGGTATTTATAGACGCGGGATCCCATTCAAATCTTCTAGCCGTTTGGACACATCCGGAAAA
>JAPKLW010000122.1:652114-673844 GCA_026898455.1 Plectranthus barbatus | reverse complement strand
AACAAGTAGTTACTGGGGAAAAGGAAACTTAGCCAAATTTCCCAACATTATGAATAATACCCTAATCTATTTAATTTCTTAGAAAATACCCCAATGTATTATTATTAGTTTAAAATACCTCAAACTTTAATTTCATTTATGAATTATACCAAAACGATAAATATTATTGGCTCACACAAAGATAAAATATAAATGCATTTGAGTATATAGTAAATATTAATTATTTAGCATATTAAATTTAATACAAACGAACATAGTTTGTTTGACCGTCATTTTTGTTTGAGCCAATAATTTTTCTTGTTTTGGTATAATTCATAATTAAAATTAAAGATTAAGGTATTTTTAACTAATAATAATAGATTAGGGCATTTTTTTCAAAAATATTTATAGATTAAGGTATTATCCATAAAAGAAAATAAAGATTGAGGTATTTTTAACTGATGAAAATAGATTGAGGTATTTTTCCTAAAACGTCAGTAGTTTAGGGTATTTTTCCCTATTTACCCTAAATTTAATAATCAAACATTGAAAATACATCCACAATTAGGGATATTAACAGGTCAACAGTCGGATTTTGGGTCAGCCCCTATCGGGCTGCAGGTGAATCGACTCGAGCTTAACGGGCTGCCATTTTTGTCGGGTTAAAAATTCTCAACCTTAATTATTTTTTTCGGGTTGGCCCGTCGAGCTGGCAAAATTATGATTTTTTACTTTTATTTTTTACTAAGCTTAAATATTTAATATTTTATTAATAAAAATAATTATATACATGTATATAATTATTTTTTGTAATTTAGTACTAACATAAAATGTTGTATATTAAGACATTAGATAAAATAAATAATCATATTATTTAATTATATAACATTAATAATATTATATTAAATTAATTAATTAAAAGTACTGATTAAAAAATTTGCATGATATATCATATTGAATATATGTATATATATAGTAATTTATTATATATCATAAAAATTTGATGATGCTTCACAATTATTTTAAACAATTTGCTATGACACGTATTTATTTAACAAGAGATTACACATAGTTTATAAGCTTTTTAATCTAGATAACACTAAGAATTAAAATTATTTAAAATAATAAATAATATTTTAAAAATCCATAGTTTCTCAAATAATCTTATAAATTATTTATTTAAAACTAAAAATATAGATATATAATTTGTGTGACATAAAATTTACTTAAACACTTCCAACTAAATATAAAATAAGTCTAATATAAAATAGGTTATATTATTTTTGCAATATTCAATAATGTAATTTTATTAAAATATTTTGATATATTTTAAAGAAAAATGAAGTAATCCATCGGGCCAATCCATAACCCTGCAAGTCCGGCCGTTTAACACTGTTTCTATCTGTTAAAAAAAAAATTTAACCCTAACTTAATATTTAACTTAGATTATTCAGGCCAATCCATTCCCAGGTTAAACTGATATCCATATCCACAATATAAATTATTGATAAGTGCGCATAAACTTCTTCGTTCATTTTAAATTGGTTCAATTTATTAGTCACATTAATCTATGTAATATAATGAGTTCCAAATTCTCCCTCCAAAATCTTTTAAAGTCATGTAAATAATAAAATAAATTAATTAATTAATGTTATTTTTGCAAAACAATAATCTATTGAAAATGTGTGCATGTCAAAACAAGATATTTTTCTAAATAATATATTAGAAATTATATTATTACTAATTTATTTTAATATAGTTATATAAAAATAATTTAATTTTAAAATTGTCTTGCATTAACTTAATTATTTAGCAATTGAAACTTAAGGTTTCTATATTGCAAAAAATATTTCAAACAAAATACAAAAAAAAACATGTTTGCATTATAATTTGATTCTCATTTTATTATTTTAATTTTTGATTCATATCATTTCAAAATTTTAGAGCATTTTAATTCATGATATCTATTAATTTTTACAAAAATATCTTAATTTTATAATTTCATAAAAGATTAACTTGATAAAATGAACAAACTTAAAAATCAAACCATAATATAAACAAATATTGTAAATAAAATTATAATTTTTCGAGCAGAAAGTTATCTTTCTAAAGTTTGACAAATGATTATAATTTGCAAATACTTTTATTTTAGGTATAAATTTAAATAAACATTATATTTGGTAAAAGTATAATAGAAAAATTTATTGTTTCCATATATTTTTAAATGATGTGTAGTAAGTGTTATTTTAAGCAAAATAATATAATATATTTACTAAAACATAAAAATTTTCTATTAAGTTATTTAAATACAATAGAACATAAGTTATTATTCAATAAAATAAAAAATATTACTCACTAAGATATTTTGAATAAAATCATTTGAATATTATCTATATTCTTCACTTGTTAAAATATAAAAGTAACCCACTCATTAAAAAAAGTACTAATTCATAATTCAACTAGATAACATCTAAACAGCTTGCTGTAAGAAATTTTAGGGGCTTGCAAACCATGAAATCAAAACACCTGCAAAAAAAAAAATTAAACAAGCATAATCAGGGGAAAATCTTAGTCAAAACAAATCATTGTAGTGCAGAAATCATGATCGAGAAATGATCAACAACCTCTGCCTTCATGTAGAAAGGGAAAAGGTTTTTTCACATAGATGCTTCTGGAGCCAAAGAATATACCAGGCTTCAACACAAGCACCCTTCAAATCTCCGTTCTTTTTCATGTAATCATCAGGCAAAGGACCCCCAATCAAGATCCATTATACCATACATAAATGATTAAGAAAAAAGCTGTAATAACAAGCTGAGCATAAAATCCTAGCTAGAAATGAATATGAAAAAAAAAAACCAAAGTCATAAGGTGATACTATAGCAATGAAAACCATGTAAAAATGCAGTTTGCCTCAGAGGTAGTGACAATAATGAATCATCAAGTCAAATTCAGATAATACGTGCAATATTAAATGCATCATAGGCAAACTGGATCCCCATAAAACATGATCGAATTAAAGAAGAAGAAGAAGAAAAAAAAGATGAGAGAATTCACTTTTGTTGAAAAATGAATGGCATCAGAGAGATTCCCATTAGACTGAGTCATCATTTTGATACTCCTCAAAGGAGTTCTGATGTCCCTGTCTTTTTTATCATCAGTTGCCAAAAATTAAGAAAATCTGAAAAATAATTCAATTGAAAAAACACAGAGATTATCGAACATAAACCTAAAGCCTCAGATTAAGATTTGTTTCACAGTGAAAGCTCACTCGGAGTATATTTAACACCATCACAGGCAGATTCCGATGGTTGCCTTACGCTATTTCAAATAAATAAGATCCAAATCGTTCGAGATTAAACATAAAATCTCAAAAGGGAAACAAGACAAATGCCAAGATCAAAGGAGAAAGGAAAACAAACAAAAACATGAAATTAACCTTGAGAAATGGTAATCGACGAAGAACGATGAAATTAGCAGCGCCAATCGACAGTTTAAGGTTTTCGATTTTCGCTTTTATAAAGGTCGATTAGGGTTTGAAGATGCTGCTGGTTTGAATGTGTGCGCCGCAAGAGGGCTTTTATATACAGGGTTCGTGTAGAGCTAGCATGTAGAGTCTAGGGTTGTGTAAACGGTTGGGTCGGGTCAAATCGACCCGCACCACCGACCGCCCCTCAAAGAAACCCGGCCCAGATTTCTGTCGGTCGGGTCGGGGAATTTTTTTCTTGAAAAAGCAGTTGGGAGGAGTGGCGACTGGGCCGCTGGATGCAGTGCAACAGCAGCACGTCGATTCGTCGAGGGATGCAGGCGCCACGCAGGTCTGCGAGAGCGGTGGGCGGCGAGTGCTGGGTGCTGGCAGGCGGAGTCGCCGAGGGGGGGAATGAGATGTTATTGAATATGGAAGTGGAGTCGCCACTTTTAGGTTAGGCATTTCATATTTTTTATTAAATATTATTATTATTATTATTATTTTATTTATATTAATATATATCTCTGTTGGGTCGGATACCGACAAACTTGTTGAGGTTTAAATTATCGGGATAATGGAACCCTTGGAATTTATTATAGGATAAACATTAACTATGGAAAAAATAGTCGACGGGTAAAACGTAGAAAAATGAATGAAAGAAACGGTGAGAGAGTATCGTATTTTATTCAAGAGATTTGCGGATATTCCAGCAACGTTACGGTACAAAAAATGAATTCTCCATCCCTATTTATAGACAGGATAGGGGGAGGGTGTTTGACCGAACCCTAGGTGCGGATGAGCTCATGTTCGCCGTAGATCTCGGAGCAGCTTTGAGTTTTTCGAGGTTGGTTAGGGTTTCCAACAATCGCACGCCGTCAGGCTTTTAGTATTTTCTCGCCTTACTCCTCAGTATCGATCCTTTATTGTGCTCGACATCGAGGAGCTAATGGGATCGACGACGATCTCTTGACTTAGGCGTTTTCGGGCTCCTTATCTCTCCACGCAAGCTTGTGATTATGGGTCGACGATTACTTGGGTCGATGAACTTAGTAGGCTTGGCCCCAACAGAACCCAAGAGAAGTTGCGGTTGAAGTTTTTCACCCGACACTCGACGGATCTGCTATTTGCACACCCCTATGGTAGATGGCAATCGGAATAGGTTATGCTCTATTAGTTCTTTTGGGCCTTAAATTTCAAGATTTTTTTTGTATTTTAACAAGAACAATTAGGAGTGATTATGAGCTTAATCGAGTCCAGTCGAGTATGGTTTAGCTCGAGCTTGACTTGGTGTCAAATTTATTAAGTTTGACTCGATCAAGCTCGATTTTTAATTTATTTTAAAATTTTAATAAAGATTTTAAATTATTTATTATTAAGTAATACATTTAAAAATAAAAATTTAAATTATATTAAGTTCGATAAGAGTTGCGAACCTAACTCAAACCTAAGTTCGACTCGAGTTCAATTTAATCTTGAACTCGATAAGACTCTCTAGCCTATTGCATGCTCAAGCTTGAGCCAATTTGAACTTATCCTGAATAATTCGCGAACTTGATTCACGATCACTCTTAGAAACAAGTTAAGATTTTAATGACTCTTTAGTTTAGTCCCTTGCTCAAGACAATGATGAAAGCACTTTGATTGTAATTATCAAATTAAAATTTTAAATAACTCTTTAGTTTATGTTCAGGCAATGATGAAAATACTTTGATTGTGTGGATTTAAATTAATTAATTTCTTCAAGAAAACGACTCTTTAGGTTAATTAATTTTTGAAACTATTTTTACATATGTAATGTTGGTAAAAAGTGGATGGGTTCGGGCAACTTTACTTTGAATTGAGTCGTTAAAATTTATCCACGTTTTTTCTTTCATTTGATAATAAAGTAACTATGTATTTTTTTGGAGTTTTATCCATCAGGACCCGAAAGATAGTTTAATTATAATTTCAGGATCCGAAAGATTATTTCTCAATTTAGAACCTGAAAGATCACAAAAATTCTCAATCAATGACTCGGAAGATCATACAATTCTCAATCCAGGACCTCAATATCAGGTCTTGGATTGAGAATTATTTGATCTTTCGAGTCCTGAATTGACAAATCATATTTCGAATCCTGAATCGATAATTAAACTATATGTTGGGTCCTGAATGGACAAATCTCTATTTTTTTATATAATAATAAATTAATGCTGAATTTGGATGAAATTGTGTTCAATATTGCCATTCAAACCTCCATAATATTATAAAGTAAAAACTTGTACGAGATAGTATTTTTTTTAGACGATAAAATATGTATAAAATATATTATTTAATAAATAGTGTATTTTGCATAATTTATAATACATTATTTACTATATTAAAATATACTATTATTTATATATATATAAATCTCATAAACATTTTACAAAATAACGTTTCACATTTGATTCATTCTCTTATAAAACTAGATTGCTACTCGCGCGTTGCGCGGATTATCTAATAATATATTGATGTTATTAAGTATAATATTTTTATTTATTTTAAGAATATATTTATTAAAAATAATGAGTATTTTATATTTTTTTAAGATGCATAGATACACACATAAATAATTTTGTTAATTTAAATATTAATATAAAAAAATAATTTAATATGCAAATGCATTATGGATAGTGAAAATAATTGTTAAAGAAAACTCAATGTAGACAAAAGTAATAAATTCATCAATATTATATAATGGAGTTTATCTTCTAACTCCAATAATGAACACTACTTATTATAAATATAAATATCTCAAAAATTTTATTTATTAAAACTGGTAATATTATAAATTCTGAAACTTCTACTTGTACACGACATTTGAGGTTTTTGATAAACTGTTGTTGTTATTGTCAAATATCAAAATCTTTAATCTAGTGCGACCCGTGAACTTTGACACATGTACATATAATTGTCCATGCGCAAATACTGGTTTGCTCAGTAAAGTTCATACATGTGATAACGATTGTCCCTTACTCTTGTTGATGGTCATAGCATAAGAGACTTAAATTGGGAATTGTCTCCACTAAAATCTGAATGAGATTCGATGATCTGATGGTATAATAGTCATCCTATGAATAAATATCTTTTCAACAATATTTTTTCCACTTAAAATCTTGGCCTCTATTATGTGATTACCAAGTTGCGTCAAAACCAATCATGTCCCATTGCATAAGCCAAAGGAATTATCAATGTTCCTCAACAACATAATCAGAGTTCCGACTTTCAAATTTAGTTCATGATTTAGTAATCTAGAACAACGTATTAAGAAACTATGGCGTGTGCAGGTATTAAGAATATTAGCCACACTTTCTGCTTTGCACATAGAATCCAAACTTAAGAATACATTGGAAATATTGTTATTCAGTGATACATATGATTGATCATCTCAACTACATCATTTGTTGGCGCCAAAATAGCCCTATCCTGCAAGTATGAAACATCTTTTAATCCTACCTCTGTTGTATGATATGTAGTATCAACAATGACATTGATAGGACCACCACTAAATTTAATGTTAATATCTTCTGGAATCTCAATAACACCATCTCCGTCATTTAGTCGACATAGATTCTCATCTCCAATTGCTGCAATCCATTTAACAAACTCTTTAAGTTGGGAAGTTTTCATCTGATCATCAATCATATTTAGACGTATAATCTTTGTTAACCTAAAGACACTGATATGATGCCATAATGAATTAATTGTTGCATTAACTACCCCCCGTCCCACTTCAATTGTCCACCTTTCCTTTTTTTGTCTGCCCCTTTTATTTGTCCACTTACCTAAATGGAAAAATAATATACACTCGGTAATAAAATACTAATTTTCTCTATATCTACTCGCATTGATTATTGTGCCAAAAGGAAAGTGGACAATTCATTCGGGACGGAGGGAGTACATCACATCTTCCTCTTAGGATGACAAGTATAATATGGCTAAAATCACCACCAAACACAATTGTCTTGCCCCAAACGGTAGATTATTGCTCTTGAAATCGCATTATATCCCACATGGCCTTATCAATTGCTTCAAAATAGTATTTGTGCATCATAGATATTTCATCTCATATTATAAGTCTAAAACATATCAACAACTCCGCTAATTGACTTCCTTGTTTAATATGAAATATTAAGTCTTCATTTATATTAAATGGGAATGTCAAATTGTGAGTGGGTTGTCCTGCCACAATGATGTAGCAAGGATGTTATTCCATTTGATGCAACATTTATACAATATCACCTTTGGACCTTAATCAGACGAATAATGTTTTCCAAATAAATATTTTTCTTGTTCCTTCGTATCCACATACAAAGAACATTCCTCCATTATCCGAATAACATCTTTCAATATTGTATCATATACAATCCATTGTTTGTGTGTGAACTTACTCAAATTCGATTCATGAACTTTGGCGAGCTTTAGACGATCGTAACTCAACTAATTTATTATCATATAATTACCCCCATTCATCATGGCTTCACTCAAATCACTTGGCATTCCATCAAACTCTTTCAAGGTGTGACCTAATTTTTCAAATCTTCTCCGAATAAACAATGATATATTTCTTTATCTCGTCATCGCTAAGATACAAACCTTCAAAAAAGAGGTATTTGTAACAATTTTTTTTTTTTAAAAAATATTATTTCACCAAAACAAATTTATATCACATAGTTTTTATTCAAAATTATTTACAACAAATAATTGATATTCCAATAATTTCTAATGAGCATATTGGTTTTTTAGTAAAATTAATCAAATAAACTAATTAAATACTAAAATATAAATTTGAAAATATATAATAATATATATTGTGACAGTATATTATAAGTAAATGACATACTTTGATTATTCGAAATGATGTGTTGATTATATAATATATGGTCAAACATATATTTCCAAGATGCTTACCAAACATGATCATATTTGCTTATCGATTTCGCAACTAATAAATTTGCGAATAGTTGTCTCAATGGATGATCATTTCCCGCAACGACTTGCCTCTTCAATTCCATTTATATACTTCTTATAATCTTCTATTTACCTTAGCGTATAACATGCATCACGATATTAGTTGTATAAAACACCGTTGATACGTCTCATATCAGCACAACATTTAGCTCCACGCACAACATTAATTCACATTCTTAAATAATGATTATTTCTGGTACCAGGAGCCACGTAAAATAACATTCCAATTGATATTATTATTTTTTTCATTTCATCCACATTCGTGCATCCTTATTCCAAACAAATTTGTACGAAACTTGCAATATGTTAGTTCATTTGGTTCAGAATATAACTTATTTACTCAAACCATGCTAAAAAAACATGTTTTTTGCGACTGTATCTCGATTAACAAATAATGCAATCTCGCCATGCTCGAAAAATACCACATTTTGCTCATTTTTTAGATGGAAACTAAGTTAATATCAAATGAATATATTCTCCAACTGCTTCACATGGTGAAATGTATCTATAATTTTAGTACATATCTATCTTATCAACATCTTTTTCTTTGTTTTGATCTTCTATACTTTGCGAGAATTTGGCAGTAACTCTATAATTCCCTTTGTTGAGATATTTGAATAGATACTTGATGACTCTAAATTAGTTACACCGTTCGATGTTGATATGACCACCATACTTAATCAATAAGTATTTATTGTGAGGTACATGCCCAAATAAACATCATTTTTGTCCTACCATCTAAGAAACTTCTACTATACCTTTTTTTAGATGATTAAATATTTTCAAATTTCATATTTATATTTATGTTTTTATTGTTATATGTGTACATTTATAAATTATTTCGAGTTTAAAAATTATAAAATTAAAATTAAACTGACTAATTGCAATATGTAGAATAAACTTAAAATGAAACTTATTGATTGCATTTAGTTTAGTTTCTTTAATTAGTTAAATATAGAGCTTTAATTTTAAGTACATAAAGAATTAATGAAACTTATATGCTACTCAGTTTAAATTTTTTGATTTTAGATCTTCTTAAATATTCATATTAAAATATATATTTTTAAGTAGATGTTTGTTTTGAAATATATATAATAAATATTAAATATAAATGTGAAATTCTAAAATATTTATATGCTCTTTTAATAAGTTCATAATAATAATTTTGAGTATAAATTAAAAATTCTAAAAGTGGGAGCACGCAATTGTGTCGATTTTAAAATTTAAGGTTTTAATTGATTTAAATAATCAGCTTAGGTGTAATATTACATGTTAAAATAATCAAAGGGCAAAATGATTCTCAATTAATTATTACTAAACCTAGAAACGATTTAGCTTATATGAATTTATTTAATTCTCAATTAATTATTTCCTAATAATATTAGAAATTCATGATAAATAAAAAATTTATATATTTGATTGATAATTATCATCAAACAATTTTCGTATAATTATATAATTTTTCAATTGTTGTCATATTTGCTATACCATTTTATTTATTAATTTCAGTAATATATTTCTATATTTTTAGTTTATTATTTGAAGTTTTATTTGAGTACATACAAATAGATAAAAATGGGAAACATAATAATTCTTCCAAGATAAAAAAATAATAATGACATATTAATATGAATCAAGAACTTATAAATTTTATTTTTGATGTTGGAGACTTGGAGTTGTCAATCACTTACAAATGAGCTCTATGGTTTTACCAACTATTAATTTTAAGGACATCAATTTATCAAAATATACATTTATAACTTTTCCTTGAATCTTTACACAAACATTATTTCAATCACATATTATGAAGATATTTGTAGCAGCTTTGACAATAATTGTGATGATAAATAGTACAGATCCATGGAGTAAATCTAAAACAACCTTATTCGTCACTTGATATTTTGTTATTTAATTTATAATTCAATAAATCTGAACTCGAGATAAATAAGTAAAAATTATAATTCAATTATATAGTATAATTTCTTCTAATATATGCCGTCTTTTGTTAAAACGGCTAATTAAAAAAAGTATGAATGCATTATTATATAATTAACTTAAATCGGTTACAAATCATCCTCAGAAACACTAAATTTAATCATATAAACAAAAATTATAAAGCAACAACCGGAGCAAGATTCACAGTAGTTTTCATTGAGGCATTTCTGAATCTTCATTCATTTTTTAATATGTGAATTCAGATTAAAATAAATAGAATGATAAATTGAAAATATAATTCTACAACAACAATTCATATAGGACAAAAAGTCAAAATAATTAATCTTAGTGATCATATCGAAATATTAGAAATGTAACACATTTAAGAACAATGAAATGTGTTACGTTTAACAAACTAAATTAAAATACATTCACAAAACTAAAAAATAATATAATAAAATATTCCACTCTGAAATAAACATTGATTGCTCAAATCAAATGTACTAATATGGATTTCAAATACCCTCCTTTTGTTTTATCCTTAAGAGGGTTGAGTTGATATCCAAATATCTGCAAAACAATTAGCAAATGAATTTAGATCTTAGAAACTAAAATGCAGCAGCAACAATTAAAAACTCAAAAAAAAAAAAAAACAAAAAAACCCAACCTTATTGTATAATATGCAGTCAAAGTGAACAACCATGGCTATTTATACACTTTTTAGATAGTTTTAATAGTAATTGACCAATTAATTCAAATTAGCACATACTCCCAAAAATTATGCCTTAATTCCGGAATCATTTGAAGGTTAATTATTGTAATAAATATTTTTTTTTGGTGGTCATTAATTCATGAATTCATCTCCATAATCTATTCCTTACCATGTTGGATCATTTATAATTATTATTTAGTTTCCATTATAATTATTATTCGACATATAATACAAATATAGATTAGTTTTAATAACTTTATTTAAGCTCAATCCCGACATTGCTTGATGGATAATATTTTTTGCTTATAAAATCAACTAATTAATTATAATCATAACATACCTTTTCATATTTCTCCAACCCTTTTATTCTTTATTATAAATTACACTAAAGTAATTAGATTGTTTTCTAAGTTTCCTTTAATTGTTTTCCGTATTAGATTAAGGACTTTCTATAATACAATAAAACATTTTCCTAATTAATATGATTTACATGTATATATAATAAAATAACTTATAATAATTAATTATGAATTATAATGGTTATTAAACTTTCCATAATTATCATTATTACCAAATTTATTGGACGGGAAATTATTTTTGGAATGAATTATGCTTTTATATTTATATAGATGCTAATTCTTTCCTTATTTATTGAAGAATAATTTAGGAAAGTTCAAAAGAGTGGGAAAAAAATATGCTTTGGGGGTTCCGCTTTTATATATATATAGATTCAAGAAATTGTTCTTGATTGTGCTTTCATATGCTATTTTACAATTAAGTGATTTGACACAATATAAGCACCTATATTGAAGAATTTAAGTTTGTGCGTTGAATATTTGTTAATTGTTTATTTAGTTTAATATAAATGATGTAATTTGAGCAAGTCAATAGCTGGATTAATAATTAATAGAAGTGGATCAAATGTCTTCTATTCGGATAAAAAAGTGTATACTAAATAAGAAATGTAACGCAATATAACTCAATAAAATGTAAAAGACGAAATTAGCAATTATAAGAATAATTCATCCGGAAAATAATGACAATTTCATAACAAAAAAGTAAATGAACAAAATAACAATTAATAAAAAACATTAAATACATAAATAAATTAAAAGTAAATACTTGTGATGAATCATTTTACAAAACATCCACCACAAAAACCATCCTGAAATCAAGAAATCACAAAATTAATCTAATGTTAGCTCAAATTACGTAAAATAGAAACTAACAGAGAAAACTAAACAAATAGTAATGATAAATGGATCACTATAGCTCTGCAACACCCATATACCACCGATAATGGAAGAAGCATAAAACGGTAAAACAACCACTTGAAGAAATTTAATTGAATCTTGCAGAAAAAAGATGAAGTTATCTCTCAATAATCCATTATTTATACAGCTACCAACATAAAATCAGCCGCCCATTAATTTAGGTAGCATAATTAACGCAACAAATGCAATTAGTAAATTGGCATATTTTACGGTAATTTGTAGATTGGCATATTTTGAGATAATTAGTAAATGGTCATATTAGATAAATTATCCGGTAATAAATTAGGAAATAATACCTTATTTCCATAATTTGTGTAATATTATTTTAGGAAGCTTTGTTTGAGTGGGACTTTTTTTTAGGGTCTTGGTTTTATTATTATATAGATATAAATATAAATATAGATGTGATTAAATTATTTTCATGATCTTTGAATAATTATAATTAATACTATTTGGAGAGTTATACATATATATTTAATTGAAAATTTGGTGAAATTTTGAGTATCAATATTTTAACTTTTTAAACTTTTTCATTAGAATTTATAAATTAATAATTAATTAATTAATCATGAACATCTAAATGAAAATATAACTAATTAACTATTGAAAATTTAAAATCTAATACACATCCATAATAACTACTTGTTTTCATTGTATTATTCTTATAATGTACTGACATATATATTTTAGTTGCAATAAGTGATACGGATACCATATAATTATTCATAGAAAATTTTGAAGTGGAAATACAGTTTATATAATTATTTCATGTAAACATAAATAATAAAAAATATTTTTACAAAACATATAAATAATTAGTAATAATTAATAGTTATTTTATAAATATTGATTATTTATATATTCCAATTAAATAATTATTACTAATTATAAATTATTCAATACTTACCATATTTAATGTTACTTATCTAATATATTGTAAGTTTATATTTGGTAAATGCTTTTGGGGGAAAAAATTTTTGGGAGGGGTTTTGCTTTTAGTATATATAGATAAAAAATATAATTATACTATTTATATATATATATATATATATATAAGTAGTAATAATTAATTATACATCCAAGCCAAGCCAGATCATTCTTCACCGTTAATTACATTAATTGGTATAATTGATTTTTGGGTTATAGATATAGATTTATTATTCAAGGTTAATTGATTTGATTGCTTGATTTCACAATTTGCTATATTTAATTTGTTATCAAACTTTTTCAAATAAATTCATTATGAATTACTATCGGTTACTTATTTTTGGAAACTACTATAAATATGACTATTTGATTATGATGGATTAATTAACTTGATTAAGCTAGTAAATTGTCATAGCATTATTTCTATAATTTGTTCAATATATATTAGGCAAGTTTATTTGAGCGGGAGAGATAGATTAGTTCAATACGAAATTAGGCCTAAGTAACACATTAAATAATCAACACAATTTTTATTAATCCACGGAAAAAAAAAGGGTCCCTCATGATCTCAAAAAAAGCCAACTGCAACAAAGAAATAGATATATAGATATGCCAAGAGAGATAAAAGGATAAGAGGAATGTATTCCCATTGGCCAATTCCAAACTTCACAGCCATGTGTCACAATCCATCTCTCAACCAACACCACAAATCCAACATTCTAATGAAATACAAATGCATGCACATTATTACTCTTTCATACCTCACAACCATAAAAAAAAGAAAAGAAAAAAATATCTCATTCTTGCAGGTCGGAAGCTAAGAAAATGGCCACCGTCACCACACAAGCCTCCGCCGCTGTTCTCCGGCCATGCATGTCGAAAACCCGATTCCTAACCGGTTCCGCCGGTAAATTGAACCGGGAAGTGTCGGTTAGGCAGGCAGTTTCCTCCTACGGCTCATTCAAGGTTGAGGCCAAGAAAGGGGAATGGCTCCCTGGATTGGCCTCTCCCGGGTATCTAGACGGCAGGTACGTATGGTTTAATCGAACTGAATCGAGCATGAGTCATTCTAATACTTTCTTCGTTAACTAATGTTTGTGTGCATAGTAAAAATAATATTTTATTAGTTTGACATTTAAAAAAAATGCGACCAATATAATAAGTTAGACCAAAAAGGAAAACAAGACTAATTTAACGGGTTTGTTGATCAGCCTTCCAGGGGACAATGGATTTGATCCATTGGGACTGGCTGAGGACCCGGAGAACCTCCGGTGGTTCGTACAGGCGGAGCTCGTGAACGGGCGGTGGGCGATGCTGGGAGTGGCCGGAATGCTGCTGCCGGAAGTGCTGACATCGGCCGGACTCATCAACGTACCGAAGTGGTACGATGCAGGGAAGGCGGAGTACTTCGCCTCCTCGTCGACCTTGTTCGTGATCGAGTTCATCCTCTTCCACTACGTCGAGATCCGGAGGTGGCAAGACATCAAGAACCCGGGGAGTGTGAACCAGGACCCCATCTTCAAGAGCTACAGCTTGCCCCCCAATGAAGTCGGCTACCCGGGGGGCATTTTCAACCCCCTCAACTTCACCCCCACCGAGGAGGCGAAGGAGAAGGAGATCGCTAATGGTAGCGTCTGATGTCATTTTATGCACGTGGTACTGGTTATCTTCGTGTTTGAGCTTAACACTGATTTTTCGGGTTTATTTTTTGCAGGGAGGCTGGCGATGCTTGCATTCTTGGGATTCATCATTCAGCACAACGTGACGGGAAAAGGGCCTTTCGACAACCTGCTGCAGCATCTGTCTGATCCATGGCACAACACCATTATCCAAACTTTCAGTGGTTGATTTGTATATACAGAGGATGTAATGAAAGATGATGATCATGCTTAATTTAATGTTTGTCTTGAAATTTGATGTGGCATCTGTGATTCTTGTTCATCATTCAATACAACTCTTATTACATGTCTCAAGAAAAAATCTAATCAAATATATAAAAAACAGATGAAGAGTTGTAATTCAAATGTATGCAGAGCTAAACAAATGTACAGAGGCAAATTTTTCGGTTTTAGTAGTGTATTAATTCGATATATTTTATGCATAGCCCGTTCAGTTTCAAATTGTGAGTAAGAAAAATTGATTGAAAAATATGAATGAAAGGGTACAAGAGGCTGAAAATGTTGATAGATATAAAAACTTTTTTTAGTTTTACTCAATTTTATATTAATTTGTTATGAGAAATATATGGCCTTCAACGAATTTTTTTTGAATCCGCCACGATATGGAGGCATGCATATAAACCAGCAAATGATGCATTGATGCATCATTCAGCAGCACATAAATCAGAGTTTCAAGATGTAATTTTGAGTTTGAACTCAACCATTTCGTTTAGCCTGGTTCATTCTGTTTATTATAGGAAATAATAATATGTTTCTTTTCTTTAATTCAATCATTTTTAATTTTTCCATCAGATATTATAACTTCTTTGATAACAAAATAATTGAGCCATCCGAACTTAATGCATTGTTGTAAAAATCTCTACCTAGGATCGCGAAGGCCCCCAGCATAACCGAATACCCTTAAATCCTTGTGTTTAATTGATTTGGCGAGTAATCGACGTCTATGCACCGCTTAGGCGCTCATCTAGGCGGCTCGTTATGCGCCACCAAATGGCCAACTAAGCGAACTGCGTGACACCTAATTGATTTAAACGGTCTATTTTTTATATTTTTTAAAAAATAATTAAAATTTATATAATTTTAATTTATATATATATATATATAGGGGTGCGATCTAGGCTGAACAAGGTTCTGTGAATGAACAGAGACCAAGATCTAACCGCACATTCATGAGATCAACGTCCATAATTCTTCCATGTCGTGTATCATTTTTTTTCATAACATATATCATCATAAGGTTATAAATGTCCAAAACCAATAAAATCAAATCTAATAAAATTTTTAAGCGAATTTTAAGGGAGCAGTTTCCCACAAAAATAGATACACGATCTATTTCAGATACCAAATCAAATGCCCCACGATTTTTTCCATTATTATCAAATAAATTGGAAAGAGAAAATGCACCACGATTTATTCCATAATCTTAAGTTAATCGTTATCATTGTTTATTGCTTTGTGTGTCATTGTTTATGACTTTGTGTGTCATTATAAGGTTATTCTCTCAACTTCCACTAATCAAATCTACTATAAAATATAATAATATTTACTACCTAAAATGCCCTTTCAAATAAATAAATAAATTTAATGACTGCCACGTGTCATTATTATAACCATCAGATTCAAAAAATTAATGGTTAGATTATAGGTCATTGTTCATTCACAAACACTTAGTTCGGAAATAAGTGTTCATAAACACACAAAGTGTGTGTTTATGAATAACCTTATAATGACACACAAAGTCATAAACAATGACAGACAAAGCAATAAACAATGATAACGATTAACTTAAGATTATGGAATAAATCGTGGTGCATTTTCTCTTTCCAATTTATTTGATAATAATGGAAAAAATCGTGGGGCATTTGATTTGGTATCTGAAATAGATCGTGTATCTATTTTTGTGGGAAACTGCTCCCTTAAAATTCGCTTAAAAATTTTATTAGATTTGATTTTATTGGTTTTGGACATTTATAACCTTATGATGATATATGTTATGAAAAAAAATGATACACGACATGGAAGAATTATGGACGTTGATCTCATGAATGTGCGGTTAGATCTTGGTCTCTGTTCATTCACAGAACCTTGTTCAGCCTAGATCGCACCCCTATATATATATATATATATATATATATATATATTATAAATATTAATTATTAAAAATAACTTACCGATAAACTATCGTCTAGAAAATACCAAGGATCCGCCTAGACGCTAGGCCTCACTCTAACGCCGACTAATATATACGTAGCAATTTTTACAACTATAACTCAAGACGCAAATATTTTAAACGTTTTCGTTCAATATATCATGAGTTACATTCAAGGAACAATATTTACATATTCCATATTGAAATGTACGTTACAACGAGACATGCACCGTTGAGAAACAAAGAAAACAATAGTAAATAGTAATAATAATAAGGGGAAAAAAAAAAAAAAACAGACACTAAAAAAACGGTGAATTAAGGCTAGCTAGCAAGAAACATTTTCCTCAATCAATTTCACAAACTCCCCAAAACTAATCCTTCCATCACCATCTTCATCAAAAGCCATGATCATTCTCCCACATTCTTCTTCAGACAACCCCACCAAACCTAACGAACTCATCATCTTCCTCAACTCCTCCGCATCCACGAAACCATCCTTATTTTTATCGAACACCCCAAATGCTTCTCTCACCTCATCCAAACTCGGCTCTTCTCTCTCAAACACACTGGTGATATCTACTGAATCTTGAGACAGTGTCTCCCCATGCCCTAGACCTAGACCTAGCTGCTTCATCACTACTTCCACGTCGCCGCTGCTGATGCTGGTGGTCGTGGGGCGTGGCTCCGAGCTCGAGGCCGCTGCCGTGCCGGAAACCGGACTTGAGCTCTTGGGGAGGAGGAGATGGAAGAGGCGGTGGAAGCAAGAGTAGAAGTCTTGGATTGTTAGTATGAAGCTGTAGAGGATGCAGAAGATGATGCAGGATATGAGTGTGAGGAGACTTGCTACGGTGTGGATGAGCGCAGCTGATGACATCATTGGATTCATTTTTTTTTTTTTAGTGTGAATTATTATTATTTTTTAATTAATGTAGATGATGATGTTGCTGATTTTATAGAAGTTTTTTTCGGGGATGTAAGAAATTTGGGAGGAAGCTTCTTTGAATGTTGGTGTAAGTGAAAGTGAAAGTGAGAGTTAAATTTGTTTTTTTTTTTTTTGAATTTCCAATGGAATTATTGTGGGGGACTTTCCGGGCAGTAGCTTCATGAATGAGTCTTAGTTATTGTGTGAATTAAAATATTTTAAAATGGGAAGTTCTTGGGTTAGGCAGACCTAAACGATTTAGGCGGGTTTTATTCATTAACTCAAGCTTTAGACGGATTTTATCCATTAACCCAAGCCCAAACCCATATAATATACCTTATTTGGGATGGGTGAACCCATTTGGGTAGGATAAAACCCGCCTAAACCGTTTAGGCCTGCCTAACGCAAGTTTTTGCCTTTTAAAATTATTCTTTTGTATAATAATCGAATTATACTAGAAATTACTCCCTCGGTTCCAATTATTTGGTTCGGGTTACTATTTTAAGGTGTTTTAATTGTATGGTTTAATTTTTATTTTTAGGATTATTTTTCTTCAATAATTTATAATTACACCCTAAATAATTTTAAAAAATGAGAATATTAAATATAATATTATGAAAATGAAGTGTTAATTAATGCTTTAAATAAAAATAATATTAGAAATTTATTTAAATATTAAATAATTTTTGACAAACGTACAATATTAAATTGGACAACGGAGGCAGTATTTAAATAGTAAATAAACGTTCACTTCATCGAAAGTCATTCATTTTGGTTTTTTTTTTAAAAAAAAATTATGTTAGGTATATATATGTGGATAAGAATGAAGATATTACTTGCAATGATTTGAGCCTGAAAATTGTCTATTATAAATATAAACACTCTCTTGATTAGGATAATATAATAGAAATGTCAAATGTAAACATAATATTAATTTAAGAATTGATGGGCTCAATTGAGTTTTTTTAAAAGAGAGAAGGATTTGAGTAATATATAATGTCCTAATATTAATCTTCACAATTCACACTGTCATTGTAAAATTTTTAAATGAGAGATTTTGAAATGGATCAAAGAAAAAAAAATATGTATAACATCTTGGCGTAGAATTAGGCCAGATCAGGCCAGACTAGATTTAGTATAGCTAAAAATTCAACAAGCCTAAGTCTGACATCTTATTCATAATAAGTTCTAATAAAAGTTTAAGTCTTGCATTTTTAACATAGTTGGTCGGGCTTCTAGCCTATTCAATATTTTAACAAATATTTAATAATGAATAAGTTGTTTAAAAAATATGTATAACATCTTGGCGTAGAATTAGGCTAGATCAGGTCAGACTAGATTTAGTATAGTTAAAAATTCAACAAGCCTAAGTCTGACATCTTATTCATAATAAGTTCTAATAAAGGTTTGAGTCTTGCATTTTTAACATAGTTGGTCGGGCTTCTAGCCTATTCAATATTTTAACAAATATTTAATAATGAATAAGTTGTTTAAAAAGTACAATTTTGAATTTAATTCATAATTATATTATCTAAATTTAAATAATAAATATAATTAATAATTTATATGATGTATAGGAATATAAGTAAGCTGACTTGTTAGGTTCAATAGACTAACTTATTCTAAACTCGGGATCTTTTTAATTAAATAGCTAGACTTTTTTAAGTCTTGAGCCCAAGTCATGCAATAATTTTGTTTAAGACAGATTTAGATTCTCTCTCGTGACAAATCCACAACAGAGAACATCCTTCCCCAACACATACATCCCATTTCAAATATTAATACAATTTCGAAAAAAAGAAGTGTATGGTGAAAATATGCACAACACATTGTACTGTAAATTTATAATCACAGCAGAGGATCCAAATTCGTTTATACTTATAGTGGCATTGGCATACTAGCAGCGTCCGACATTAGGCAAAAGTTGACGTCAACTGAAGTTATAATATAGATACAAATATATAGTGTGTAGTTCACTCACTCTAGCTAGTCTAGTGCATAAGATTCCATTCCAACAAGAAATGTAATTGTCATTGCAGTGGAAACACATTCATTCACTCAGGCTTTGTAAATTGTCTGAGAAATTTAAAGAATCACTCGTTTCTCTAGTTGACTCCAATGTCGTTTCTCATACTATGTTTTTCTTTTTCTTCTTCTTCCAATTATTGTTTAAATAGGAGTATTTTGATTTATTCTTGAGATTCATAAACTAAAATGGCCCTTTGATCGATACTTGCTATTAAACCCCACACAATGACTTGACTTACATGTGTTTGAGAAGATTCTTATTTCCTTTTTAATTGGACGAAGACTTTTGATGTTTTCACATATATGTATTGTTGTAAAAATCATGCCTAGGCGGTACCTAACCGAATTGAACACCCTCAAATCCTCGTGTTTAGTCAGTTTTGTAAGTAATTGGCGCTTAAGCACTGCCTAGGCCGCTTAATCTGCCTAGGCGTCGATTTAGGTGGCCGACTAAACAGGCGGCCTATTTCTATGTTTTTTTAATAATCAAAATTTATATAATTTTAATTTTTATCTATTGAAAATATTATTATTAACACTCCTTATGTCCCGTCATATTAGTCCCATATTGCTTTTCGGTCCATCCCATTTATTAGTCTCATTTCCTGAAAATATAAACATTTTCACACTTACCAATAAAATATTAATTTTGTTACACCAACAACACTTGTTATTGTGCATTCTCCTCCGTTCCGTTATATTAGGGACGGAGGAAGTATTAAATATGAAAATTAATTTATCGATTAACTTAGACCTAAAAACACTTGAACTCCGCCTAAACGCTAGGCCCCATCTAAATATCCTACTAACACCTAGCAATTTTTACAATCTTGTATATACGTGGTTTCCCAATAAACAATAACATTGGATTCATTCAAATTATTAAAATAAAGTAGAATTAATATTAATAATCTTGAACTACTTTTATCGGTCACTTTTGCATAGTTTAATGATTAAAATAATCCATATATTAGTCACTATCCATGAATTAATTAGATAATTTTGAAGCAAATTAAATAGAGTGGAAATGATCAAACGCACAAGTATGACTAAAATAATAGACAAGGACTGAATTCTCAGTGTGGAGTGTGTTGAAAGGTTCAAGCGTCATGTCAAGAAACTAGCTCAATTTTGAACACAAGTTTAAACACATGACTTCATCAATCATTACGAGGAAGAAACATGATATCTTCCGCCTTTTAAGTGTAGTGATTCAAATATTTTGTTTGTGAATGATTAATTATAGGTAAAAACTTGTATTAGGCATACCTAAACGGTTTAGATGGGTTTTATCCATATTCAAATGGATTTACCCATCTCAAATAGGATAATCTTCAATTAGAGTATATTAGATGGGTTTGACTTGGGTTAATGGATAAAACCCGCTTCAATCGTTAAGGCGTGCCTAGCCTGAGACCTTCCAATAATTATAAATTTGAGGATTTTAAGTGATATTATATCCCTATTTAAAATGTGTACCCTAACTTTTTTTTTAATAAAAGGTAAGGAAGAAACTTCCAAATAATTACTCTTGGATTTAGGTATTCTTTCTTGAATGTCCCGTATTAATGAACTAAAGCGTTATGAACCACCTCATAATAGTAAAATATACATATTTTAATTACAATATATTGGGCTTATATATATATATATATATATATATA